>JAFMSR010000012.1:21818063-22190563 GCA_022818135.1 Saxidomus purpurata | reverse complement strand
CTAACTTAGATAACCAGATAAATTTCGGGTTGCTGTCGATATAACACTCCTGCACTATCTGGCTGACTGTGTGAAGAAGCACATCTATCACCTGAAATACATGTATATACACTACTGTAAATTAGGTAAAACTTACAATGATTTAAATTTCTCTATTTTTGGGAATGGCCTATTTCGCTAATTTAAAAATCTCACAATAGGTTCCTTTCACATTAATATAATTTTAAGGAATTCTCCTTTCGCGAATATAATATTTGTTAATAACTTAGAGTCTGTCTGCTCACAAATTACTAAAACACAAAAATTATCCAATTTATCCATGTATATAATGTAGTTTGTAAGGACAAACTTAATGTTCCTCTTCCAGCAAAAGGGACAACATTTACTCTCTTTCATAAATCTACATCTAGTAAGTTTCAGATGCAGCTTTGCCATCCGTGAAAAAGTCACTTTTTGCTTCAATGAAAGAGCTATATCATTCTACTAAAATTACTAAAATCAAACTGTTACTCCCTATACTTACCTTAAGTTGTAGAGATTCAATTCTTACACTTTCTGTATCTATGGTAACACAAGATGATGACTGCAGATGACCATGTGGTGAAACAGACAGTACGTTCTCTATTCTTTCACACAACAGGGACACTACTTCAGATACTGAAATTGATGATTATAAAATGATATCTGTTCATCGTCTAATAAACAATGATTTGGAGTTCTGATGTGCGTAATTAACTGGGAAGCCAAAGGCCCGAGTGGTTTATAACTGCACATCAGAACGACAAAGAGTTGAAGAGCCTGGAAAGGATGTTGATTTCAATTCTAACATGACAAATATTACAAAGGTGAATAAATGGAAAGGATTATTTTCTACGGGAATATTTATTTAACGTCATATGGCACATGCATCAAAACATTGTTTATAGCATAATAAAACCTGACCTTTTTGCTCTTTGTATAAAGGGACAAAATCATGAGGGATGTTAGAACTTTTAGTATTTCAGATGAGAAATTCTTATATCAATCATTTACACATAAATAACCATTAAAACATACTCAAAGTAAACATGCTTGTTGTAAAGGTGTATGACGGTGTATGCTGGTGAAATAGCCAAGCTGGGGCATCATATACAGATACAGCCCTGCTTGCCACCTAGTACATTATATGTTTTGTCTTCACTGTACAGCGCTAACTACTCCTTACGAGAGAAGGTATCGCTAAATATTCTGGTAATAACAATGGCGTTAAAAGATTGAAGCTGTATGGTAGATCATACTTCATACAACACTGCATTTCCAGAAATAAAGCTGTCCGTAAAAGTAGACTCCAAAAGACTCAATACTGTAAATGGGGTAAATTTTCGTGTGACAAAACTTTCATGATTTGTGAGCAGACAGACTTTTTTGCAAGTCTTTAAACTAAATTAGGGAAAGGAAAATTCTCTCATAGTAAATCTATGTGAAATTAATCTTTCGCGAGATTTTTTAATTTAATTCAATGAATTGGAAAATTTGTGAAAATAGTGAAACTTAAATTGTCGCAAATATTACTCAATTTACTGTACATTTGGTATAAATCAAACATAACATCTAACCAAACACTTGCATCAGTTAAAATATTCATTCAACCTTTATGCAAGTAAAATTAAGCAGTACATTCCACAACAGTTACTGTAAAATATCAAAACCAGCAAAATATGACATACATGTGTACTTTGAAGTGTTTTTGCCTTCCTTCATTTTAACTGTGTTCTTTAATTGTTGTAGTGTGTTTTCCATTTGCTCCAGGGGAGACAACTCCATATCATCCTCCGTGTCTGAATCAATAAAAACACCTGTATAAAATAAAGTACAAGTAAAAAGATTTTTCACTTTGAAATTTATTTGGCGTAAGAGATGAATTTTTTTTCGCATCAAGGCAGTGTCATAATTGCTGTATGCACTATTCTCTTTTATTAGCCTCAACCGAAAGAAAAGCTAGTCTTCTAAAAATCATTTTCTGTTGAAGAAAACGAAGAACACTATGCCATGGAATAAGAGTATTTCAGGCAGAATGTAGAATTAAACGGCTTAGAGTACACGGAAACATAATCATATTTACAGGTACAGGTACTGCCATTACCACTCTAAATATTTTCTATTACCACTTAACCAATTTTAAGTGAAAATCAACTGAAACATTCTTCTATTAGTATATAATGATGTACAAAGTGTCAAGGTATTCTTAAATTTTACTAACTGGCCTAAAACTTAGAACTGCACTGACAGCTGGTAAGCATCAGGGTAACAGACTAATGCTACCTTTGGTAGGTTCCAGTTGGGTGTTAAGAAAACATCTTTTATTTTAAGGTGTTGTACCAAAGCATGTTCCTTAGAGGGAAATTTTATGCTCCTAATTGTAACCAGATGTACAAAATGTATTTTTGAAACAGTAATTACCTTCCAAAAGTTGACTAGCTTCCTTTTTACATTCTTTTTCATAGCTTGTATACATGGATGGTGGAATCTTATCAGTTCTGCAAAAAACAGTTGACAGTACTGAGGTTATGTTTGGCTAAAATGCTAAATATACCTGTTTTAATACTGCAAACTGGATAAGTTTTGCATGACAAAAATTTCGCAATTTGTGAGCAGACAGTTATTCAAAAATTTAAAATTCCTCTTAAAGTAAATCAACGTGAAATTATAATCTTTTGTGAGATTTTTAAAATAGCAAAAAAGAGAAATTCCCGAAATATAACGAAAATTAAATCATTGCCAATATTACCCAATATACAGTATTCCTAATGGACGCTCAGATCTTCAAATGTAGAAAAACTGAAACTTGCATTTTTAAAACTTCTGTAAATTATATATCTAGGTCTTTTGCAACAAAAAAACTGTTTTAAGGAGCCAATGAAATTGTCATAAGTAAAAAACAAACAGCAGTGTTATCTTCTCACACTTTATTTTTTCTATTTTTCTAAGATTCTAGAATAAAAAGTAGAAGAAAGACAACTGCTTTACTTAAGAAAACAAGTCCAAACATTAGTACTTCCCCTTGATAACAAATAAGCCATATAAAAGAGAATTCGCATTTCCTTCCTCTTTATAAAATGTATTTTTAATTAATATATACAAATTACAGTTAGCTGTGCCAGGTAAATTTAACGCTACTAAAGTTATTCCTGCAAACCTTTCACCAAAAACAGTAATGTTCAAAAATAGGTAATAGATACCTCACCTTTTCAGTGTTGCTATAAGCTTCATTTTACTGTCTGGAAAATCCGGAAGCTGAAAACACATCATAAAACAACACAATGAAAGATAGATAGGTATAATGTATCTGTTTTCCACTCGTTCTTTTACGTCATTTCATACACACATGAACATGAAAAAAATGTTTGACTTTTCCACACTCAATTTCATGTGCGGATTACACTAGTCATGTGACAAACGTGACAATGGTTTACTGAAGAATAGAATGATAGCCAATTAATTTATGGTATACAGTCCAACCTCCCCTAATGACAACTCCTTAGAGCAACAACCTACATAAAAAGACATTGTATTTCCCGTTACGTCAATTGTGAAATTAATCCACCTTTCCAGAACATCACCACTTTACAACAAACACATTGCTGTGTTCCCAAGAGTGTTAGCTCCTGAGACGTTGCATTGTATATGTCATCCAACAAATTATTCATGAATTGTTCTATAACTGTAGTTGCCAAATCCATGCAAAATGGCCAGCATGTCAACTTAGCATTACACAAATACTGCAACAGCAATTTATATATTAGCAGACTGAAAAAAAAAATTTTCGCGAGTTTATTATATTCACCAATTTCAGAAATGGGGAACTTCACAAATTCATCAAACGTGCTGGAATAGCAAACAAACAATGATTTTTAAATTATATAAAATAACGCTTGCTCGCAATTTCAAAAACTCATGCATAAATAGAAAATTCGAAGATCACAAAATAAACAACCCACAAATATAAAGAATTTTACAGTACTATAATACTCAATTCATTGAGACAAAATCTTTATTTTCTATTTTCCTGACTGCAATTCTAATAGAACATTGTATACATAATTACATTATGACACTATACACTAAAAATAACTCCAAAAGGAGAATAATTATGAAACAGTTCAAAAGTTAACTCTTTACTCAATATTTTTTCGTCCTACTGGCCTTCTTCAGTCACGTTCATTTATGATGTTACGTCTGTTTTCATTATTAACTTCTGGTAACGTCAATAATGTTATATGTGAAAATGTAAAACGATTTGTATATTTCATCTACTGAAGATAGTCAGTAGGATGAAATATTTAGTAAAGAGTGAACTTTTGAATTGTTACATTATGACAGTTTTTAAATGTTCTTTATCAAGTACATGTATGCACAAGGTATGTAATATTGACTCACTGGTCTAGGTTGAAGTAAGGCTGGCAGAAACTGGCCAATGTAATAAGGTTTCTTGAAGATACTGGCTTCCACTATTGATGTAGGTACTTTTCCAGTTGTCTCAAACAGTTTCACCGCATTCTCTATCTCTGAAGCCAGTTGCAGTTTACCCTGTAACATTAACTATATTAAAACTAGAGCTTTCACTGAATCCTTAATGGTTTATTACTACAGATCAGAACAACAATGAGTTGTTTATTAGTTGATAACACTACTGAAAAGGATGTTATTCCAATTCTAACGTGACCAAAAATAATCAACACAGTACCTTCTCAATTGCTGACGAGGAACTAGATTCACCACCAGACATGTCCATTGATTCCTGTGGAAAGATTTTGCATAAATTAAACACAAAATTTTATTAGATAGTACTAAATAATGCTACACTTTTAGCCTTTTAGAGTGCAAGCAAAAGTTTCAAAGCTGTTACAGTATTTCCTGACAGACAGTGCTCTGTGTAGGAGCTGTTTCTGAGACAAATAGAAGCTGTCAAAATCAATTGTACAGTTAACATTTAACTATATCTGTGGTTGGAATGAAATGAATGAGAATGAATGAATGAATGAATGAATGAATGAACTGAATGAATGAATGAATGAATGAATGAATGAATGAATGAATGAACTGAATGAATGAATGAACTGAATGAATGAATGAATGAATGAATGTATGTGTTTTATGAGGCATCAACTTCCAAGGTCATATAATACGTAAAATCTCTGTATGAAAACTGTAATAAAAGTGAACATTGTTAAGTATTGAAACTATGTTTATTGCACAGCTGTCTGGCCAAAGTGGTTTGAACCACCAACTGCATGGGGTTTTACCATGTCTGCAGGGACATTAGCCCATGTAATCGCCTTTTATGATATATGCAGGGCATTAACAATAGTGTTGCAATTTTGGCATCTGCACACTAACTCCCAAGCACAGGGGTAACATTTGAGGTTTAAACCATAGTCGTGAAAGTGAATAATACATGCATGTCATAAAATTACCAGCCAAATTACTACAATAAAATGTAAGTGCTTTTATAAACCAGAGAATTCTCTTGACACTGCAAATCTGGGAAAAAAAGCAAGAGTGTTTCTAAGATATATACAGACACTTTCAAAAAAGCATCTGCTGCACTAAGTTATGTACCAGAAACTTATCTTTTCGTGAAACTTTAGTGTCATTATTTCAAAACCAGACAAGAACTGGTATAAACATCAGAGTTCGTGTGATGAAACATACTAAGCTATTTACCTTGAGATCCTCTAATCTTGTCTTTACAAGGGTGATATAATCTGTCAATAACTGACGACATTTTGGCGGAACAAACGGTGGATGTAAAATGTGAACCTGAAGAAAAGACAATTCATTCTGACTCAATATCCATTGTAATATTACAATGTTAGTAACTAAAGATAACTAGAACTGCCACTGTCATGGCCTGAATACCCCCGCATACCGCTTTGAAGTCAAGGCCCCTGTGACCTTGACCTTTGACCTCAAAATCAATAGGGGTCATTCTAGTCATGACTAACCTCCATGCCAAATATGAAGACTGTGGGTCAAAGGAATCTTAAGCTATTGGGCAGACAAGCTTTTTTGAAGTCAAGGCCCCTGTGACCTTGACCTTTGACCCGGTGACCTCAAAATCAATAGGGGTCATCTACTAGTCATGACTAACCTCCATGCCAAATATGAAGACTGTGGGTCAAAGGATCTTAAATTATTGGGCGGACAAGCTTTTTTGAAGTCAAGGCCCCTGTGACCTTGACCTTTGACCCGGTGACCTCAAAATCAATAGGGGTCATCTACTAGTCATGACTAACCTCCATGCCAAATATGAAGACTGTGGGTCAAAGGAATCTTAAGTTATTGGGCGGACAAGCTTTTTTGAAGTCAAGGCCCCTGTGACCTTGACCTTTGACCTGGTGACCTCAAAATCAATAGGGGTCATCTACTAGTCATGACTAACCTCCATGCCAAATATGAAGACTGTGGGTCAAAGGAATCTTAAGTTATTGGGCGGAAAGAAAAAACCGCCGGACCGGACGGCCGGACAGCCGGACGGCCGGACGGACAAGCTGATTCCAGTATACCCCCCTTACAACTTTGTTGTGCGGGGGTATAAAAATACAGGCTTTTACATTATAACATAAGACATTTATCAACAAGTTGTATTCTGTAGACTCTGTATATAACAAACTCCTTGGGACCATTTAAATTTGTTCCTTATATCCAGAGTATGAAATATCCATATAGCATTTTTAAATAAAATAAACTAAAGAAAAACATCAAGCCCCAAAAATTTGTTCCTTATATCCAGAATTTTGCTATATCAGGAGCTGTTATATACAGAGTTTACTGTACCTTAATATGTTGAGCGGTCTCATAAGGCACCAAGTCTGTTAGGAATTTAATTAGGAAGGTGAAACTTTTTCTGTTACTAGCCAGTGACCTTGACCCATCTGAGAATGTCCTCTGAAAAAAAGACAAAATCATAAAGACGATGAATACTCAAGTAAGTTATTTATTTGTTTATGTTGAAAGCAGTGTCAAAATTAAATAACTTATGTGTTACTCAATCAAGGATTTACTTTCAAAACTTGCTGTCAAAATCTTTTTTTTCATCAGTATTCATTTTATGTAAAAAGCACTATATAGCACCCGTTTTATACATTTGGATTAATAATCTGCTACTGGTGTGCCCTTTAGTAGAAGCATTAAATGCGAACTTTTATTGAAACCAGTTAGAATATTCCTACGACTCTAAAACAATTCAAAGTCTTTGCTTGAACCTGAAACCAGTCTGAGTAAGACAAGAAGACGTGAGGACCCTGAAAACATGCTTGTCTAACCAGTAACATGCCCATGATGGTTGTCTCTATGTCACAACTCTCAAGCCCTTCTCGCAATAATCCATCAATGAACTCTGAAATATATTGTCTTCGGGTTTAACTTCTGATTGAATAGTGTTCAGTTATTCAAAGACAGATTACTGGTACTGTGGTTCATGTATATGCAAGAGTACATTTAATTAATTTTTTCAGTACAAGTATAAGTGAAGATCTTTGCTACTGTCAGATAAAATACAGCTTTTGTTCTTACTCTTTATACAAACTCAATGACTTTACAATTACAATGTACAATGTACAATAGAGCGCATTTCAAGCTAGCGAGTGCATCATAAAGTTTGACTCTGATCGCAACTTAAGATGTATGAAATTATGTTACCAAGAAATGATTTTGCTGTCTCAGGCAGACACACAGTCATGACTGAAACTAATGATAACAGGAGTTGCCAGTTCACCTCCTGTTGCTCGAGAATCTGTCTTAACAGGACCAGTGTCTCACCAACTTCAAATGGCAACAAAAACTGAAATAAAACATACAATTATGTATAAATGAAAAACAATTTGGGTATGTACTGAAATTTTTTATATAAATACAGCCTAGCTGTATTGAGCCAACATGTGCAATTTCATCTGACAAGACTGTCTGGTCTATGTGTACATATAAAATTGCCAAGAAGGAAAAGCTGTTAGATTTTCTTTCTAACAGAAAACCTTTGAAAACTTTCTGGCCATTTATTGTGCACAAAAATTCCTCAAATTTCACAGACATCACAACATTATCCACAAGCAACCAGTAAACCAGAAAGATAGACACATAGTGAACCCACTCATGGAATAAGCCATGCTCTAGCCATGTGACAAGGCTTTAGAAAGATTGTGCAGAGCAGCTCAAGGTCAAAGGCTACCTGATTTCAAAGTTACAAAAAAGTTCTTCAAAGACTTCAGAAGATTCTAAAAACACGAAACTCTGTTGCTGATTTTAAAGTTGTTAATAAAGTATCGGAGAATAAAACTGACATAATACTACTGTTACCTGCTTGAATAGATGTACTAAAGATGGTGAAATCTTTCCATAAGCCCAACTGCTCTGCTCTCTAATGGCTTGTGATACTGTAATAAGTAACAACAGAATAATAAAATCTGCTTAAAGAGACATTTTGCACATCTTACTGCACAAAGTGTATTTTTGGTGACAGTTTTATAAAAGCAATTTTTGGCTGCTGTGCATTTAAATGTGTTAAATTAATGATAATGCCGCATTAGTATTTGAAGTTGGTGCTTTAGAAATAAAAAATCGGACTAATAAAATAATAGTTCCTTTCTTCGCAGTGATGTCTCTTGTGTTGTTGTTGTTGTTAATAGAGATTTCAGCAACTCCTGCATGCAGTTGTTTTTTTTTTTTGTAAAGACTGCCCCAGTCAAAATAGGAAAAGTAACATTTGGAAAGTTATTATTTCGTACTGGTAGCAGGAAGAGTTTGGTGTACTGGGTTAAAAGCTATCATTTCCTCTACCCTTTTTTACACACACCTATTTCAGCTGGAGTTTTACTTGAAAAAAATGTGCATAATTCCACTTTAAACATCACTGCACAAGTATATAAGACACAACGTTCAAATTAAAGGAAACTACAGTCTAGCAAAAATTCTAGTAAAGCCTTTACCACTCGGCCAACAATCTGGATTTTCCACAAATCCCAAATACAGTCAACTCTGTATTTAACAAATCCAGATATAGCGAAATTCAGGATATGACAAACAAAATACGTAAGCCCAATTTCATTCCTTCTTTATTTGAAATGAAAATTCTATATGGATATAACATACTCTAGATAATTATAAGGAAACTACAGTCTAATGGTCTAAAGTTTGTTACATATGGAGTTTACTGTACCACTTATAACTTAAAATCATGGTTCACAAACCAACATTCAGCCAGGAGTTTCTCTTTTTGATTTAAAGTCCCAGGAGCACCATTACAAGTAGCTCTTATTTTACTAAGAAAGATGTCTTAACAGCAGAAATTACCTTTATTTGTTCCAAAAACATTCCTTACTTTGCTTTTTAAATCAATAAGATACAGGTTAAAATTATACTCTTTTTTTTTGTGAAGAAACAACTTCAATACCAAAAATAGGCATATGTCAACATTGTTTTCGAGTGAATAGAACATGGATCTATAATTATCATATGAGTAAATGTATTTTTCTATATCAGTAAATCAAAAGTGCTCCTGGGACTTTAAATAATTCTAATACCTAGATCTATATATGAAGACAAATGATTGGTTGTTTCTGTTTACCTTTCATAACAGGTCTATGACTGAGGACGATTGTCAGTAAGTGTGTGAATGCCCTTCTCAATGATTCAGCATCAAGCTGTACAGTGGAAATAGAAATAACCTCCTTGGATTCTCTGTTCTTCAAAGCATCATCAACAAAATCTAGTTAAAAACAAAAATCTAATCAATCCTTCAATTTACCCAGCTAGTTTTAGAATAAAAAAATAAAATCTGGTGCAATTACTTTATAATAATTTATTCAATCTTGATTGCAAAACAAGTTCTTACAATTTCTATTAATTGCTCTCCAGACTCATTCCAGATGGAATCAACTTCTAAGAGAATGAGAGAGGCAATGTGTTATTATCTGTGTCTTGCCTAAGGACACTACCACTACTTGGGCACTGGCAGGAACCGTACCCGGGACCCTCCGATTCTGAGGTGAACTCACTACCACTGCACCAAGATAGTTAGCTGTATAAACCTGGTATTCCTAGTAACTGTTGCAAGTTTTATAAGGTACTAAACTAAACACAGAACAAGTACACTAAAGATGAGCAAGCTGATCATGATCTGCATGTGTAGCAAAGTCTTTAATGTATTAATTACTGGTCATGAATCTCAAGGATGGTGAACAGTTAAAAAACTGGAAATAATCTTGCTTTCAATCATTTAAAGTTATCTCCTCAAAAACTGTTTCATGAACTTCATTGATAAAAAAATTGTCACTTTGAAAATAGTACTTTTTGCCAATTTGAAAAAAAATGCATTTTGGCCGACACTTTCACATGTGAAATGATATCTCCTTCAAATGAAAATCACTGAAACAAAGGCCTTGTTCAAAACTGGTGGAGTTTTGCCCTATGCATCTTAAGTCTGTCAATAGGAAGATGTATTTCATAACCCCCATTAAGAGTTACATGTATACCGAAGAGCTAAAATTCTTAAACTGGCGTAATGCCTTGATGAGTAATTTCTTGACCAAATCCACTATAAAAATCCTAACTAACTTTGGAAAAGTATAATATCAAATGTGTTTATGAGTTTACAAACATATTATACTTACCCAATAAGAAAGAGTCTGCTGTATCGCAGGCCTTTTTCTTTATACTCCCTGTCTTCCCCTCAGAAAATCCAAGATACAGTAGTTCTGACAAAGTGCCTGTACAGAAAATAGAATCCTTTAAAGTACTGTTAGTATACACAACAAGAAAGTGCCTGACTGAATCTTGAAATGTAGTATTTCGTACACACTGTAACTGTTATATATTCAGTTTCATGCAATGGGATTAAAAAATTGTTATGTAATCAATAAAATGATAATTTCAAGTACATGTATATTAAATAATGAATCATTGATGACTTTTAAAAATTTCTCTTTTGGTATTATTTCATTTGATCGACTATTACCATACATTTCATTTACAAAAATTAGTATAATCTTTTAAAGTCTAACATAATTCCAGAGTTCATTTCAAATGTTATCATAAAATTTTAACAATGATATCTCAATCTCAATGACATCATGATTTTCCATGACATCATGGTTTGCTCCATAAACAATATTCTTGCCACACAACACTCAAATACTGGCTATAAATATCAACAGAAACAAGTTCTTTTACTACTCGGGTGACTTTTTGGCAACCAATCAAATTCACTCTTTGGCTTAAACTGACTGGATATTGCAGTCAGGTAAATCTCCCCCATTTTTGGACTCAGAAAAAACACATTTTGTTACGTATAGGCATGGTAGGAGACATGTCGAGGTCTCATCCAAGAAAACAAGCTAATATAAATGCTCTCATGGACGGACCTTTATAAAATTTGCTTCAAATCAAATCAAACATCCTTTACTACTCAAAACAGTTTATATTACCAGAAATCACTTCCACTTGACCAATCTCTTTTGCTTGACACATTTTTGACAAAAAAGATTCTGAAGTACTTGACTTTCTCTGTTGCCTAAAATAAACATATTTGTTTTTCATTACATGTATACAAATACATGTATACAATTTAGAGGCTTATATATATGCAACCATCTAAAGATGACTTCATACTGAACTGTATTATATTTAAGAAATAATAAATGTGTCCCTGTATTTCATCGTTTAGTAAAATACATTCAATAATTCGGATGCGTAGTAATTAAATAATTAAGTAATTGTTCGCATCCGAACGACTGGCTGTATTTTATTCCACGATAAAATACAGAGATGCATTTATTATTTCGATTCTAACACAAATTTATCTTTGAAAAATAACACGAACTATGTGCGACGCGTAGCAACATTCCATAGTAACTTACAAGCAAGGAATGCAACTGGACCCCCCCAAACCCCCCCCCCCCAACTGGGCGGCCCATTTTGCCCGTGGAAAACGTGATGTATTTTAGCATAAAATAATGAGTATAGCTTCTTTCCCTCTATATCTATATAGGAAACTGATCGTGTTAGAATAAGTACCTACAATGTCCCCCTTTCTCCTTTCTAACTCAAAAAACCCCCCACTCCAAAAAACCCCCCCAAAAACTAAAAGTATCAGCCATCTACAGATGAATTCATACTGAACTGTATTATATCAAAGTATCAGTAATTTAAAAAAAATCAATGAACTAAGCCTAACACTTGGCAATGTTCCAAATTGTAATAAGGTAACACCAGTATATGTCTTTGAAAATAGAATATTTTAGATAGGGAGCTTTCAACCAATCAAAAATCTGTAACTGATGACTAGGGAAATACATGTACATGTAGTAAAGGAAGTAGAAATTACCTTAAGAATAATGATAGCTTGTTAAATAACTGGTTTTTTTTTTAATTTCTTTCATGATAACTAAAGGGAGATAACAAGATGAGCTGTCATTTGGACAAGCAAGTTTTTTTTTCTGCATTTAATTGTCTGAATGACAGGCAAAGGTTCAACGCTAATTTCAAAGACTAGAAGTGGATATATGCTCTTATAATGTAGACATTGTCACTGAAACTTACATGATAAAATAGTTCTCAAGATTAAAGATGCCTTCTTTGTGAAGAGTCCATAGAATGTGCAGAGGAATTCTGGGATATTCCATCAGTGTATCTTTAAACCTTGCAGTAGTCAGATTGTCAGCCTGTTTCAATTGTTTTAACATCAGCAGCAATGTTTCTAGCTCTTCCTATAAAGAAATGCCATAAATAACACATAAAACTAAGCCAAGTATTTCAATTTATTTTAAGTCCCAGGATCACACTGACTTCATTAATTTAGAAAAAGAAATTTACTGATAGGATAATGTAAGAACCATGTTCTATTCACTCTAAAACAATTTTGACATTTGCCTTTTTTGTACTCAAGTCATTAATTCAGGAAAAAGAGTTGCCAGAAAACCTTTCTTATTTTTTGCAATATCATTGAAAAAAATACTGCACTATATTTCTAACATGTTCATCGATTTAAAAAGCAAAGTTAGGAATGATTTGGGTACAAATAAACATCTTTTTCTGCCAGTCAGACACCTTTATGGTTGAGGTCAAAATCAGGGGACTTGTCTAACATTGTCAAAGGTCAAAGACTATGAAGCGAAAAGGATTAAAGCTGCTCGCTCTCAGATTTTGGTGAAAAGTGAAGTTCTTCTAGATGTCTGAAAATAACCTATTTTATAAAATAAAGTCAAATAAAAAAAGTTCCAGTAAAAATTCCTGTAAAAATTTATCTGTGAATTTGAAAACTTGACATGTGTTGTTGATTTCAGCAATTACTTTTACATTTTATGTTTTAGTGTATCATTTTGGAGAAATTAACTTTTATCACCTGAAACAGTGAACAAGCAGCTTTAATAACAACCTGAGAGTAAGAAAGACTGTATTTATTGGTATGAAATGTTAAACACCAGTTGTGAAAATTACCTTCTGTACCTCTGACAACTGGTCGCTGACAGAAAGTGACAGGAGTCTGTTGATGTAGACATCTGCCATACATGTTTGTGAGCCCGACTGCCTATCATCTGACTTCAACACTGGCATGCATCCAGCCTCTGACAAAGATAAAAGTAATTTAATTTACCCATAATGCCTTTTAAAATATACAATCTAACCTCCCCGTACAGCACCTCCTTAGAGCAACAACCTCCTTAAAAAGGCATATTTTCATTTCTGTTGTGTAAATTTTATAAGGAGACCACCTCTCTAGAACAACATCTGTCTACAACAACACCTATCTACTACAACACCTCTCTACAACAAATACATTTCGGTGTTCCCAAGAGTGTTTGCTCCTAAGAGGTTGCACTGTATATATTGGAGCCTGTGTAGAGCAGACAGTGTAGGGAGGTGACAGAAGTGACAAGTGCCTAATTGAAACAGGAGCATTTACTTTAATTTGCTTACACTCACAGTGAAACACTGTTTGCAGTTCATGCAGAGGGTTGCTGTTACACTTTCAGGGGGTTCTTAGCTTTTTTCCAGGTGTATACAATGTAATCTATTTATTATTATTAGGATTAAAATTACTTGTGACTAGAATTACTGTAAATTGGTTAGCATTAGCGATCATATACTTTTCACTATCTCACCACTATACTAATTCAAAAATTTAGTGAAAGATTCATTAAACATGAATTCTTTATTTTAGTAAGTATTTCTGCTATCAAATCGCAAAATTTCGTCACATAAAACTACTCAGTTTTCAGTAGCTTTCAGCCAAACATTTTGCTCTATCTGGTGAAATTTTGTCACACCATATTGAAGATTAAATAATTTCTGCTGAGCTGCTAGACAAATCACTTGTAAAGAGACTCATCTTCAAGACCAGCACAGCAGTAATATTGACAGTCACAAACAATGTACTTACCCAATAATAACTCCAGCATTTCTTCATTTTTACAGCTTTGTTTTAATGAGGAAACCTATAAATAAAAGAGTAAAAACTACAAGGCAAATGGCATTCAAATATGTTTGCTTTATTATTTTTCCTGTAATGCTAATCTACATGAAACATCATAGTGCTAGTCCATATGTGAAACTTTTGTGAAGCATTTAAAATCCTAATCACAAACCATGACCCTCAATATCTCAACCTTTGTAGACTTTTTAACCCCCTTGGTGCAAAGTTTGAGGGGGAAATTGGAATGGTCTTCGCCCATAACATTTGTGTCCGCTCCATACCTCTTAAACTCCACAAAGGACTTTCATATACTTTTGGTCAAATGTTCATCTCATCAAGATGACATGCAGAACCTATGTATAAATCCCATCCACCAAACGTCAAGGCCACACTTAGGGGCCATTGGTTTTTAGTGTCCTGTACATAACTCCTAAACCCCTGGAAGGATTTTCATATAACTCTGGCCAAATGTTTATTCTATCAAGACAACGTGCAGAACCCATGGCCCAACCCTGCCACCTCAAGGCCACAATTACGGTTCATTGGTTTTACGTGTCAACTTCATAGCTTCTAAAATCCTCAAACTTTGGTCAAATGTTCATTCATCAATACAAGGTGCAAACCCATGTCCTCAGCCTGCCAGCTCAAGGTAACTCAAGGACACACGTAGGATCACTGGTTTTACGTGTCCGCTCACAAAGACAAACTCACTTGCTTGCAACTTGTTGTAAGGTGTAGACCAAGTTGCAGAGTCTAATGAAACTTCCTAATATCAAAATATACAGATGCTGAATCTTCAAAAATGAAAGCTGAACAAGTTCATTTTAGAAATCAGATGGGGTTCAGACGTTATACCTGCTGAAAAGCATAACCTACTAACCTCTGCAAGTGTCTTGTCTATACTCTGGTGATGGGATAAAAGTTGAAATACTGTTTCTTGTAGCAAATCTTGACTGTTGGCCATCTTACTTTAACATAACTTCACCAGACATGTACAACTAATCTGCAATATAAATTCATGCTTTAAATTTCGTTTGCCAATATACAATGGTAATGACCTCATTTTCACCTTTTAAAAACACAACCTTTACACAAAGTAACATTTCATAATAATAAAACATATTCTAAAGATCTGCGAAAATGCAAAAAAATGATTGACTATAAATCATGCCGCAAACAAGAGTCTGGTACATCTCTATGTGTAGTGATAGCTAGACACCTTATCTGGTTACCAGCAAAAACATCTTCAAACTAAAATCAACCTCTTAGTTCACCTTACAATGTAATAGATAAAACTGAAAATATATTTGGCTTTAAAGGTAACACAGAGGAGTGCATGTTTTAAGTCTACTGATATTTCAGAAAATACTTATCCAGTTCTGCGCACAAAAATGCTATAAAAATAAAACCTGATTTACAAGACTTAACTTTTTTTGAAAAACAACTTATATGCCATATTACGTCCGTTATACAGAGCCATATGCTATGCTAAATCATGGAGGTATTGCTGCAAACAGTCATTTTGTAACATTCCTATCTATATCTATTTCTTAGTACTACCTCACACCTCTTGCGAATATCAAAAATCATCATGGGCAGGGTGCATGCCGGGTGTAGTACTGTATGAATAAAGTAACTGCAAGATAGATCCTCTAGTTAACAAAAGCATCTTTGTTAAAAAGAGTGAAACAAACAATATTTAAAAAGAACTGCTGTTTGATTAGTAACTGAGATTGTTCCCAGTACCTGCTTGAATGATTCAACATGAGACAGAGCTACAATATATGCGGTGTTACCTATTGCAAGTGGTAAGGGGGAAAGGGAAGTCTGAGTTGGCATGGAATTGACTAAGGAGGTAAAGCTGTTTGGGACTTTAGATAATTTGGTAGGGAGACTACTACAAGATTGTAATACATTTTGTAGAACATAACCAGTTTACAGACTAGAAGTCTTTTGTCAATGGCCTGTGTTCCTTTGATCTTTTGTTTAACACAGGCTTTCCCCGTTAGAAGGTAGCACCTATATCCATATTAATCAATATTTTCAAAATAAAATTTGACCATAAAAACTACAAATTTGAACTAAAAAGGCATAATTACAGTGAATAATCTAGGTTTTGATTTATATGAGTCACTGGGACGCACATTTTTCAAAACAATGAGTCCCAGCTATGAAACAATGAGTCCCTTTCCGAAAAAGTCAGAAAATAGAATCGGACATCCCCACTGCGAAACGCCGCCGTGATGTGGTTTTTTTTTTCAAATATAATTGTTTCTGAAAGTATTGAGTTACTGAAAATATTAATTACCTTTTACGTAGATGTAAAATATTTATTTCCGTTAAAAATCTGCTGTAATTAGTCGAGGTTTATTCTCCAATTAGCATTTGTCACTCGCGAATGTCGCGGTAGGGGGGTAGGTGTGAAAAATACGAACATTCATAAAGGATGACAAACTAACTACGTCAACTTTGAAATCTCGAGCTATGTGACACCACTGATTGAGTAACGTTTGATAATTTGTGAATGCGAAAAGTATTTTCAATTAACTTAATTAACATTTGTAAGTTCCAACTATTCTTTATTTAAATTAACGTTATGTTTATAACAAAATCGCGGTGCTTCAGGCCGATTTTTTCTATGTAAAATTTTCTTCTACAATGTATTTACTTTAAAGAATTTCCTTTGCAGAATAAAATAATTTCTACAATGACTTCTTTTACTCATAAAGCCGCAGATGTTACGAGATCAAAGCGCGTACGCCGACGCTGAGTTTTGCTGAGATGTTTTGTTTGATCCAAGCGAAGCACGTGGCATTAAAAAGACCGAATATTTTGACAGGTAGTGACAAGTCTGATTATTTTGGAATTATAAAAACTAGTTTGAAATAGACAATGTATTATATGAGTAAGTTTTTTGGGGTTATGCACTATCAAGCTATACAAATGTACGTCGGTCGGCAAATATTTTCGAATTTAATAAATGTACAAAAGTAAAAAATACGTGTATACAAATTTCCACAGAAAATAATTCTTATTTAATGTCCTGTTGGCTGTCTGAAACACCACTCTAAGTACCTCGATTTTACACCCGCGAAGTGCCGCGATTTTTTGAAGATTTCATGTGAAAATTCTTCTAAATACTCGCAGGAAACGCAAGTTCGTGGACGATATTCTTTTATACAAACTGCTGCAAGCATATATACCCAAGTCTCGCTTTTCACGTGCTTGCGTCCTAAAGGACGCACATATTTCAAATCTTTGCGTCCTTTGCATTTTTTGTGCGTCTATGACGCAGGACGCAGGGCTAGATTATTCACTGTAATTACAAGACTGCACGTTGGTAGCTATCGTAGTTAAAGTAACTTTTCTATAATATTACACAGGTGTTTAAACAAAACAAATATTGCATTGGAAAGTGCAAGAAATAAGCTGTCTGCATGTCATTCGTCGATAAACTAGACTGTCTTTCTGACATGGTTTGCATAGAAACAGTTAAATTAGTGTTCCGTTATTGGCAACCTCACTGTACATTAACTATATGAGAAACGTTACCATTTATACTCAAGTCACAAAAAGGCTCCGTAAACAAACGCATAAATAAATCGCAGCCTGTTGGGATAGGCCTTTTTGGTACTGGATCTTTGTGGACCTAAACCTGTGTCCAGCAGTTCCTTATTCTGCAGGTCATGTTTTCATGACTCCTCTTAGAGCAATGGACGATCGATCTGGATCGATTTAGATATATGTATTTAAAGATTGTCTGTAGTTACGCAAAACTGTCCGACATTATTTATATAAATGTATACCTGTCTTCTCCAGTTATAACAGTTTTCGTCCCGCGTTTCGTTTAGCTACAAATGGCGATAATAGAGTAAGGGGAGATGAATCGTTCCGCTTATCAGAAGCCACTCCCCGCTGTGGTTACTTCCCCTTAAAATGTAGGTCCGGACTCTCCGGAACTGGATCCGGACCTGGAGACCAATTATATAAAGATTGTCTGTTGGTCCGGGAAATTCTCGGGTCGTACCGCATATATACCTCGCCCGAGGGTGGTGGACCTAATGAGCACAAACCAGGAAATCATTTTCCATACTGTACACTGTCCTCTATTTGCATTTATTGTTTTGTCTGCAAATGCTGGATCATGAATAGTTAGGGCCCAGTAATAATGGCCCAGGGAAGTGTTATCATTTTTCTAGTGGAAGAAACCTAACTTTGTTTAGATATATCTAATAATAACATTCACTATGTTATAACATGTTTTATGGCATTAAATTTGTTCAAGCATCTTATTTGACCGGCGTGTTTGCCTAGTTTGTCAACTAAATAATACCATCTACCTTTTCTATGTCTCTGCATCTAACTAAACCACCTTGTTAGTTCTTATTTTATTTTTGCATTATAAACAGAAAAGTGGGTTTTCAATATACTGTTTACCAGTAAACTTTTGTTGCTTGTTAGTTCTTGTAATACTGCCTTTGCTGATTAAGTGATTTATGACTTATCATGATACGTTAACTTCCGATCGGCCACGATCAACATTGGTGTAGACAGTATTGGATTATCGTCTTTCTTGAGGCTGTGACTGTTTCAGCTAGCGATTTAGTTCAATATGTAGGGTTAACGCACGATTTTTCGTGTTATAACATCTGCAGAAGCCCGAGGGATGGTTGGTGCCCGTTAGGGCGAGGTCACCAATATGCCTGAGGGTTTCTGCAGGTGTTATAACACGAAAAAAACGTTCGTTAACGCTATTCTAGCATAAAAAAATCATACAAATAAAAATGAAACGCTCTTACTCGTACGACGTTCAATAATGCGCGGGACGATGTCAGTGTTGTTTACGTCATATTTATGACGTCACCAGGGGTTTTTAAGCCCGGCACTGTTGACGCCGTACATGATGTAAGACTTGGGAGACAGGTCCATTGTTTACACGGCCCTGCACTTCGCATAAATGAAAACGGGTTACAACGGCGCGTGAATCTCCCCGTAAACACACGTTTTTTCTTCTGTTAAGAGGACATTCTAGCATAAAATGTGCTATTTTTGCCCATTTTGCCGGTGTTTTAACAGGAGAAAAAATGTGTGTTAACGGGGAGATTCACTCGCCGTTATAACCCGTTTTTATTTATGCGCACTACAGGGCCATTGTAAACAATGGACTTGTCTCCCAAGGCTTACATCATGTACGGCGTCAACAGTTCCGGGCTTAAAAACCGCTGGTGACGTCATAAATATGACGTAAACAACACGGACGTTGTCCCGCGCATTATTGAACGTCGTACCAGTAAGAGCGTTTCATTTTTATTTGTATGATTTCTTATGCTATTTATGCTAGAATAGCGTTAACGAACATTTTTTCGTGTTATAACACCTGCAGAAACCCTCGGGACATGTTGGTGCCCTCGCCCTGACGGGCTCGGGCACCAACCATCCCTCGGGATTCTACAGATGTTATAACACGAAAAAGCGTGCGTTAACCCTACGTTAAAACTGAAATATATTAGAATTCTTAGAATTTGCTGGAAAATTGGTGCTCCCTCATCTTCAGTTTGTATCGGTGTTGATCGGTTTGAGTAATAAAATATTCAAACATTATTTTACTAATATTAGGCATACTAAGCTTTTTATTATCAGAAAATTTAATGATATACTGCATGCACTAACATCTCACTAGTCTATACTTACATCAAGCTACTTAAAAGGGAAATGCAAATTTTAAATTGGAGAATTTGTTAAGAGAAACACACTGTTGAAAGTATCAAATGTGAAGATATTGAAGACTGACAACTTCAAAAATGCAGGATCATAAAGGTGGCCATTTTGAAATTTGTGATGTCATAGTGCTCTAATCAAATATGCATACTGGTTATACTAATAAGTTTAATACAGCAACTTCAAAATTTTTTAAAACATGGTCAAAATTAAGTTTTGAAAAAGGGCGTGTCTTATAATATGTCTTAAACCGGTTTAAGCTCCCCAGTGGTGGTTTTGCCACTGACCGTTCCAAGGCGGTGCCCCACTGTGTTCCTTTAATTGTTCGTTTTGTCCTCGTGTGTTTGCCTTGTAGCTAGTGTGTGTTGGTAGTGTTAGTGTGTGTGTGTGTGTCGTGTGTGTGCGTGTGTGTGTGTTGGTGGTGTGCACTTCTGGGTGCTGTGGGGCTCGTTTTGGGGAGGCTGCGTTTTTGGTACGTGGCATTCCTTGTTTGATATTATTTTTGTTTTTATTTGCATACATTTGCATATTACTAAATCTTATATTTCTCATAGCTTTTCTAATATTCATGCGAATTCAAAATTCTTTCAACGGTGTATTCGTGTTAACTAGCTCTTCAATTTAGTTATATTTCCACTTGTGCCCCTTTAATGTGAACACACATATATTCTGTCTTACATAAAAAGTCATTATATACAAAGTAAAATCTAAACAGATATAAGGTACATGTATCATTACAATCTAACATAAAATTACACGAGTTACTTAATTTGAAATATGCGTTTGTATAGTTCACTGCTTTTATCGACCAACTATCTATATACTAGTTCATGTGGAACGTAATTTTAAAATATTAGGTTTATATTAAAAAACAGAATTTGTCTTGTATATGTACCCAGAGTCCTTTTACCATATCTGATCTAGGTTAGTCTTGTACACTTACTATACTTGTTTCCATGGGGCAATTGTTTTTTCTTTGTCGTTTTCTATCATGAACTAAGTTACAAAGCACACAAATAAAGTATCGGTTGATACAGACAGTCATTAAAATTCATTATTAACTAAAGTTAAATCGGACAGTGTCTTACTTATGTCGGTTAAGTAGACTAATTAAGTCAATGGTTGTTTCCAGCGTCTTTGCATCGTCTCATCTTGTACTTTCACCTGATCGAACGAGTAAAAACAAACAAACAATTTCAACGTCTTTGCATAGTCTCATCTTGTAATTTCACCTGATCGAACGAGTAAAAACAAACAAACGATTTCAACGTCTTTGCATCGTCTCATCTTGTAATTTCACCTGATCGAACGAGTAAAAACAAACCTATGATAGCTGCTCTTACGAAGAACCGAAGTCTTAAACTGGAACAGGCAGGCTGTGTAATATTATCTCTTAAGATAGCCGATTGTCCTGTAACCCCCTTACTTAATATGTCGTTACTAAGTTCTCATCATTCAATTTAGATTGTTGACAATATTGTCAGTAGAAAAACATATTCTTTTGTAGATTCATTGGTCGATAGCGTGTCTGTCACATCTGTTTTCATAATGATTGAAATCTTAGCTCACTTTTTGTTCTCCGGCGTCACTTTCTCTGAAGAAAAAAGTGCATGGCCTTACAGGATTAATGATGAAATAGCAGCATTTGTACGCAAAGGTAAATTTTTTGTACTTTTACACTTTGTTATACATGTATGTATTTTGTTTGCTATGATTATTTCAAAGTAGAATTTCCCATTCAAATGCACAGCGTAACGTCAACATTTGCATTTTATATACTGTAGTAAATGCATAAAGAATTACATATGAACCTGCCTATAATGTTTCAGATGATATATTCTATATACACGAAATTTTACTCCATGCAAAACTGCTTTTGCTAAATTAACGACATATATATATGAAACCCAGACAATATATGGGGGAAGGAGATATAGAGGAAGGTATGAATCACTGTAATCTTCAAACTTTGAACTTATTCATAGTACAATTTAGTATTAAAGGGGCATACTTCTGATAAGGCGAAATTATACACTAAATTTTCAAATTGTATTGTACCAATGAACATTGATGGGCTGTTCACCAGTCCCAGTTAGTTTGGCAAAACCCAATAATCAACAAAAGGCAGCAATGTTACATAGACATTGTTTCATGTTGCTAGGGTGTTGCTAGGATGTTGCTAGGATGTTCATGCTTGAGGCAGCATAGCTTCTTACTCGTTTGATAATTGATATTAAAAAAGAGCGTTTTTAGCATTAACACATATAATGTAAATTGGGTAATTTTCACGTGACTGAAATTTCACGACTTGGGACAGAATTATACGAAAATTATAAATTCGCGAAAGGAGAATTCTCTAATAGTAAATCTACATGTATGTGTAACGAATCTTTCGCGAGATTATCTAATTAACGAAATTGGAAATTCGCGAAAATATCGAAATTACCCAGCGCGAATATTACCAAAGTTACTGTATGTTATACATGTATGTACATAAATCATTGATGCTTGGTACAAAATGTACTTATTTGAACCAAATAAAAATAAATATTTAAGTGTTACATGTGTTACGGAATCTAGGAAATATCTTCAATATTCGTAGCATGCCTGAACTAAAGGTAACCACTGCAATTTTTAATAAGAACGCTTAAAGTTTCGAAGCCTCTTTCGCGTTTGTTGCAGGATATACCGTATAAAATCTAGGCCAAGGCTCTCCGTGTATACACCCCACAATATATGATAATGTTCAAAAGTGCTGCAAAATCAATATTTTTTGGAATTAGCTAAAATTGTCCTCAAGATATTTGAAAGTTATTGGTGTTACAACCTGTTTTAAGTTCATTATCTATCTATCAAGTTTTGTGAGAGTGCCTTTAAATGGTGGCCGTAAGGAGTCCGAACAAGTAAAAAATACATGTATTTCATAGATGTTGCAGAAATTGTCATGATTCATGTAAATTCTATTTTCACTGGTTGTCCTTTATTCAGATGTAAAGTTTTGTTAGATAATCTTACATAGTAGGCTAATTGAGGTATTTACTGGAAATGGAAGTACGGAAAAGGAAAATACAGTAAACTCCGTTTACAAAGAACTCCTTATATTTCCTCATAAGTTTCCTTATATACACAGTTCGTAATATCCATATATCTTTTTCATATAAATAAGGAAAGAAACTAATCGAACATAGATACATTGTTCCTTATATCTGGAATTTCGCTATATCCGGAGTCGTTATATACGGAGTTTACTGTAGCTAAAATACTTAATATACAATAGTAACGTTAAATGTATTATATTGTAATTTTCCCAATATCGATCTATGTTTCAAATTTGGAGCAAGACTATAGCGTTGAGGTCAATAAAAACAAAGCGTGAGGACTAGACATACAGATTCACAGTCAGACGACAAAGAAATTGTTCCAAACTATTACCATGTTCTACCGAAGATATGAAATATTGGGAACAACCCTTTAATGTTACTAGTAGTAAATCTTTTCCCCCGGTAGCTATGCACATAGCGTGTGAAAATCGATCGACAGTCTTGTTTATATGGAACGCCTAAGCTGTATTTAGATCATGTCTTTTACATTGATTATTTGGCAATTCAATAAGTCATTGATGTTTTTTATTCAGTAAGAAAATAATTTTGTGAAAAACATTCAAACTAAAGAATTCAATTTGTGTCGTAATATCGATTGAATAATTTACAATATTCATTCAATGTTCACAAAATAATGATGCTGGAAAAATAATTCATGGTGTTATATTTTTTTAAGGAAATGCTGGGACGTATGACTAGTTGTAACAAGTCATTTGATTTGATCTTTATTTATCAAGATGGGTACTGTTGAAAAGCGGACAAAAATATGAGAAACCATCCCAAGAGTCTACCACCTTGAACAATTATGTTGGAAGAAATTATACACTAATTTTCTTATTGTACAAATTTGACTTATTTAACCTTTATATTTTCAGTCGCATTTTTTATCAAAATTATTTTCTTAATAGAAAAAGTATTACAGGTCATTATAACAAAATGGTACGAATTTGTTTGTTTTGAAAACAATTTTTTCTCAATAAGCAACCATTCTAAACACCTTTTTGAACATATATTTTATTAAACAAGCATTTATAATTTTAACAGAAATATCTAGAAATTTGTATAAATGTATAACGTAGAGCATTAGTGAATAAAATTTAATATTGCGACACAAAATGTACCATATTTTTCATTTAGTAATGATGTTATGTAGATTTTCTAAAAATTTAGAAATGTGTATTTGCAATTTGTTATTATGCGAAACGTGCATTTTTGACAGTGAGCTTTTGAATAGTCTTATAATGTTATATAATTTAAATAATTTGGAGCTGAAGCAAGACGGGGGATATATATCTGATCATCTGGTTTCGCGCAATGATAGTGGCAGTGAGTGTTCCAACTAAAATGACAAAAAGAGTAAGCATATCTTTCAGTCTTGTTTCATTACATTTCAAGAACACTTCTTGCATCCCCTTTTTGCAGATTTCGACATATCCTTTCCAACAAGTATCATGACATCCAGCATATCGAACTTAAAGTAACATTATATAGGTTATGGTCAAGAACAATGCTGAAACCACAGTAGATGCTTCGAAACATGTAAACAAATAAGTCATGCCGAGTTATTTCCCTTATTGAAATAAAACATACCTAACAGAAAAGGGTGTAATTCTTAATTTTTAATTAGTATAGTAACAATGGTTTTCTCTATATTCATTTGGAATAAAACTGTTATATAGATTCATAGATTTTAGTTACTACTTTGGCACTGCTCATTTTTCAAAATTCAAAAATATAATCCGTTAATTAACTAATGTCTTCCTTAAAATAAAATGGTCACTTTGAAAGTTAATATCACTTTAACTATTGACACTTTTAGTACGCCCTTTGACTTAGCTCAAAATATTATATCGCTTAAGATATGAGTATATATGTTTTTCAGTTTATTATTTTAAGACGATTTATGTCAATGATCTTGATGAAGCCTATTTAAAGTATTTGACTCATTATTTTTTTATAATTTCTTTAACTGTATCGGACTCCGAAGCAGACGTGTTGTGGATCTATGCGTACATTCAGTTTGATTGGTATTGCAGACAAAACATTTTTCATAAAACATTGTCGTCGAGCAAAAGGAACTGACATTATATTTTGTTGTACAGATAAAATATTCGTTAACTAAAAATATTGTTTGTTTGGACAAAAAAATCGTATATACCGTCGCAAATATCAGAATCCTATCTTTACTAAATTGTCTCCTATTTGGATTGTCACTACTAATTGTCACATATATATGGTCCGAAAACCGTCGCCATTAAAAATGCGCACCCATTAAAATATTGCACATACACTAGCAATGTCAATATTACAAATAGTTATCCCTTCTCTGCAAAGAACGGTGCAAATTACGTACTTAAAGACAGGGGTGACGTTCCATAGATTTGAAAAAAACTATAGACGCATGTGGTGTAACAACTCTTTTGGAATAGGAATAAACTTTCCAGGTTTTTATATTTTTATTGATCAAAATTAATTAGATTGAAGCCGACACATATAGGCTGGTATATTAAAAGTAGCATTGAACTTAAAAAGTAGTTTCTAGGGCAACTTTAATAGAAGAAAATGGAGAAACACGATTGCTTACTCCCGACAATTAAACGACATAGGAATATATAAGAAATAGAGTTCAACTGTGAATTATGTAGGACATAGGCTTAAGTTTCATTTTGTTTTTAATCTGATATTTTAGATAGTTTATTATCAGAAGCAGTAGACCATATGGCCATGAGCATACATGCAAATATAAAAATGTATAAACAGTAAGTGACATAATGTCAAGTGTCAACATGTACATTATACTACAAATATACAGCGTGAGGTACATGAGGTATAAATTAATTATAATATAAACAATATTGATTTCTAATCTCAAAAGCTTTATGTACGAACATGGCTAAATTCTTGTTGATACCAATTTTTTCAGATTTCATTAATTCAGTAAATTTCGGTATATTCGGTCTTGACCAATAATATTTTTTAATATATATTTTTCTCAGATCATTGTAAAGTGCACATTCTAGTAAAAATGGAATTAATCCTCTAAAACATTACAATTGTGACATTTTCTTTCTTCATGTGGTATTGCGACCGTTTTATGCCACCTGCCTGCTTCAATTTCTAATCTATGTGAAGAGACTCTTAATCTACATAGTGAAGCTCTAAACTTCTCTATATTAACTAAATACAAATAGGGTTGAATCTGAAAACTTGAAAACAAAGTATAACTTTTAGCTCTTGATGAATCGTTCAAATCAGCCATCCATTTTTGTATAAATACATCATTTAATCTAGTTTTTAGTATATTTATAAAAGCATTATTATCACCAACGCCTTGAAATAACCATACGTCATTAAATCCGAGTGACTGTTTTTAATTTGATATGTTCAGTATATCTAACAAAACATTATTTACCTCAATACTTTTATAATAATTAGAACATGTTAACATTGATGCAGCTGCTGATTACTGCAATTGTTAAGTTTACTTGGTAAATTAGAAATTTAGACAGGGACAAAATCAGATATAACTGAAACACTGATATTGAGTTCAATGTTAAAACATATCTTTTCAGTTGTATATGCTAAGTATGTTTTGTTTTTGTTAAAAATTGTATTCACTCTCTTATATGTAGAAAACACTTGTGTTATTATCATTCTTTGCATATTTGTAATGACAATGAGCCATGATCAAGTCATATTGTAAGTACAAAATTCTTTTCTGCTCAGTTTTGTTCATTTATAGGTGAAATTAAATTGATGGTAATCTTATGTTTCTTTGAATCACTTCCAACAGTTTTGTCTACTAAACATCATATACTAATTACAACTTCTAACGCACCACCTGCTTTCTCCTTCTTTATTTAATTGTCGACCCTTCCAATACTTGTATTTGCAAGCCTACTTTTAGCTATCAAAGCTTTCATGTCTTAGCTTTATGAAGATATTTAGTAGATACTTAATTAAGATGAATTTCAAAATGATCGAGTAATACACATTTAATATGGAAGAGACTTTGAAGAGCGGGTTTCCCAATGAAGATCGTCAAGGCACAAACCCATGTTAAGTCTACGGGGGCGTAAACGTTAAATTTGAATTCTCTGATGATTACTCCATCATTTTGAAATTCATGTACCGATTTTTACATAAATGCAAGGCATGATATATGTTGTGTATTCAAAACAAGCTGAAAGATATTGGAAGGGTTGATAATTAAATAAAGAAGGAAAAGGGCAGGTGGTGCTTTAAAGTTTTGTTTAGTATATGTACAATATTAGTTACACCACAGGCAGTTGGTTTCAAAACAATCTATTTCTTTCCACACGTTTTCATCCATATTCTAAAACACACAAAAATAATGTGTTTTAGTACACGTGTAAAAAATGTTTGAGAAAGAAACCATTGGATTGATCTCAAACCAAGCGCTTGTGAGTAACACAACCAAGATAACATACAGAAATCATTACTTCGACTGTTTGCATTTCTGTAAAAATACCAGTGGAAAAACAACTACTGGTTAACAATATTATTTGTATGTAATGTGTGTGTTTCTACAGAGTTAGTACACAATAAGCTTTCGAGTGATACCAAAACTTTATGAATCCAATTGGCATAACGCTTTAACATGTTAACAACACTGTCATAAAGAACATGCTCATCTGTGGGTTTAATCGTTAGAAGGAAACGATTAAATACTTGTACATAGGATAAAAGGTAATATGAAACACACACACAAACAAAAGTGTCTGTATTTTCCCCACACGCTCATAGCATCAATACAGTCAAGTTTCAATAGTAACTAGATGGATGTTCAGTAGAACACTTGTGTCGCTATCTTACACTTTGTCAGAATACCCACAACGTTTACAAGACAACATGCCTAACTATTCAAGAAATATATTTCCAAAGCAACTGTAATTGTAATAAAAAATAAAAACAATTGGCTTTTTCCATGTTTCACATTTTTTTGGTCTAGCATTTCACACATGTAGTGTTCCAAAAATTGTGAACTTTCTTGTAAAGTAAAAGCTACCAATCAAATATGACATGGCCGTACAAAATGTAAAGCTAACGTTAAGTTTTCGTTACAAAGTCCGACGGTCAAAGTGATCCATAATGTATCGCCTTTGCTCCGAAAGGCGACACAAAAATGAGAATATTTTGACATGGCAAAACTTCTAGACAACTGACTAATGGCATAACATGTCCTCATATTTTCATTGGGTTGACTATGTTAGGGTGACAAGGGGTTGGTTATACGTTGCAGTACCGTATCAAGAGGCAGCTACTCTAACTACTCTTGATCTGAATATCTCAGTTTGTTGCTATACAAAATGTAAATTGTTTTAACTATGAACATCTGATGTAAAATCGATCATACACCTTCGGCCCAGATCTTCAGATAAGATTTACGGATCGATACACATCTTTTAGTTATGTATTCTTCGCACGAAATGTGATCAGAAAGTTGTCGGCTGAATAATTGATATCTTTTTTGTTGAAACTGACTCCCGGTGGATCGATAAACTTCAAATAGGTCATGATAGTATTTTTCTACTCTCGCATGTGTTTGTAAATATTTCACCAGATCTTTCAAATGAATACAAAATGTAATAACTTTTGCAAATTTAATATTCATTAATTGCATTTGAAGTGTAGAATTTCAAATCTTTTTTGCCTGACTTTAGTTTCATTCACTTTTAATATTGGGAAATCATAATGTATATTACTTCAAATTGTACGAATTTATCTGTCTTTATTCAAATTGAATTAATAAGATATGAGTCTTTAGCACAAAGTTCAAAATAACATAAATTTATGACCGTACATTTTAAAAAGACTTTACGCCTACATTTATGAAATCAAAAAATGGTATAAATTTGTGCTCGTACATTTTAACAAATCTCTTTTTCCCCATGTCTATTATGAAGTCAAAGAATGATATCTTTTGTCAGATGGGTCTTATAATGTCTCAACTTTGTAATTTGACCTGAATATGATTAACAGTTCATTAACTTCACTCATTTTTTTTCTTACGTCGAATTCAAGGTCTGATGATTTTGAATAATCTTGTATTATAGAATTATATTTTATATTTCGGTTCAATAACTGTTGTTATATACATTGATGTCACGGCGGACCTACTCTTAAAGGTGTTCTCCCAAATTTCTTCAAAAGTACGAAATAATTGCTGCGACACCTGTCAATCCATGCAATTCTTTCTAACACTGAGCACAACAGAAACACATGCTAGTACAACTTAACAAAATAAACAAGAACTATCTTTAAAGAATGATGGTCGCCTCGGTTTCGAGTTCACATAATTTATTTATTTGCAAAATAAAATTTAGTTTGTCTCATCTCTGTATACACTATGTGTCACAATAAAAAACACGTGCACCATTCAATCACACTCAAGCATCATGGCCGCCGTGATTGACCTACTTTTGGCAACCAGTCAGAATACTTTGAGCTAAATTGACTGCAATTCAGGTAAATTATTCTCCAATTTAGACATAAAATGGTTTAAGGCAAGGACAGAGATCATCGTTATCTTTCCCAAATGCTCAAACAGGTGATAGACCGTGATAAAACAATGAAACGAATCACGTGCACTATCACTTCATATCAGAAAAAAAGCACATTTATGCCACTCTTAGCAGAATTACAGGAAACTGTCAAAAAGGGGATAATCTATACATTTACCTAATATTAAAAAATGCAGAAATCACTGAGAGGAAACAGAGACACTACGTATCGTATATGAAGGAGACATTGTTCTGAATGGGTTACTAAACAATGTAGACTATTTGGGGTATAGATCAGTGTATCAATATAGATCAAATGTTTTAAGAATCATGACTGTTTCTAAATTTTTGGATAAGGCTGGAATACTTTGTAATGAACTCAACACTCAAACACAGATGCTCAACAAATATATCTTTGATAATTTTTCTGATGATGATATAAATTATGAATTATACTTGGGATACAAACTGTTCAATATTGAAAGATTGACTATTATGGTGATTGATACATTTTAAACATAATTCGAAAGAGTGCTAGTAAAACTCTTCAAGTTTATACCTCTTTTAGTATCACAACAAAAATAATTTAACTATAAATAAAAAAATGTTTTAATAAATGTTACAGACAGTATAAAAAATCTGAAAGACATTTAATTTAACAATACTTCATGTACAAATTAGAAAATAAAACAAGAAGTTTAAGTAAAACTGCACACAATTACCTACATAAAAGGATGCGGTCTTAAAACTTCTCCGAACTCACTTTTTGGATCGATTGAATTTTCAATCGGTCCAATGTTAACAGAGTATAACAAGGGGTCAAAGCAAAACTAGTCTAAGTGTATATAAAATAAAAGCAGATAGGATAGTTTCGTGTAAGCTTCCTTACGGCCGAACGCTTTACATACAAACAAGTAGTACCATATATTCAGTTGTTTCGAATTAAACTGTCTTCTGTTTTAAAAATTATATAATAACAGATCTAAATAATATCAAAACATTTCAGAATAGCATAATATTAAATTGTTGTTTTTCTTATAATGTGTAACTAAAAAAATCAACGAAGTATCTGTTCTGTATAGAACTATTTTCCCACGCGGTTTTGATCACAACAGTTTTCTAGTCAGACAGGAGACACTAATTTAGTGTTTCCGCGAGAGCGCGTTTTCTGCGTTTTTGACGCACTCATTTCGTCAATGACGCAACATAAACAGCAAAGAGCGCCTTCTATGACGCAATTAAAATGTGTATGATCAAATTACTACAAAAACAACATTTCAAAACCTCTCAAAACGCTTCGAAATACGAGATAAGTTGTTTACAAAATACGCTTCCGGTATGGGACATTTTGACCCTATTCCGTCGTCGTTGTCGTCTGATTTCGGAACGATCCGGATTTTGTACCATTGCGTTTTTGTGTGTATTGGTTCGTATGATACCGTCGTCATGGTATCGTAGACGCATAACAAGAGATGGTCGACGAACCTTAACAGAAGAAACAAAAACGTCATTCAGAGTGATTTTAATGATCATTTTGTAGTAATTTCGATCAGACTGTCACTGTTGAAAGGGGTTTCAGTGTGCCAAATAATATCAAAGTTTAATGTCTATGGTTGAATGCACTTATGAAAAATTCGCTTTGTGGACAAAGTTGACTTTTGAGATGCAGTGACAAAATAGAAAGCATCCAAAGAGAAACACCTGATGTCTTGCCAACCCTTTGATTACCCACCGTTTTGTGATGTATCACATGCAGTTTTACAAAAGTAAACTGAATAAAACTTCTTTAACATATAGTCATGCCTTTTATTTCTTACCATAAAGAGTATGACCCTCGAAATTTCTAAATGACCCCCAAATTCTGATACAGGGGGTCACAAATGACCCCTTAAAATTCGGATATTCACACATGTATGTGTACAGTCTGTGCTGTCATGATATTTACAAATGCATGTGTGCAAGACTGTGTTGTTCAGAGACAATCGATCCTCCAGCACTTTCAGTCCTTTGATTGTATTCATTACAAGTAATACTGAATAGATAGCATTGTCTTATAATACGGTAATAGTATACATTACCAACTATTTACCAATAACCATAGCACTGTACACGTGAATTCTTTTTCTGATTAATAATTATTATATAATTAGTTCAAATTCAGTGAAAAAGCCGTAGTATTTATGTAAAAACTGATGCTTACCTCGGAACATTTCGGTCACAAGAATCTTCTGATGACATTTCGACCAAAGCCACTTCAGCCCTTACTTTGTGTTCACTCCGACACCACTACCGAAATGCCCACGAGGCAAGGACGACGCGGCCACAATGTTTTCAGGGTCGAGATGGGGAGTTGTTGAAATGTCTTAGGTACAAAAAAGTCCATCAGTACAGAATCTTTACATGTACTTGCCCTTCATTTTACGGATTATGATGAAATACGTCTTCGGTAATATTACTTGCTTTCTGAACAAATTCATACTACTGCATAAAAAGACATACTGAGTGACAAGAGCCACACAAACACATCGCCGAGTAGCACGAAAGATTGGCAACACAAGGGATCGGAAGCAATACCCTAACAAGTGCATTCGGAAGTTGAAATACACTTTAAAAAGGAAATCTTTTTGGAAACAAAATTCAAATCTGCTGAATACAAGAGACACGTAGAAAAATATATCAAAGTGCAGTTGGACAGGGGTGCAAAGATCAATCAACATACTACATGTATATGTATAGTGTTCGAGCGTACCAAAGTGTTGTTTGTCACGTGGTCACTAATTGCTATTGTTTGAAAATTGCTGTCACATGTCTGTAGCCCTTCTTTTAGAAAATGCGCGCCTGCAATGCAACTGACATGGTTTCCGACCACAAGGGGTCGGCCCATAACTGTATTGATGTATTTTGGTTTCTTCAACAAAAAATGTCACTACTACTATATTATAATAGTAGTGATATGGGTTCTTTTTGTTGTAGAGGCTCAAATGCACCATTACTGTTATGGGCTGACCCCCGTGTGTGTGACGGTTTAGGATTCTTATAGGATCTGCGTGCTCATTTGTTCCATTATGTAATGATTTATTCACCAATAATGGTATCTGTGGGGCATTCATAGTCCAGGATGGGGTGGGTGGTTGTTTAGTATTGTCTGATTCACCGCTCTGTTTTCTCGGTACATTGTAATTGGGGGTTTTGCTCAATCGGTGCTCCATACAGCTGTTGTTCTCGGGTTTTATGTTAACCGTGGCTACTAATGAACTGAAGATCTTGAAAACAAATTAAAACATAGAGTTTGCAATTTTTTTGTTACATGCAGGATAAATTCGTTACCATGGCTATACGTGTCTGTGTAATAGGAAGTGGAGGGGCTGGACTCGGTGCTCTGCGCCATCTTACGGCGAGGCCAGAAACTTTTCAGGCTGTGGGGTTCGAAATGTCGCCAGATGTGGGTGGTACATGGAGGTATACGGACAAGGTGGGCTTTGACAAAAACGGTTTGCCGGTTCACACCAGCATGTACAAGAACTTAAGGTAACTTCCTTTTGTATCTATTTACAGAGATAACTAAAGTAGAAAAAATATTGCATTTAAAGCAAGCTAAATAATAAAGCGTCAAAATTCCCTTTTAATCCTGGTCTAAAATGTATAAAAATTATCTATCTCAACTATTTTCACTTCCTATTTTTCTTAACAATATCAGATTCTATTATTTTTCATCAAGTTTGTTAACCTTCAGTAACCTTATATAAAATTGCAGGACGAATATACCTAAAGAGGTGATGGGTTTTCCTGGGTACCCTCTTCCAAGCCATCTACCTTCATTCTGTGACCATAAAGATGTGTTGAAATACCTAGAAGACTACGCGGAGCACTACAATTTACTCCAGTACATCAAGGTCGGTTTGATTACTTTGCGTCATGTTTGTTAAAGGCTGTATAAAGGCTGTATAAAGGCCGTATAAAGGTTTATAAAGGCTGTATAAAGGCCGTATGAAGGCTGTATGAAGGTTGTATAAAGGCCATAGAAAGGCTGTATAAAGGCTGTATAAAGGCCATATAAAGGCCGTATAAAGGCTGTATAATCAGCGTAACAGGCAATCTATAACGGGGATAATGTCTCTTTTTGTAGTTATACTTTGCTGATTGGCATTGTTTCCAATTCATCATTGCAGTACTGTCGTTATCCGTAGTCTGTCTCGTCAGTCTTTATTTCTTCATTGTGCAGCCATGTTGATTTGAAATTGTGTATACCAAATTGAGAAACGCACGTACAAGAGTTAGTGGTGTACCATTGATATCAGCAGAGTATATGCCTTGCCTGAATTTTCTTTAGTCTATAGCAACCGTTTTACTATATATTGGTCGAAACAGAATAAGCATGGTTAATTGTCTGTGGTATTTCTATATTTAAATATAACAATGCGTATTCTGTTTTGGGTCATTGTCATGTACAAAAGCCCGCTACAGCGTAGAGAAAACTCAGTGACAGTGTAAATAAAGTTAGCTATCGCTAGATAGAAGTCTGTTGAACAAGTCGAAAACTTTCGAACTAAAGGAAATTCGAGTTATACAGTCTAAATTCATTTTGAAATTCATTGGCCGTATATACGAATGACTTAGAGATAAACAAGAATTTGACATGGTATTTGATTATGCATGTCATAATGTTATCGCCGTCAACCTTTCTGCCTAGAAAACGCATTTCGACATAGGGCTATTTTGGAAATACGGAATCAGCAAATGTTTAGTCAAATGTCACGTGTAATATTAAAGGTACCGGATATTCCAACAGGAATATGTACACTGTTTCAGCTGGAAGTTTTAATTCTGTATATTAGAAGCTGAACAGTGCATCACCTTGTTAAACGAAAGTAACTGTAGATTATGTAACTATTAACTTACTAAAGGCGCTTGTTTTAAGGAAAATTGAATGCATATTACAACTCGATATATAACATTTTAGTATATGTTGCTACTTGAATTATTTACAACAACTAGAAGTTCTAAAGGCATGTGGTAATTGCAGGGTATAGCTTTATGTAGTACATGTAGAAGATTTACATGCTTCTTCAGGGGACCTAATCTATAAAGTCACTACCTTTGCATGTTACCACGTTAACATCGAAAACCCAAATGACATGTGTTTGAGATTTACAAAGCACTTATTTTGATATTGTCTTGATTCTGACATTCTTAAAGAAGATTTACTCACAGTATTAGCAATAATACATCTATACTTGCAATAAAATGACAGAAATGTACTTTCTGTTTTTGAACAAATATTCATTTCACTGACAATCTGTGACAGCAATGAGTACCTCTGCCGAGAGCTATTAGTGAAAGCTAGCTTGAATGGTATTGGCCGTTCTAAATAGAAAACATGTATATAAAATTAAATAGATATACAAAATACATAAAATTTAATAGTGATTTAATTAATGATGACAAATAGACGAAATATGACTTTTGTGATCGGATGGACAAATAATCAATTACATTGCAGTTTAATACGAAAGTTGAGAGCGTGACACCACTATCTTCTGACAATAAAACAGCATGGCGGGTAGAATACTCCTCGGTTAATTTGCCAACTAAAATCGAGACTTCAGTGTTTGATGCCGTTATAGCGTGTAATGGGTATGTTCGATTGTTAGACTGTATTGAATTTCATCAACTGTCTAAATCAGAGCTCATTTAGCCGTAAAATTTCAACATGAGATGTCACACATTGACCGTAGTACAATGGGACAAAACAAGAAATGTGACTCAATTTGAAATTCGTTTATTCTGTTAGGTCTAAAATTGTATTAAAGATACTTTTCAAAGAATTAATTTAAGAAACAACTCCAAATGTTGATTCCAGTTTATAGTAAACCAAGCACAGGATTGGAGGAGACACTCTTGGAATACAAAAACGTTGTGAACTTGAACTTCGAAATTTGCGGAATTTGGCAACGGTCTCTAAAATCGAACTTGTAGTGCGAGTACTGGAAGTTTGATATGGGTTTTAATTCACCCGATGTTTAAACTAAATATCGTGGGTTTAAATCATGCACTTCAGAATCGTTAAATTAAATCAAATTATAGCAGTTTTGCGGTGTCGGCAATGTATTAATGGAATACTTTGATACGTTCCATCAGAGTTGATCTTGTCTCTCCTCTAGCCCTTTGTCTCTCGATCCAAATCTCTTGAAATATTTTCGTTAGACGCTTCTTGCAACCTTCCTGGCCGTTGTGGGCGGGAGGAAGGGGATATTTAAAAATAAATTATACCTATGTTCATAACATGTGTCTCAAATATATTTCAGCCATTATTCAGTACCCTTGAGTCCTAAACTTGAAGGAATGGATGAGTTTTGCGGTACAATTATTCACAGCCACGATTACCGCACACCAGACGAGTTCAAAGACAAGGTTATCGTCTGTCTAGGAGGAGCAGCCTCGGGACAAGATATATGTCTAGATATTGCTCCAGTTGCATCAAAGGTAAAGCATTCAAACACCTTAACTTGTATCAGTTTTGATTTTATACTAAAATTTAGTAGTTTGACAAATTCTATATATGTGGCGTTTTCCGTATACCAATTGATGGATTTAACAGATAAAAGCCAATTTTTCAGAATAATGTAAGAGCTTTAATTAAGTTCAAATTTGCTATGATGATTCATGTACAGTTTTTCTATCTTTTGTTTGAAGATAACGATCAGTCATGACAGGCCAAAGATAGAGTCTCCGCTTCCAAGCAATATGTTCCAGCAACAGGGTATAGCCCGACTCAAAGCAAATAGTGTCATCTACAAGAACGGTCTGGAGGAACCACTGGACGTCTTGCTGATGTGTACCGGGTACCGGTACAACTTTCCGTTCTTGACGAAGGAGTGCCAACTTAAGATCGAAGACGAGAGAATTACGCCTCTGTATAAACATATAGTTCACACTAAATTCCATACACTATCATTTATTGGTATGTGTAAAATCATATGCCCGTTTCCCCAGTTTGACAACCAAGTAAAATTTGTACTATCTACACTTGACGGTACCCAGAAGTTACCAACTACGGAGGAAATGGAACAAGACACGGAGGGTGACTACCGGAAGCGACTGGAAGAGGGGCTGCCACACAGATATGCTCACTTTATGGGACCACGCCAGTGGAAATACAATGATGAACTAGCCATGCTTGCTGGATTCGAACCCATCCCTAAGGCAATACAACTGCTCTACAACGAGGTCCACAAATCCCGTGTTAAGGACCTACCAAACTACAAAACAAAGCAGTACCGTATTACGGGAGAAGAAACTTACGAGGTCGTTAATGCATAAGTAAATATATTTCCTCATAGCCGAGCTGAAGCAAACGCTAAAGCTACCTTCGTTACAAAAAAAAATAATTATGCAACGTTGTTTCTTTCAGGGATAAGGATATTAGGAATAACAAACCATAATATCGATGCAGGTCAACACCTGGTAGATCACTTTACCATGCCTTATTACCTCTGCAAAAATACCACAATATATAGTCTTAAAATAATTGACTATCGTGATTTCAGATAATACATTAATCGATGCTTTATACTCCTGTTATAATGAGCATTGTCATAGTTATACAAAATTATATGGGTCTGTGTTACAGTATCATTCCCATTAAGTATAGAGGAAATCTGTAAAAATCGTTTTTGACTATCCTTGTCAAAAATTTCTATTATAAATCGCAGGCATTGGTTCAGGTCTATTCCAAAACATGTTTATCTTCTATTTATACATCATTCTGTTGGAAAAACAATCATTCAGAAAATATCACATCAATGCATTATATATGATATATGGTCGTTTTTCCAACATAGTAACATATTAATAGACTTTGATTACAGCATCATCCTTGACCTCAATATGGCAATGTTGCAGGGTAATATTACTTTAATCAAACTTACTACATGTATATACAATATATTAGTGCCATACCATACCTGTTCTCGTGTTTCTCTTTATTAAAACGTACATTGACGAGTTTGTGTTTGCTTTAAATTAACGTACTTTGTATTTTTATATATTCAAGAAATATTTCAATTATTGTTGCAGTTGGTAAGTGGCTGATAGTCACTTAATATGTTCTTGTTTAGGAACTATGCAGCTAATTGGGACCATAAGACCCTACAGATTAATTTCAACTGTTACAGTAATCCACGAAAAATTGCATATGAAGGCTAATTTTAATGCAGCAATATGGGTCTGTTTTTTCATCATCGAGCGCTGGAATATTGTATGAATGTGAATATGTGCATGTACCTAAGCGATAGACGGTGAAGATATGGTTATAATTTCATTCGATTAAGCTTTGATACATAATACTGCACAAATACTAAAGAAAAACTCTTATAAACATAAATACATGTAGGTATTAACTAAGAACGGCCTATTATAGCAATCAGACTATGATCTTCGAGATGATAAGCTTCTCAATGAGCCTTGTTCAGTGAGCACTACTCACAGTTCAGGCTAACTATTAAAACTAAAGCTAAATGATATGCACCACTGAAAAAAATAGTTCCGACAAACATATATCACCCGCACTGTGACTGATATGGTATCTCGATTTCATAACTATATATATATTTCACTGATATAACACGTACAGTATTTCATTAGTTAGCATGAAATAAAATCATATATTCCATATCCACTCAAAATAAACAAAATTATATACTCTATTGATTCTGAAAAAAATATACAATTTAGATTTTAATAGTTATACATTCTGATTTAGTTATTTGTGGACCCACCGGCATTCGCCGATATATTTTGAAAATATAAAAAACTGAACTCCGAGAGAAAATGAAAACTGAAAAAGTGTCAAGCTAGTCTAGACGCACATATTAAATGTCGAAGATACACCTGCTACATGTTATTGCCGTAAAAAAAGACCATTTAAACATTTAGTATAATTAAACACATGCTATCTATAAACTCCCGCGCGTGAGAAACTTAGTGTAACTGTTATATATAATATATATAATAAAAATTGAAAGTTTTTCCATGCTGCGCCCAAAATGAAATTTTAACGACTGAAATACGTAACTGATGTAAATTGCGTCGGGGACGACGTGGAGAAACACCGTTTTTAACAAAGTATTTATAGATATTTGAAGAAATGTATACGAATCCAAGTAGTGTTATGAAGACCTATTTATTTGTGATATTACAATTCTATAAGGACTGGATAACAAAACAGCTAGCCATTTCGCGCGAAGAGTATACAGTCACATCAGAGTGTAATGAAAGAAGAAGTCGAATGCGACCAATAACCTTTATATATGTGTGATTTGAATTTCTGGAAGTATGCATAGCACAATACTTTAAATATATCATATTAACTTTCCAAAACTACATTAAGTATACTTCTTCGAACTATCATGTAGTCTAAGAGATGATAATTTCTCTCTCTAAATCGAAAGAGGGCCTATGAAACAGTTTAGTTTTGTTTATACTAATTTATTTCAGCTCGGTTGTGAAAGATTTTGTAGTTTATCGAGTCACTCTCGATTTCGCTTTCTGGAAAAACCAGTACAAGTGTCATATGAGGAGGTAGGGTCGTGACCTCAGTGGGACTCGAACCCGCAACCTCCGGGTTGAGCGACGGATACCTTTACCTCTACACCACCGCTTATCCTTTGAAAGAGTTTGGAAAAATATCTAGAGCTGTTCTTGTTAATCTTCATAAGGCGATATATTTTCAAAAGAACAAATTGAATCAAAGTACTCTCACGAGGAGGAAACCCAAAATCAAAATCAGAGACATAGAAAATGAAGATATGCAGCACTACTGTATCCTAAAATATCACCTCAGTCTATGACAGTACGGCAAATAAAACTCACTGGTCATTTATCATACAGGCATAGATATGACATTCTTTGAAACTTTAGCGGCAAATAATAATATTTTCAAGTTTTTCATTATATATTGATAGTTTACCATCGTAAGTAATACCTGTTTGGAATGTTTTTGTAACAATTTACATCTATTGACAAGTCTCTGAAAGTGGACCTTTTCAGCAGCTATAGTTTAACCTTTAGAAAATGTATTGATTGTGTATTTAAACAAATAACGTAAAATTTTTATGTACTACAAAATCGGCAATTTTTGCACAATTTCCTATGCCATGCGTGATATTTCAGGGTTAAACGCTGAATATGCTTTTATTATGCAACTGCCATGACGACGACCCAATAACGCCGGTCTGATATTTTTTTATATCGCGACGTCTGATATCACAGGACAGTGTTATTATGACACTACCCCGGGTATTCGACTACTTCGAACGCAGATGGGTACTACTGACGACAGATGTATATACATGAACGTCCTGACATGTCAGCTGGAAAAAATATCTTCTCTTTTTTATTCATTTTCACAATGTTTTCGTTCAATATGAGTTTCAATATATTTGTACTAGGCAATGCTCAGTTGTTTAGCTGAAAAATGACCGACGTGTTGTTACGATTACGGAAATCAGACCAGAAATTGCAATTTTTCGGATTTTTAACAGAATTTTAAGAAATCTAATAATCGAAAGAGTCCAAAACTGCATACATGTATATCGTTACACATTTTCTGTAGCAGAAAAACATATTTTCTTTTCGCTATGACTGATACAGCAGCTGCAGATGACACTTAAACAAGCATGGGGTTCTCTTCGAGGGTACTTATGACGACAGATGAAAATAGTATAGGGTACATATGAACGCAGACGGTGGATACGTAAAACGCCATACAAACTGCAGATATGTAAAAGATGAAACACAAGTCTTATGATGGGAATACTGTTGATAACTTTAGTTTTTGTCTTAAACTGAAAAACTATGTAATAAAAGTAAATTACAAAGCAAGGCTAAATAGAAAATTTCAGTATCATTATGATTTTTGTAAAATTATCTTTTATTACATGTAATAAGGTACACTTTAGACTTTTAACTTTTTGGTACAAAATCATAATACAAATAGAGGCATTACTCCGCAAAAATATATGTGACTTGCTGCATTTATATGTATTACCATGAGAAACAAGTATGGCAAGAGTTTTAAAAGTCGATACGTTTGTCGGTTTTGAAGTTATTAATATTAATAACACGTCTATAAGCTGGGGCGAGTACAACAACCCTCCTCATTCTTCGAACAGTCGGGCTAAAAATGTAATTACAAATGTATATAACATTTTACATTGTGCCCGTGGATTATTTGTAGTAACATTGTCTCTTACATGTTTCTACAACTTTCATATGAGTTGTAAATACTCGAATACGTATACGATAAGTAATGAAATTGGTCATTGACTAGTTACTAGTGTATGGGAAACTTGACATCGATATTTGCAGGAGACTTAGAGACCCCATTATCAATTCATTCTCTATACAATATATAGAGACTATCTTTAACGAAAAAAAAACAAACAAAAAAAACAAGTCTCCTATTATTCAGCATTATTCAGTAGAATTGAAAATGCATACCACTAAACTGTAACAATCCGATGATATACACAAGTTCAGGCTTCGCACCAATCACTTCTCTGACCAGTGATATAGGATTAGTAGCACAAGCATATTAGAATATGAGACATCAAAAGACATAGTTCCGCAAAATTTATTGAACCGTAACATGCTGACGAAATGTACAACTACGCTTGACAATGATCACTCATGTGACTTTTGGTAAAATTCAACTCCAGCGTTTACGAAAATTAGTAAAGACATTATGTAATATGACACATCAGGGTTGCAACTTCCCTTGAAATCAATGAATCGGTACATGCCGACGACAACTTGTGTTCTATTAGGTTCAGTGGAAATCTGGCCAATGGTAAAGGAGAAGTAGCAAAAACATCATTTAATTTGAAGATTTGTTTGTTTGTAATTGTGCTTATTGGGTCCACCAACCTCGTTCGAGGTATATTCGGTGCGACCCGTTAATTTGAAGAATCAATGGCCATACAATGTAAATCCCCTGAAAATCACTGAACCGGATGTGACGGCGATATGCATAACTAAGCTTGGCACTGCTCAATTACCTGTCGGATGTTATAGGAGCATTAGCCATAACATCATAAAATTATATGTATCAAGGGCGGTTATTCCACTGAAAATCATTGAACCGGAACATGCCGATAATATGCACAACTACGCTTATTTGAAGTTTGGTGTAAATCCGCCACGTGGTATCAGAGAAGCTGCGTGGACATTCTTAATGACAAAAACAGTGAACATACACTAATAAATATGTCTCTAACGGAGGTGGGATATATAATTATTATCAGTATATACATGCTTCATCCTTCTGCACAGATTAAACATCTGCCATACTGAATGTAATTAGTTTAAAACCAATATTTTTTCCTGATTGGAAAACACCTATTTACGCTTACTACTTGTTACACATCTGCCGTTATACGTATCCTCATTTCATAATAATCTGCGTTCGCACGTATCGTCAGACGTATCCGTTTAACTTCACCGACCTCTATATAAATTTGCTTATATCAAAACGATACCACTAATTCCAAAGTCTAGGGCTGTTTGTATTGATACCTTATACATTTGACTGTATACGTGTCTAAGGTCATTGATATATATTGTTATTATAAGCAAATAAATGTCATATTTGGCAACATTACTGTAGTTTTTTCAACATTTTAGGGAAATTCTTTAATTAAAAGGCGTCAGTTTATCATAAAACTTCACACATACTTAGTTTAAACATATTACTACCTATATCAGGCAAAAAGGTCGGGGCAATAAAGAGAAATAATAAAAATATCGGGGTTATTCCAGCGTGCCTGTCATGACGGTCATGTATATACGTCTGTCGTCAGTAGTACCCATCTGCGTTCGAAGTAGTCGAATACCCGGGGTGGACACTGTCCTGATATCACGTTTTAGGCCCCGCCCACTTTAGACATTCAGTGAGATTTATGAAATAATATCTAGGATATTTTGGATTTCACACCTGCTCTCTGCCCCTCGTGGCGTGCACGTCGCAGAGCAGGCACTGGGTCTCGACTCTTGCTTGACTTAGGTCTTGTAATTGTCGGGGCCTAGGCTAACGACGAGGGGGTGACCCTGACAAGGGCCGTTTGTCTTTTATTCGCACGATGTTGTGTTGAACTCCACCAGACGGGAGGCGGCGAAGCTCCAAGTACGGTAGCGGCGACGATGGCGAAGAAATCTCCAAGAACCTTGCGTGCCGGTGACGAGTGCCGGGTGGCAGGGGATCATCAATCTTCTACTCCGGATGGCGATGGTGGTGCCTTGATAAGACCTCCTTACAATGACTGTGCTGGGGGGAGGCACGAGAGTCCTTTTTAGGACTTTCATCCTTCGGCTGCGTTTCAGACTGAGCCCTTGTCAGGGCTATTTCGGACTCTAAATTCACTCTTTACCAGTTGACCTGGGGAGATTGGAGATGAGTGTGATGTGGCGTGTGCTCTGGGAATGCTGTTGGGCAAAGGGCTGGTACCCCTGCTCCTAACAGGGTTGCAGTGTCACATCGGATAGAAGGCTACTCTGGAGTGAGTGGTGTGCTAGCATGGGACGTCAGACCATGCTGGCCCGCTCACGTCAGGTGTTTTCGGGTGAGCAGGGGGGGAACCAACACGGTGCTTATGATAGTGTCGACACCGTGGTGGCGCTCCCTCTCACACCGAGGTGAATCAACTTTGTTGATCCACCGGGGGGTGGTGAGCTATGATTACGCCTAGTTGTGTTTTCTTGGCCCGCCCCTTTTATCTCTCGACAGTGAGCCTGGAGTGTTCTAGCATGTTGGAGACCTGCCTGGTCTCTTAGAGCAGTCCACGTTTACTGTTAGACAACATAGTCGTGAGAGGTACAGGGAGCCTTCTGTTCGATGTGGCAGTGACCTAGTTACGAGACGATCACTACCTCTGGTGCACACAATACTGAACACTCGTTGAAAATCTCACTAGGAAAACTGGATTATACTGACTGGAAATTGCAGTCAGGTAAATTATTCTCCTATTTTCGGACACAAAAATTGCATTGTTAGGGGCATGAACAGGAGAACATGCCGGGTCGTACCGATTATACCTCGAACGAGGATAGTGGACCTAATAAGCACGATAACAAACTAACAAACATATTTTGGATTTCTTACACGCTACACAATAAATTAACTTTTCGGTAGCTACTTCAGACTACAGAGGTGCGTTTCATTAAAATTTCTGGGAATACAAGCAAACCGCACATCACATAAAATCGAAAAATGACTGTAGAATTTTTATTTTTGAATTAAATATAGTGTTGTGGGTATTCATTTTCTTAGTTAGATCATTATCTATCCATCTATAGCAATTTCGAAGCAATTTTCGAGAAAAAGTTGATTTTCATTTTTTCACCCCCCTTTCTTTTTTCACACTAACGTCTTATTACTTGAATGATATGAGCTGAAACGTTATAAGCCGCCTCTAAAACTTGTACAAATGCTTTAATAGGTGTGTTTTAATGTTCAGCATTTCCTATAAAGCAAAACATAATAATAAGTCATTAACATGATTAACGGTGCTGGATTTAAAACTCCGATTTAAACCGTTGATGACGTCATAAACACAACGTAAATCACTTAATTTACTTCTTTGATTTTAATTGTGAAAAGGGAAAATTGAAGTCAGCTGCATAATAAATAGAATACAAGGTTACTGTCTTTTGATAACAGTTGATATCGAACTCGGATGAATATCGACCAGAATTAAAGCCTCGGCAAGCCTCGGCTTCCCTGGCCGATATCATCCTCGTCCGATATCAACTGTTATCAAAAGACAGTAACCTTATATTCTCTATATCTCTTTATTCTTTGTCTCTGTAAAAATATATCAATTTCGTTCATTTGTTTATCGCACTGCCCGTGTTGTCCAGGCCACGTGCTTATAAAGGTTTCTTAAGCACAATATCCATCCTCATACATCAGTGGTTTGCCAAGCTTTCAGACAAACATGAAACTATATAATGAATGCTCTGAATGACAAACTCATGATGCCCAGGTAATATGAAGTAAAGTAAAGTTATATCCTTTTGTAATGTCGGGATCCATAACAAATAATCAGGTATGTTCTTGGGCTTATAGTAGACTGCTTATGTATGTTACCTTCAATCCGACTTCATATTACCAGGGTCCCTGATATTACTTATTACGTTTTCGTGCTTAGCATGAGATTGTGCTCAAGGAACTTTTCTAAGCGTGGGGCCACATCAAATATCTGGCTTAGATGTTTATTTACAACAGCTCGATTAGATATTTTGACACTTATTTTGGAAATAAGTTTACATGGCACAGGCACTGGGTCAGTTCTATATTGATATTTTAAGAGCAATTTTTATATCCAAAACGTGTTTTTATACTATTTGTCAGTACTGGTACTAGATCTACTAATGCTGTGGGATATTTCTGAATGGTTCTTTTTTCAACAGAATATCGTACAAATAGGTATAGGGATCCAGAAAGGCCCAATTTCAGAAAGGACCACTACTAATAGTAAAAAAATGTTTTGGATATAAAATTTTCTTATACACGATTAATGTAGAAATGACTTAGTGCCTGTGACCGAACACGGAAGTATACATTACACTTCCGTGACGTTTTTAGTAGGCCCGCACTAAATCCGCAGAATAAACAAGTCCCAAGTAGGGGAGGTCACTGTAACGAAACAAAATTAACCAAAAGCAATGTCAAGGTCTTTTTGTTCCAAGATGTTGACAAAATCAAGTAGAGTTCTGTTGCAAAACTTCGCAAAACTGACAAATACAAGTAATTGTCAATATGTTACCAGAACTATGCGTGATCCAAGGTAAAACTTTTATGTATGTAAGACGAGTCAGTCAGCTCGTACCCTAATCATCTTGTACCGTAACGGAAGGAAACCAGGATAGCCTTGACCATTGTTTTGTTTCAATCGTACTGCTGTCACGTATTAGCAAGCGCGTTAAGAACTTCAGAAATCAGCTACATATGGAACATTATGAATAAGGTTACATATTTTTTATGCCCCATATGAAAATCGCACCGTGCGTCCACCCTTAGGCCTTACATTTTTTCATGTCCGGGCTGTGACTTTGTCATGCATTAAAAGATTTTTAAAATAACTTTGCACAATTGTTTAGCACATCAAGACGATGTGCCACATGCAAGACCCACGTCCCTATCACAAAAGTCAAGGTCACACTTAAGAGTTTGAAGGTAATTGAATCCTGTATATATCCATGCATTCATGTCCGGACTATAACTTTGTCATGCAATGAAGGATTTTGAAATAACTTGGCACAAATGTTAAGCACATCAAGCTATGTGTCATGTGCAAAACCCATGCCCCTACCTCAAAGGTCAAGGTCACACTTATAGTTTAAAGGGAATGGAATCCTCTATATATGCTTACATTTGTGTCCTGACTGTACCTTTGTCATGCAATGATTGATTTTAAAATAACTTTGCACACTTTTTCAGCACATAAAGGCAATGAGTCGCATGCAAAACCCATGTCCCTACCTTAAAGATCAAGGTCACACTTAGAGTTTAAAAGTAGTGGATTTTGTATGCATGGTTACTCTGTCATGCATGGAAGGATTTTAAAATTACATGGTACAATTATTGAGCACATAAAGAAGGCACACACTGTGAGATGCCTCTTTCGGGAGCATTTGTCACTTGTGAGGGACAGCTCTTATTTATTTATTTTACAGTGAATTCTTGCACAACATTGTCATTAGAACTGTTTTTCTCATGACACTCGTCATGATATTGTATTAATATAATTTGATATATTAACAATGAAATATTTAATGAACCATACTTGTCACAAATAACAATTTTGTTTCTATAATGCCTGTTTCTTTGAAATACAGTCCAACCTCGATAAACAACACCTCCATAGAGCAGCAACCTCCTGTAAAAGACCAACATTTAATCTTGTTGCATCAATTGTTTATAAGGAATCAAACTCTCCAGAACAGCAGGTGCTGCTCTCTGAAACAAACACATTTCAGTGTTCCCAAGGGTGTTCACTTCATAGAGGTTGCACTGTTGATACATGTATAAATTGCTTCCTTTTTAAACTTTTAACATATTACTGTTTTACAGATTCTTTACACTTTACCAACATGCTAAGGCAAAATTGCTGGATGACCAAAGGAAAAGGTGAAGCATGGCACTTTTACTTTGTAAACTTTCAAATGTCAAGTTAAACATTTTTAGTCTGTTAAAAAAGTCTACATTGCATGCCAGTTGTAAGTGGTTATATTTGTTACATCATGGTGTCGTGCCATGGCAAATTTAAAATGTGACAAAGTTCTAACTTCAAAACATAATCATAAAACAGCCCCTTGACTTTCATTCATTTTAATGTCAGCACTGTACAAGTCCAGAGACGTGCTTTACTGTGAAAATCATTTTGTCTTTTTTGTAGATACATTTTAGAAATACCTGGAACTTCATCTTTAGTTGGATACCCATATGTAGATAAAAGAACTTACATTATTTAAGCCACATACATACATGCCAGTTCCTATATTCAATAAACGCTCTCTGACTGTGTACCAAACTTAAGGTCCTCACCGCAGTGTTATAATCAGAGTAAGCCATTGATGAGGTTCAGATTTGTGACTTTCATTAAGCGAATCTTGTTCTTAGCATCTAAGTAATTCATTTAAATCAAAAGCAAACATTATGAATGAAGAAACTGTATACTTTATGTATTATTTTTAGTGGTGTACTGTCTCACAAGATGGAGGTCAACAGAGTTCGACTTCATTTTGAGATGACTGGAGATGGAGACCACAACGTTGTATTGATGCCAGGAGCATTAGGTTTGTATCTGCTTACATGTACAGTCAAACCTGTGTTAAAGACCATCTCGAAAAAGACTAGGTGGGAGATCATACTGTTTTATCCATCAATAGTAGAAACACCTGTGAATAAATACCATCTGTATACAAGACCACATTTGTGAATTAATTGTTTTCTATAATGCAGACTTAAGCGTACAGGTATTTCTTTCAGAAAATGATAGAAATTGCCAGCCAAGTGGCATAGTTACACTGATAACAATCTCAAGGGGGATCACCTATCCAGCTGCTAGATCTCATCAGTATTGAAGTTGTTTTTTAAATATCTCACCTCAGTCCATCGGGGGGAACATTGTCATTTACCTATTGGAAAGTTTACCAAACCATTGCTCCTGGAAAGTAACTATACTAGACTCGTATCCTATGTAAGAAAATGCCAACTTTCTCACATAAAGAGACATGGTCGTAAGCAGGGCTCGAACCTATTACCGTCAGTCTACGAGAGGTTGTAGTAATTTCAAGTCATCGACTCTAACCACTAGACCACAAAGGTGGACTAACCTTGTTTGTTAGAACTTTGTTGCTAAGTATTTTTGGATTGTATAAATTTATAGGGTCAACAAGAACAGATTTCTCCCATCAGTTGTCTGCCTTCAACAAACAAGACTTCACACTTATAGCCATAGATCCCAGAGGCTATGGTCAGAGTAGGCCCCCAGACAGGGACTGGCCTCTGGAGTTTCTACAGAGAGATGCTGAGGATGCTATGGAATTAGTTAGGGTAATTAGTTAATATTCTAGAGGTTTGAAACAAGTGAATCTTTTCCAATCAGCTAAAAATTAGCTTATATCAAAGCTTCACCCCATTTTACTGTTAAATGTAATGAAATGATTGAAAATGTGAAAGTAGAAAATTAATCTTAAAAGTGAAATGAAAAGCAGCATGCTTTGCTCAACTTCATACCACTGCTTAAAAATAAGTTTTAACAGGACTAAAAATAAAAAATAAAATTCAAAAAGTGGGTCATAACGATCACTTGACAGATAGATGGACAGACAGACTGCCAATAGCAAAAAGAAGACAGTGCTGTAAGTTTAATTCTGGCACTTTAAAGTTGATGACTTTTCAGTGTCTAATTAAAGTGGAATTATGTGCATTTTTTTTCAAGTAAAAATCCAGCTGAAATAGGTGTGTGTAAAAAAAGATAGAGTATATAAAAGCTTACAACCCAATACACCAAACTCTTCCTGCTACCAGTACGAAATAATAAGTTTCAAATATTACTTTTCCTATTTTGACTGGGGCAGTCTTTTTTTTTAACCTGCATGCAGGAGTTTCTTCCCTTACACTGCTGAAATCTCTACCAACAACAACACAAGGGAGATCACTGCGAAAAAAGGAACTATTAGTTTATTAGTCCGATTTTTAGCTCGACTATTCGGAGAATATGGAGAGCTATTACAGTCACTTGTGCGTCGGCGTCGGCGTTGCTTCTTTGGTTAAAGTTTTGCCTGCTAAGTACTACATGCACATATCTCAGTAACCACTTATGATATTGACTTGAAACTTTGTTCATGTCTTTAGGGGTGTCTACAATCAAGTCAGATAACTCTTGTATAAATTTAGTACAAATTATGGCCCTTGTTTGACTTTGAAAATTTGGTTAAAGTTTTGCCTGCTAGGTACTAAATTTGGTTAAAGTTTTGTCTGCTAGGTACTATCATGCACATATCTCAGTAACCACTTATGATATTGACTTGAAACTTTGTAATGTCTTTAGGGTGTCCACAGTCAAGTCAGATAACTCTTTGTTAAATTTAGTGCAATTATGGCCCTTGTTTGACTTTGAAAATTTGGTTAAAGTTTTGCCTGCTAGGTACTAAATTAAATGGTTAAAGTTTTGCCTGCTAGGTACTATCATGCACATATCTCAGTAACCACTTATGATATTGACTTGAAACTTTGTAAATGTCTTTAGGGGTGTCACACAGTCAAGTCAGATAACTCTTGTATAAATTTAGTGCAAATTATGGCCCTTGTTTGACTTTTTGAAAATTTGGTTAAAGTTTTGCCTGCTAGGTACTATCATGAACATATCTCAGTAACCACTTATGATATTGACTTGAAACTTTGTTAATGTCTTAAGGGGTGTCACACAGTCAAGTGGAACTAGTGTTTAAATTTAGTACAAATTATGGCCCTTGTTTGACTTTGAAAATTTGGTAGTTTTGCCTGCTAGGTACTACATGCACATATCTCAGTAACCACTTATGATTTGACTTGAAACTTTGTTAATGTTTAAGGGGTGTCACACAGTCAAGACAGATAACTCTTGTTTAAATTTAGTGCAAATTATGGCCCTTGTTTGACTTTGAAAGTTTGGTAAAGTTTTGCATGCAAGGTACTATCTGCACATATCTCAGTAACCCTTATGGTAGTTATATCAAACTTAGCATAGTGTTCAGGGGTACTTTTGTATCAACAATTAATTTACCAAAATTAATATGTAGTGATAGATTTTGACTTTTTTATGATTCACTTTTCCTAGATTATTCTTATAGTTAGCAGAATTTTGTTTTGCTTTTTACTGATAAGTTTTGTTTTTTAGCAAACACCCACATTCGAGCTTGCTGTCTAGACGCTCTTTTTTATTTCTAAAGCACCAACTTCAGATACTAATGCGACATTATCATTAATTTAACACATTTAAATGCACAGCAACCAAAAATTGCTTTTATAAAACTGTCACCAAAAATACAGTATGTGCAGTAAGATACGCCAAATGTCACTTTAATCTAGATGTATATTTGCATGTATGTGTAACAAGTTTTCAAATAAGGAAAATGATGTCTACATGATCTAGATAACAGGGATATTTTACAGAAACTAGGCCTTCAGAAGATTTCTATTTTGGGTTGGAGTGATGGTGGTATCTCCGCAATGATTGCTGCTGCACGGTACCCAGAGATTGTCAAGAAACTTGTAATTTGGGGAGCCAATGCATATATCACAAAGAAAGATATGGAATTTTATGAAGGTGAATTTTTTCAATAATTAATTGTTGTATCTAATTAAGAATGAATAAATGTGTCCCTTTATTTTATTGATTAAAATACAATAAGTCTTTGGGATGTGTAGAAATTAAATCACAAGTGTGTGGACTCTGTATCAATTTTAATATCCTTTTAATTGATTTATAGAATGGTACTAAAAAGGAATATAAAAAAATGAAATGAACAAATTTCCCTTAATGTAGAATCATTACCTACTGGAGGCCACAAATACTGGTCAGTTTCTTGATTCCGAAAGAGTCATCCAATCAATATAACAAGTAACTTGACTTAACATATTGAAGAAAACTGCATTTAGAGCACAGTGAAAGTTTGCTTATACAAGGAATTTATAGAACTCAACAAATTCAAAAGAAATTTTACTGAGGTCATGTGTTGATACTCTATAACAAACTGAGTTGCATGAAATTTTTACATTACGTAAATGAAAAGTAAACATAAAGTGAACATTCAGTTTGCAGGTAGTGGTAAAATAAAGTTACACCAAAATTGGCCAAAAAGCATGTTATACTTTGGTTGTGTAACATAGCTTAATATGTGAAATTAAACTACTTTTTATATTTTTCCAGGAATTCGTGACATTTCGTCTTGGAGTGAGAGAATGCGGGTCCCATTTTTAGCTATGTATGGAGAGAAATATTTTCGAAAACAATGGAGTGACTGGGTAGATGCTTACAATAACTATTTCACAAAGAGAAATGGTAAGAACCAGGTCCCTAGGTCTAAGGTCAAGGTCACACTTAGAGGTTAAAGTTCAAAGTCAAGAATATCTTCTTGTCCCATGGAGCATATTACATTGAGAAAAACCTTCCACCCCTCCCCCCGGGGGGGAAAGGAAACAAACCGCCCCCCCCCCCGGGGGGGGGGGGGGGGGGGGGGGGGGGATGCATGGAAGGACTTTGATATTACTTTGTACAAATGTTCACCACCATGGGCTACCATTGTTTTTAGAATTACTTCCCTTTGTTGTTGTAACTTTTTAATGACTGGCTATAGAGAAAAATCAAGACCACTTTTCTGTGGTACAACATGCATGATACATCCAATATTTAGGTGTATTTTGACCAATCTCTACTTGGTAAGGAGTTAGCCCTTTTGACATATGGCGGGCTCGACATGTTGCAGGTGGGCATCTAGTTATGTAAATGAATTGAAGCTTGTTAATTTTTCATCTGCAATAACATAATATGTGTGCTGTCCATCTGATAATGCTTGCTTTGGGGAGCATCCATTGGTGTTATCAATGCCTTTGTTTTATATTTCAGGAGATATATGTATGGCTGAAGTTGAGAAGATTAAAGCTAAAACATTGATTGTCCATGGCTTGAAAGATCCACTTGTACCACTTGAACATCCAGACTTTCTGCACCATAACATCAAGAATTCAAGGTGAGTGGTTGATAGAAACACAGGCAGTCATACATATAACCTTTGTTTTGTAACTGGTCATAATGTACATAGTCATATTGGACCCATACAGTTATTACAAGTTATAGGAAAGAGTAGCACCTACAGCTTGCTTTTAATGTGCTAGTACAAATGTATTTAGGTGTATAAGGAAATGTACATTGAGAGCAAATGTTGAGATTTTTGCACTAAGGTTCTTTGAGACATAAGGAACAAACTTTCTGTGCCCAATGTTTTTTCCTTCATTATTTAATATGAAAATGCTGTATGGATATAACAAACTTGAGATATAAAGAACAAATATATTTTGTCATGAGGGGCTTGTTACATGCGGAGTATACAGTATCTGTTTTAAAGAAAATATACAGGTACTTGTTGAGTTGAGGATACGACTGACTCCTGGCTTCATGGCAGTGTTGCTATGGAAACATGTTAGAAATGAGTTATACTGAGTGATTTCTCTTATTGACAGACATATATGAAAATACATTTAAAGTGGAATTCTGCGCATTTTTTTTCAAGTAAACATCCAGCTGAAATAGGTGTGTGTAAAAAAGGGTAGAGGAAATAATAGCTTTTAACCCAATACACCAAACTCTTCCTGCTACCAGTAGGAAATAATAACTTTCCAAATCACTTTTCCTATTTTGACTGGGGCAGTCTTTTTATAAAAAAAAACTGCATGTAGGAGTTGCTTCCCTTCCACATTTAAATGCATTGCTTTTATAAAACTGTCACCAAAAATACACTATGCGCAGTAAGGTGCACATAATGTCACTTTAACAGGAAGGTTGGATTTTGAATTTTTGACTAGGATAGTCATAAAAGAGTTTTACAGATTTTCTCTGTACTGAAACTGTAACTCCTTTTCATATATTTTGTTTATAAATGACTGTGGAATTGTGTGAATCAGTTATTTATTATGTCTTTCTTTAAATTATGATGGTCACTTTGAACGCATTCTCGTCATCCAGAGCATTCATTATATAATTTCGTTTGTCAGAAAGCTTGGCAATCCACTGATGTATGAGGATGATTGAACTGTAATATCACTTTAATAAATCATTTTTATAAGACCTTTTGTTAAATGACTTTGAGTCTTTGACTTTTCTCTCCACTCATCTGCTGCTATCTTTAAGCAAAACTCTTGTCTTGTAGCCTTGACTTACAAAGTACTTTTTGCTGGAATACAAATGTACCAAATTCAATGGAATGACATTTTCCTTTTCAGACTGTATATCATGCCAGAGGGAAAACACAACGTACACCAAAAGTATCACAGAGAGTTTAACTTCTTGGTGGAACATTTTCTGCAACAGTAAAAAAAAACTTTGAAACTGCTATTTAATAACTTATTCAGATAAATAAGGCATGTAAGAGTTATGTAGGGCAGGGTATAGAAATAGAAGTAGTGCTCTTTTCTAATTTTGATGTATAAAACTGGGATGATAATTAAGAAAAATATATTTGGACCTACAGTCAAACCTCGACAAACGATGTCTACATAGAGCAACAACCTCCCTAAAAAGACAAACATTTTCTTGCCTGTAAGGAATCAATCTCTCCAGAACAACACCTCTCTACAGTAAACACATATCTGTGTCCCCAAGGGTGTTTGCTCGTGAGAGGTTGCACTGTATGTCCTGATTCAGTTAGCTGTAACCTTTCACTGTAGAAAAACAAATGTTGAAGTGAAAAGTCTTTCTATAACAATAGAAAACAAATTCGGATGTTGTTCAAATGATTATGTAAATATTGCAGAAGAGGAAATGGAAATTGAAAGAAATAACATTTATAAACAAGCTGATATTTTAAGTTGTCAGTTATCAAGGACAAATGGAAAAAGGTTTCTTAAAAAGTCTACACATTGTGTGTACTTTAGCTAAATGGTGTGCCATAGTAGATACATTTTAGGTTTGTAAAATGATTTGATTCCCCAAAACAAGTCCAGTCTCCCTTTAATTAAGATACTTCTCTGTTAACACAATTTAGACTGTAGAAATAAGTTTTATTTTAAAAGGATTTCAGACAAACATTTTTTCTTGCATGGCCATAGAAAATAAAGTGACAGTGAAATAAGTACATTAGCTTCGGAGGGACAGAGAAAATGTGCAGAAAAATGTAGTGATTTAAATTATACACTATGCTTTGAAAAGAAGTCTTAGTTATATGTGTGCACAACTGATTTTCTCTAAAACATTGTAAATTAAGCTAGTTATCATCTTTTTATATTGAATAAGATAAGAATTTTTATAAGAACATTATTTCATGCTGGTACACTTTTACAATGCGATGTTGATATGATTTAATTTGACCAGCAACTTGGGAAAATGGGCCTTTGGACAAATACTTGGAAACTAGCTTCCTTGCAAATTTTGAAATAACAATGTTTCAATATCCATATGGGAAAATTTCAGTTACCTGAATGTGAATTTTATGTTGTTTGCATTCAATTATTGTCAAATAATGTAACAAATGTCCGAAGGTACATTTTCCCACGATGGCGGTCATTTATATTTCTAAGGACTGCAGTCTTTGCGGACAATTGTTTTGTAATAATCTGTTTCTATAAAGACTTTTGCTTTAAAAAGAGTGCCTTTGTGTATAGTTTCACATACTTTTACACTAGCAGTATTGTTACTTAAAGATTTTAAAGTCCCAGGAGCACTTTAAAGACTCATATATAGAAAATACATTTGCGGATAGAATAATAATGGAACTGAGCTCTATTTTAAAATGACACTTACATATACCTTTCTTTGATGTGTTTGTCCCTTCCTCAGTAAAAAAGCATTGTCAGCAAACGTTTCCTTTTATTTGCAGATTATTAAAAAGATAATGTGCATATTTCTATTTAAACAGCAATATTAGGAATGTTTTTCATACAACTGATGGACAATTTCGCCAGTAAGACATCTTTTGTGGTAATTTAAAAGCTTCAAGTTATTTTAGATCTAAAGTGTTCCTGGGACTTTAAGATGTAAGCAGGACATATGCTTTTGCTTGACACAGTATTTGCCTTTTTCATCCCTCTTTGTAAAGCAGGATTGGATTTGAGTAACAACATTTTTTTGTTCTGCCTTTTCTTGCTCAGGGTTTCAAGTAGATTTTTTTTCTTAAAGTCTCAGGTGTGGGTGAAAATTATCAAAGAGACAAACTATTTCATGTATCAGATAATAAAGTGCAATCCTTTTTGTTTTTTTATTTACCTAGTACCTTTCTCACTAAACAAATACTTAACGTTGTATAAGAAATGTTAAAATTTTCCTACTGCATATTTTTACAACTGTTACTTTAATTTAATAATACTATTTGTTAGCATGTGTCTTACTGTTCCTTTTGTTTTGGAGAGAAATCATACATGCTCTTAAGTTACTTTTAATATTATATTTTGTGAACTTAATATGTATTATAATATTTGTTTATTAATGATGCTTCTAATTTGGTGCATTTGTATTCAGGGAGTGATCTTGTTTGTAATGACATTGTAGATTTTATAATTAAGTGCAAGGATATATTTGTGTGCCATAAGTAAAGATAGAAGTATATTATACATTTTAGAAAGCGTATTTAGAGTGCTGCAACAAAATTGACAATGTGTAAACTATTACAGTTAAAATTTCTAACCATATCATATTATGTTGCCTTTATTTGACATTTTGCTATTTCTGCAATACATCTGACAGAGAAATATTTCTATGGTAGAGAAGGGTGTCATATTTTGGCAAAAGTTTATTTAAATCCATGCTAGTATAGTAAAATATGTCATTTCTGGATACATGTTCTTATTTCCCTTTTTCTTAATGTGTTGCGAAAACAATTTGCTTCTTGTACGAAAGGGCTGTACATTTTGTATCATTAAACCTGTAAATAGCATGTTAATCAACTAGCACCCCTTTACATCGTTAAAGCAGTTCTGATATAATACTTAAAGTATGATTTTGATGCTTTTTGTTTGGAGAGGTTTCATCTGCATCCTCCCCATGTATTTATAGTTACTGTACATTGGGTAATAATTGCGATGAGTTAATATTTGCATTTTCGCAATTTCCGACTTTACTTTTTCAAATCTCTCCCGAAAGTTTTTTCCTTGATTTACCTTGAGAACCCGCTAAATTGGCAATTATGTCTGTTTGCTCGCAAATCGCCAAGTTTTCATCACACAAATGTTACCTAATCTACAGTATTAATTTTGTTTAAAAGTAAATTAATGTACTTTACAGATTGTTACACATTTGTAATAGAATATAGATCAGAATATATCTATAAGCAAACCGAAAACATTTTAAAATTTGTCTTTTAAAATTTGCGATTGTCCTATCTTTATTTTTCAGCAGTGTTATAAATCACATTTGTTTAGAACTTTCTAGAGGATGTAAGCGATGTAGCAGCATGTACATTAGTACAGTCTGATCATGGTCTACACTCCACCTGTGTGTGCGGGGATGAGAGAATTACAGCTTTCACTGTTACTGTCCTTTGATCATGTATCTAAATCTTCTTCATTCAGGTTATTTATAGTCTCGGCCGACCGTTTGCTTTCTCCACCGATGCCTTTATCAAAACCCTCTGACACAATTGCTGGCAGTATCAAATAATTTTGCTGGAATTAGTCATTATTAACACTTTACTATGATTGATCAGCCAGTTTTATTCTTCAAAAGAAAAAAGTCCTCAAGGGAGCTGGACTAGTTTTCCTTACATGCAATACATGGCTATATATATATGGCTATATACATGTAGTAAAATTTAAAAATCTTCTCGTCAGAAACTACTGATCAGGTCTGTGACCCTTTACTGGTATCAAAATTGTTCAACAGATTTTGATTTGTCAAAAACATGACAAGTTGGCTCAGGACAATTTCAGTTAAAATATGCATGTAGGAAAAAATGCTGTGGAAAGCAGATGAGCGATACAGGGCCATCATGGTCCTCTTGTCTAAGACTTACGCAGTGAGTCCTTTCATAACAACTGTTTCTTTGTTCACACAATTAATTGAGACCCTGACTAAATGTCATCTCTTGCTTGTTCTATGATTGTGAAACTTACTAAACACATGTACAGGAATGAAGCAAAAGCTAACACTAGTATTAATAGCATCGTGTATTTATTTAACAAGAAAATACATGTAATACAAAACACATGTATAACACAAAGAAGATAAAATACAAAAAATTGCATTTTTAAATGGGACTTAATAGATGTAATGAAGATTTATGTATACTTGAAAATGTTGATACATGCAAGATTTGGAATGTTACAGTGTTACAGACAGTGTTTTATTGCACTTTAAACTGGCTGATGATAAATTAATTAATAGTGTTTTACAAGTAAAAAATGTAGGTTTGAGCTTCCAAGAATTGAGGAAATAACTGCATGAATACTTTATCATCAAATACTTTAAATTGCCCAATTGCTTCCGTGTTACATGTTTTGAACAAAAATAAAGAGCACTTAAAAGTTTCTTATTTCTCCTGAGTAAAATGCTCAAATCAGATTGGTGTCTGGTTACTTGTCAAGTGAACAAAGAGTTACGTGTAAAGTGAATTTCCTCTCTCATTGTTTGGGGAATTTTGGGACTTAATATTGCTCAAGTGCTTCCATGTTACAAGTTTGAACTAAAAAAAATGTCCACTTCAAAAAGATCACCTATCTCTTACAATCAAAATGCTGATATAAGTATGCAAAAATATTCCGTCTTGCATACATGCCTCATTGTACTTCCTCTGTTTATTATATATGTAAATACATGTATATGATGTTAACATACATTTTAACATAATATCTAAGATGCTTAGGATGCTTGGTAAGGCCGGTTTTATATCTGAGAAACTGATAAAACGTATCATACAGTCCTTAAAGCTGTCGGTAACTTAGGGGCTTCAGTCCAGTTAGAAACAAGACCAGCAAGAATGCAATATGCTTAACAATGTAAAATCGGTGAATATCGTAATTGTCAATTTCAAAATGTCCTATGAACAATTCAGTTAATGATTTCCTGTGCCGTAGTTAGCTCCTCCTGCTTTTATAATCTCCTGTTTGATCTTTTCTTCTTTAACTTCATGAAGATCGTCAATAAATAACTCTACAGCAAAGCTCTGTAAATATGAAAGTATGCTATAAAAGATTTACCCATAGAAATTATATACAACCTTCTCAGTTTAAGATTAATTGTCGGTACCTCAAGCGTACTGACCCAATTGTCTCCCATGAAAATACTAGTACTATACTCTAGGGCTCGGTGCCGACTAAGTCCCGGGTCTAGTTGTCATAGGAAAGAAGATTTTTTAAACTTGTTCTTATATAAGATTTTGTTGAATCAAGTGGCATCCCCAGTCTAAGGACATGGTCAAATTTGACCCGGGGTTCATGATTTGAAAATCTTGGTAGAGCTCAACTAGGCAATGCTACCGTGTCAAATATCTAAGCTATAGGCCCTTTGGTATAAGCCCAGGCAGGGTAAATTCTGAGCCGGTGATCATTGAACAGTCTTGGTAGAGGTCCACTAGACAATGATGCATGTTAAATATCTTGGCTGTAGGCCTTCTGGCTTTGGAGAAGAAAATCTTTAAAGTTTTTCCTTTATAAGCGCACATAAAATCAAATGATCCGCCTCTCAGCCTACTTGTCCTAATCTTACCCCATACCGGCCTAGTCGATTTTGACACGGGGGTCATGATTTGAACAATCTTGTTAGAGGTCGACTAGGCGATAATACAAAATAAATATCTAAGCTCTTGAGAAGATTTTTAAAGTTCTTCCTTTTTGTTGCCATGGCAACTGGACTCTGCATGGAATGGACTTCTTCTTTGAACAACTTTGATAGAGCTTTTATGCAAGGAAGATCCCTGCCAAGTTTCATCAATATTTGCTGAGTGGTTTCAGAGGAGATGCCGTTTGAAGGAAATGTTGGACATGTGCCAGACGGTGAGTAGTCCCTACGGATAAAGGTGAGATAGCAGACGACCAAAGAGGAGGAAAAGACATATTTCTAAACAGCATTGCCAATACAAGGCTAGAACGTGTTCCCTAGTTAATTTTAACATCAAATATACATCTCGATTTATTAGATTAATGGATATATGATCCCCGGTCATGTACAATAAAGAATTCAGTTTTCTCTTCTATGCGTGTACATATATGGTTAAAATAAACTGTCATATGTTTTCATAACTGGACACAGTTTTCAATCTCGTACCCTTTACACACCTCTTCAAAAACCAGATTTGAACCTTTGGCATTTCACTAAAATCCTAGACCATTGGTCACTCTAAAAACAAGTTGCTTTGTAAAACGTTAGCTATATCAACACATAATCAAATAGTATAACGATAATATCTGAATTTGAAAAAAAAGTGTAACTAGAAATTAATGAATCAGAAGCGTATATTAAATCACAGGAAGTTATTATTGAGGGGCGATTTTTTCCGCAATATATAAACTTCCTGCGGTTAAATTAAGCATATATCTAATTGAAAATCGTAAGGGCATAGAACTCGTGCATAAAAGAGAAAATCTCGATTGGCATTAAGTAGGACTCGAACCAGCAACCTCCGGGGTGAACGGCAGATACATTAACCTCTACATCACCGTTCCCCATGTATTTTGTAGTATTCAAAATTGTATCAAATAAAGTAGAATTTGTTAATTTCTTCATCCGCTTTATGAATTGTCCATTTGACAGAAAGTACATGCATGCAGGCAAAATTTGGTGTGCAAATCTACTTAAAGCTACATTTTACTGGTGTTGTATATCAACTGAGTTCAAGTACGGATCACGTTAAAGGGAGTCAACTCATAACACACTATGTGCAAACTTCCTGTAGTAGTTTGTTCCCTTTACCGTGCATTTTGTGTAAAAATCGCCAAATTTGGAGATATACGTTTCATAAACGCCGGTAATGCGCCGGATTCTGCCTGGCTATACGAAACTAATAGACATACGTACGCCGGAATATGCAAGTGCGGATGAAACGTATAGGCCCTCTCTAATTAACAACTCTTATCTTCATATGACTTCTTAGCCGTTATAAAAAAATATTTTGTCTGTTCGTTTTATACAGTCAGGCAGAATCCGGCGCATTGCCGGCGTTTACGAAACGTTTAGCCCCCAATTCCGTGATTTTCGTACAAAATGGACTGTAAGGGGAACAAACTGCCATAGGAATTTTTTACTATTTCCTGAGTTGCCTCCCACCCATATGACACTAGAAACAGCTAGTGTTCTAACTTGAACTCATTTGATATAATACATATTAAAATGTAGCTTTTAGTAGATTTAAAAAGAACTTTAGCTACACGCCTGTAGCTTGTGTCAACTAGACAAATATAAAAGCGGATGAAGACATTATTGAATTTTACCATTTCTTATACAATTCTAACATCTCCTTGTTGCCGTTGGAACGATGACGTAGAGGTTCAGGTGTCTGCCGCTCATCCCGGAGGTTGCGGGTTCGAGCCCCATTCACTCTTTTTGTTTCAAATAAATATTGCAATTTGCCTATATCCCAGGACACCACCCTGGGAAAACTTTTGACATGCACTTGTTTTATCCGTTTAGTAATTGACTGCCTTGTACCTGATCAGTTACAGAAGTTTCCCATTAAGCTGGCGCGCTAGTAACGTTTTTGAACTGGCAACTTTCGATGTACGTTTGTATTTTACAGTTCCGAAAAAGCTGAGAAAAATTTATGTTACACAGACAATGATTGTCAGTTCAGACGTTGCATACTTAAACTTATCACATTTTTTTACAAATGTCTTATTTGTGCTACTTACATTCCTCCTTCATCACAGAAACTTTCAGACCAACCCAGACAACAAGAGCAAATTTCGTTCTTTTACTAAGCGTATCTCTCCTGTCCGTAACCTTAGGTAATATTTGGATGGTAAAATTGTAGAATTTAACAATTTCTTCATGCGCTTTCAAGATTTGTCCTTTTGACAGAAAGTACTAGCATGCAGCCAAAATTTCGTCTGTTATTATACTTAAAGCTACATTTTACAGACTCTCTAACTGATCATGTGGAAGGGAGTCAACAAAGTACACACTCTATACAAACTTCCTGTAGCGGTTTGTTCCCCTTATCGTGCATTTCGTGTAAAATTCACCAAATTTGGAGATATATGTTTCATAAACGCAGGCAATGCGCCGGATTCTGCCTGGCTATATGAAACGATTAGACAGACGTACGCCGACGAATTCCGGAGCGGATGAAACACATAGCCCCGTTTTAATTAGACAATTCAAAACTTCTGTATGACTTCTGAGCATATAAAAAATTAAAATGTCTATTCGTTTCATATAGCCAGGCAGAATCCGGTGCAATACCGGCGTTTATGAAACATATAGCCCCAAATTCGGTGATTTTTGTACAAAATGGACTGTAAGGGGAACAAACTGCTACAGGAATTTTGTACTATTTCCTGAGTTGTCTCCATTCCACATGACTAGAAACAGTGTTCTAACTTGAACATTTATATAATACATGTAAAATTCTTATGATGAACTTTGCTACACGCCTTGTTGTAATTATAAAATCTCGATAAGACATTAATGAATTTTACCATTTCTTATACAATTTTAACATGCAATTGGAGCGGTGACGTAGGGGTTCAGTTGTCTGCCGCTCATCCCCTAGGTTGCGGGTTCGAGTCCCACTGACTTTATTTTTTAAAATAAATATTGCAATTTGTCTACATCCCAGGACACCACTGTGGGAAAACTTTTGATATGTGCATGTTTTTGTAGTTGACTGCCTTGTACCTGATCAGTAACAGAAGTTTTCCCCTAAAGCTGGTGCGCCTGAACTGGCAACTTGTATTTTACATAACCAAAAATGTTACACAATAATTGTTAGTTCAGACGTGACGGTCTACCTCTTGTATACTTACACTTATCACGTTTTTTACAAATGTCTTTTCTGTGCTCATTTTAGCCTTCTTCATCGCAGAAACTTTCGGACCAACCCAGACAACGAGAGCAAATTTCATTCTTTTACTCATCTCGTCTCCCGTCTGTACCCTCAGGTATGCGTAAACTCGCTCGTCATCTAAAGTATTTAAAATGACTAGTGAATAGTCTGTTAAACAAAGTATAGTTCTAAGTACTGGACACACTCAACTCAAACATATGCTTTACTTTAGACAGCAGCGCGCACTGAAGAGTACATTTCTGCAAACACGAGGGCCAGCACGTGCTGACCAAACCACCTACAACTTCAATCAAAATAATATTTTCATAAATGAAAAATTCACTTCGCTGTGCTTCATGTATTTTGTCAGCCCATTCTACATTATCATATAATCACGTCGGATTTATCTGTTGGGACCGATCACCTCCGATAGTCGGAGATCAAAGAGGGTAGTCGTACCGAGTGCCTATGGTAAAGGCCAAAGACATCCGCATACAATGAATTACAAATAAATAAACTCAATAGGTTTTTTTTCATGAATTCAATATTTGTTTAATGCTTTTAGTTGTCTCCTGTATGGTAAAACCGGGCATTTTATTTTAAAACTGTAGGGCGAACCTGAATTACTCACAAAACTGGTGCCGCGACCCACCATGTACATAATGTAGTTTTCATTTTCTTAAAGCGACAGCTACTCTTTCTATAATGTACTATGTCAATGAACATCCAAAATATGTAGGCACGTAGCTTAATCAGAACAAACTAAAAGGCTGGAAAGTTATTGACCAGCCCTCCTCATATATTTACTATTTTATCATTATTTTATCTATCAAGTTGCACGTTGAACTCATATCCTGCCCACTGTATGGGATGATATGTCAAGATAATGATTTTCACAATGGGGTTTGTTTCAATGATATTCACATTGATGACCTCGCGATACTGTGCGTTTTACTTTCATTTGTATTTCTATTGTTCGTTTGATTGTGTGTTTTTTAATCATTGTGAAGAAAGAAAGTCGCAAAAGTTCATGTAATTTATCTTTTGATCAAATCGAACAATGATTTTTTTCCGTTTTGTTGTTGACGACATGCTCTGATAAAATGCAAGCCGGTCAGAAAAAAAAATCTCTTCCAAGATCACCACTGTTGCATCAAACGTTTAATCTAGTATCTCAAACTTCTGCCGTGGTCGCAAACAAACATGCAACTGAATAAAAGCCCATTCAGTATTTGTCCTGCATGTGGCAAGTGTTTCTACCTGCCCGACCAGTGCTGATCATGATCAGTCAGCACATTTGAACTGTCAGTAAATTTTCAGTGCGTACGCTTTTAGCAATAAGAGTCTACTTTAGAAAGGTAGATGGGGAAGTAACTTGTTTGTTGCGTGTGCAGTATACAGCACCTTGAAATACCTTGATGCAACGTATAAATATTTATATGCAAAATAGTTAGAATACTCGATCGCTTGCATCAGAACAATAAATAAAACATAAATATGACTGGTGATTGTTAAGTACACTTTGGTACTGTATTTAAAAGTTTGAATAGAAAGCGCGCAGTCAAAGATATCGTAATATCATGTCCCTGCGGTCAACTATGGCTTAATTGTCTACCCAATTTTAACAATGGTACATGTAATTTAACTCTTAATTACACCATCGTTATTCAAATGTAAACTTTTGACAATTGGTATAGACTAAGTTTAACGATGTTATGCAAACTTTATGGACACCAATCCTTGCATTATATTTTCGAACACCTGTTTGTAATTTGAAAGTAATAATTCATGGTACAATACACGTGTACTTAGAGTTAATGTAAGCTTGCATATGCAGTTTCTTTGCATAATACTAAAATACTGTTTAAACGGGCGATGTACACCAAGAAAAACAAAGATATACATGAGTGTTCACATTTGGCAAAGGCATATCTGTCACGAGTGTGTACCATTCAAAAATGTGATCTGCATTTTGATATCTTCCGTGTATGAAAAATAACATTTCGAAAAGCACTTTAATTTCTTCAATACTTTGATGGTTTCCGTAACTCTTCAGAACGATATATAAAGAACTCCTTGCGACCCTTTGAAATGTTCGTTAAATCCGTTCGTATATTATACTAATATAGAAGTCGAAAAATCGGCCGCAGATTTGTTTTCCTTAGTTTCACAACTTCGCTATATCCGGAGTCGTTATATTCAGAGTTTACTCGCGGCACTCGATTTAGAAATTGGTCAACAATGCTTAATCAGTCGGAGAGTCTTTTTTTTACAATTGTTTAAGCCTGTACTTACCACCAAATTTAGCCTTGAGATCATCAAAATCTTCCCCGGTAGCGTCCAATGAGAGAGTATTGCTTTCGTCATACTTAAGGCAGCACCTGCAAAGTAAATGGAGGTTAGCAGGGTCAGATTCCGTACCCCATATTCAAACTCATCACAATAAAATACTCCCCTTAATTAATGGAGGTAGGCGAGGCATAGAGGAGTAGTGCTATTATATTTCTCAGATAATTCTAATTAGCTTTAATCACTATAGCAACAGGTTTGCAGACCTAAGTTCATACAACCTAACGGTATATCAAACTACAATGTATAATGAACTCCGTATATGACGAATCTGGATAAAGCGAACATTCGGATATAAGGAATAAATTTCCTCTTCCCGAGTTTTTTTCGTTCTATATGAATTTAACACAGTCTGGATATAAGGAACAAAATGTCGTTATAACGGGAGTTTACTGTACAACTTCATGCATGCTTGTTGACTGCTTTTTAAGGATCTGACTATAAGTCGCCAGAAGGAAGACATGGCCGAAACCGAGGTACATATGTTTTATACCGTCACACGCGGCGGATGCATCTTGATCGTGCGACCGTTAAGGGACTAATGAATGCGTTCCTAAAATCCACTGGCACCAGTGAACTGCCCTGTAATTTTAACAAATTACCCAAAATATACCTAAGTAACACCCTATCATGAAAAAATACACACACAAAATGGTAAAAAGTCATTTTCTGAAAAACCCTCGTATACACTGTTCTATCAAATAATTTTGTTAAAATTACCGGGCAGTTTAGTAGTCTGATGCCATTGCTAAAATCGGTGTATTTTTGAAAACTGCTGCGTGGTTAAATTCGTCCTTGACATTTACTGCAGCGATAACTTTCTCTAAATTTTCTTTTTTATTTAATGCTACATGTTCATATCCTAGACTTTGTTTATATTGTACGGCCTTTAATGCGTTTATAACATAAAAGAATGTATAAATGCGCAGTGTCAACAAGAGTGGAACACTTTAATGTCAAGTACCAGAGACACTTAAAGCATTTTTATAACACTTTATATCAACTTTATATCTGTAGAATTTTCAACACAATTGATACAAGACCAGTCAAAAATGTTGAACGTCCTCTATCTAACTCTAATGACTTCCTGTACTCTTGTCTTCCTTTCACGAGAAGTAGCTTGTAAAGTAAGTAAAATAAAGATGCTATAGTGACCAAAATAACTTGAGTAAATTACCGTTGATTTCTGGTGGGCGTGTGGCCTGGACAGAAGGACGGACAGATTAGTTGATTGGTCTTATCTACATATGATGACACTAGTAAGTACGGTCTGCAAATTGAGAACTTGAAAAGCCGAGAAACTTTGCCAATGACTTTTTGCGTCTATATCCTTCTTTTGTACCCGTGTTTTCGGTCAGTGTTGGGGTCATGGCTTATTTCTGTACAATTTATAACAAGACCATACAAGTCTCTTAGTAAGTGAGCTAATTGGCCGTCACTAGACAGTAAAATTTGACCATCTGTGTTGAACTTTACATCAAAGAGATATGAATCACCGTATCGCAGCAAGTTAAGTTAGGCCTATACTTGTACTTCGTCTACGTGAGGGTTTCACTTGACCAAAATGATCAGTCCCACGACAAAATTAATCTTTTAGCTACTGATGATTACAAGACCGAGCATAATCACTACAACAGAAACAAAACATAAGTTGACTGGGGAAAAAACGTATTCGAGATCCACACGCCCCGCCCCCGGCCTTTTTGTTGCTATGGTATGGACAAGTGCTAAGCTTTTGACAGTCGGATGCGACTGGGATTTTGTTTCCGTTTACTGCGAGCCTACTTATGAACAGAAGCTTATGCTTTTGCTTTCTACTTAGTGTTAAAATGTTTTGTTTTATTTCATCGTGAGTTTTTTTGGAAATCTCCACATGTCCGTAGAAAATCACCAAAGAGACTGGACTGGGAGAACTGCAGTCACTAATTAACTTAACCGGGTCCGAGTTTAAAGCGGCAGCCACCATCAGTTTGGGCACATCATCACAATTTAGGGTTATTCAAGTGTAAATACTTAAATAAATACATGGTAGCGTATTATCTTATTGTTTGTTTGACAAACCACAAAACCACGTCAGAACTTACATGTATAAATACATGTCACCGGGAACTTTTGCATTTCTGCTTTCGAAACTACTTATTTCCCTCAGATCGTCTGCCAAATCTCGATAATTGTACAAAAATGTACATTGTAACTGAATGCATATGCGGCGTGTACATATATACCTCTACTTCCGCATAATTGGGGGCGTGGCGGTTACAATACAAAATCAACCTACAATTACCATGAAATAAAAATCCTTTTATAAATCTCCTGAATGCCTTTAAATGACACTGATACTGTTTTGATTCTTAAATGCAAATATAATTTTGTTTTGGGTGGTAGGGTACGTACATGTATTTTATATCAATAAAACTAAAAAAAATACAAACTTACCAGTTTGTCGGTGTGTCATCATTCCTTACATCACAGTAAGCCTCCGAAATCGCTTCCTTGTCTACCATTTTAGCCATTTTGATACTGAGATTTTTGTTTCCTTACCGGTACAAACAGAACAACAACTTAATCGAAACCCTCACTTATATATACTGACTGACTCCTCTGTTCACTTTCCGTACTTTCAACAATGCGTCATCCAATAAAAACTTAACAGGGGTCGACCAAAAAGTTAGACGATTTGTCGTATATCGATCAATAAATGTCACGGGATTTGTATCGAATTTAAGATTTTATGAATAAACTGTCACTTTTAAACAGTCGGTAAAAATTGGTAATATTTTATCAGTCCGTCATGGTTTAATAACTGATCATATAAATGAATAGGACTTTGAAGGTTAATAAATTCCGTACAATAGGAAAAGCAATTTAACACGACTGTAACAAGATTTAAACGAATGATCAAGAGATACCCTTTCAAATTAGAACAGGAAAATATTGTCCTTTTAAATTGCATGTAATGGAATTTCCCCATTTATTTGCTGGTTTATATCTTAAGCATGGTTGCGTCACCGTGAAAATATCACCTTTGAAGTTCAATTCCTGAAATTATAAACAAAACCAGCAAAATGTGGATTCTAGTGAGTTCACAAATTGTTGACATACAAACGGAGGCCAGACATTCATCGATCCTAACAGTTCACCATGACCACCTTGTGGTTAGGTGAGCTAAAAAGATATTGTCCTCCTGGAGAGGGGTGGTCATTATGTATTTAGGTGGTTATGACAGAATTAACGCTGTAATTTCCTTTCAACAAAACATAGTTTTATAACAGCTTGCAAGTCAAATTGAGCTGTAGAAAGTACATCATCGCTATCCTTTGATTTAGATTGGAACACAGAATAGGCTAACCAGCCAAAGGTTTAGGCACTGTGTGACTAAATTTAGGCAGTTTGATAAACAAGAATGCCCTAAGTCGCTCACTGAGTACATGGCCCAGTTTTGAACCGGTTACCTTGACCTATATATCACAAATACAAAATTCTATTTGAACTTGACAAGACAAATATTCTAACCAATTTTCATGATGATTGGCTATAAAATGTGACTGCTAGAGCATTTACAAGGTTGCTCTTTGATTAGACTGTGTGATCGAGTTTTTGACCCTGAGTGACCCAGTTTCAAGTTTGACTTAGAAATCATTGGGACAAGCATTCTAACGTAGCTTAGAGTGTAAAAAAGTTTTTTTTTATTTGACCAGGTGACCTAATTTTTGACCACGTTACCAAGATTCGAACTTGACATAGAAACCATTTAGACAAACATTCTGACCTATTTTTATCACGATTGTGTACATAAGGTATTTTCATTTAATCTGGTTTTTAACCCCATGTGACCCAGTTTCGAATTTGACCTAGAGTTTGTCAATACACACATTCTGACTAATTTTCAAGATAACTGGGTAAAACTGTGGCTTATAGAGCGTTCACAAAGTTTTTCTATTAGACCTGTTGACCTAGTTTTTGGCACCACATGACCCAGTTTCAAACTTGGCCAAGAGATCATCAAGACAAACAGTCTGACCAACTTTCTTGATGATTGGACTTACAATGTGGCCTCTTAGAGTGTTCTCCACGAAAATGTGGATAGACAATAGACACCAGCCATTATCAGGTGATCACGACAGCTCACTTTTGAGCATTGTAAGCTCAGGTGAGCTAAAAATAAGCTCATGATCATATACAGATAAAGTAAGAACACCAGTTATCAAATAAATACACTACACCTTACAGATGAAATGTATTATGGTATAACAAAACTTTTGTATTATGTTTATTTCTCTTTTCTTTGCGTATCACTACTGAAAGTCATAGCGAGAAATCAGTCTATTTCGAGGACCGAGTGCGAAATGGTTGTAACTCTGTATAATTCCTATGTAAAGTTACAACTGTTTTGCATTCAGCCAGGAATACTCTATAGATGGTTCCTAGTTCAGCTCTCTACTTTATCCACTTACCACGGCTAAACCTACTTGGTTGAACTACTTTCAATTTACATCACTTTTACAATTATAAGTGGAAACAGAAGTAGGAGATAAAAGGACATAACATAAGCTTCCCCTGCCCACCCACACAGGAAGCAGACTGCAATCATAAATGTATAAAGCTTTTACAGTACAATTAGTAAAGCATAATGATTCAAAACTAATGACAAGAACTCTTCTTGTTGATTTTTTAATTCATCAATTTGTTCATTATCTATTAAGGACGCAGCAATATAAAGAAAAACATCACCAAAATAACAAAACATTGCAGTGTGATGTTCTTTAAGTAGCACATATCATCACTGCGTTTTAGCATTAACTGCTCAATACACATGTTAACAATTTCAAATGGGGCTATTTCTGTCTTTTTTAATCTATATTTACTGTTTATCGCTATTTTAATTTTCAACGTAAAGTTTCCAATTTGTGGTCTTGTTTAACAACTGAATCAATGTTTGTGGCTGAATAAGAATAAAATATATCAAATAGCTCATCTTTAGAAAACTTAGATCGTATGCATTCCAGTGGTGTATCAATTGTGATAATATAACAAAGATAGTCAGAAAATAGAATATTAGCATATCAATACATTCAGTTAACTTGAAATGCAAGGTAGATAACTCTTGAGTGCATACAATATGCTTCAGATGTATTCGATGTATAGTCTCAAAACTGTAAACCCATGTATAACTAGTGATAATCAACGGCAATGAAATGAATCATAAAGATGGTGTGTTGAGCTTATTCATTAATGGAAATGAGAACTGAGGAAAGTAGTTGGATCTAGTTTTTAATCTTATCATTTGAACTTGTTTTAGTTTTTAGCTGTATGTTACAGAACTAAGGAAAAAACTTTTGAATAACCTGAACATTTAAAAGCAAGCAAGTGAAAACCCTTTTGAAGAGTGGGTGCAAAACATGTATAGGCAGTTAGAGCTCAATTTGAACCCCCATAAACCTTAGATATCTCTTCAAATATTAATGTACATGTAATTTCAATAACATTTTACACTGAACCATTTTTATCAAAATGTTTGATTGGTTTGTTAAATGTTTTGCCATTTGGTGCAACGTATAAAGTTATGAATTTCAAGCTACGAAAAACATGCGAGTAAATTAATCCATTACCGGCATGAATCTAGACGTATGCCTATTGTTCTTGTAAAAACACTGCTTGTATACTACTGTAAACATTTAACTGCAAACGATAAATACTTGAGGCCCATATTGAAGATAAAATAAAAGAGAGTATATTCTACATCTTTTATATCATGTCTTATTTCACAGTACACTGCCTGTTTTGCTCGATTTCCATCTTTGCTTGTTTTCATATTATCATGACAAGAGTGTATGTATATTTTCATTTGTACACATGGGTCTATGTACTTAATTGTCTAACACTTGATTTAGTTGAAGACTAAACAGGCAATCTGTGAACATCTTGGATATATGCATGATTTTATAGCTCCCACACCGTTAGTAACTGATATTTTACAAATTCTCTGTGGTCCTATAAAATTAGTTTTAGTAAAAATGATCAATGGTAAAATTAAATGAAAAAACAACATATAACATTTAAATTATATGGACAAGTAATAATCATGCCTGGGCCTCTTATCCAACTGAAAATGGGCAGTGATGTGCTACAGAATGTATAGTTATATTTAAACCATTTGCTAAACTTTGCTATTCTGATTACTACACTAAACTGTGTGTATTTACCTTCCTTCAAGGCTCGAAATTTTGTTTGCATGAATGATTATACAATGTATACTTTTTTACTGATTTACTAAAGAGTTGGTAAGATTGTTTTGGAAGATTGTACAAAATTTGAATTGAATTAGTGCATTACTTTTAGAGATATTTCATGTTTATGGGGGTCCACAAGGACTTCAAACTGCCTATATACCCTTTACAACATTTCTGTATGTGTATAATTAAAGAATTGTAAGCCAAGACACAGTATTTCAATGCTAAAAAACAACTTGGTATATTTATTATCAAATTCTGAATCCTTCTTTCTACAAGTAAACTTTTAATATACATGTACAATACTTCCACAAGAAAGCCATAATGGCCCTATATCGCTCACATGAGTATGATTGCACTTTCAAAACAAGAAATAGGTCAAAAGGTCATAATCACGGTTTGGAAATTGGTTTGCAATAATTCCACAAATAGTCAAATTTAATCTCTCTAGCTTCCAAAACAGAAACTGAAAGTTGGTCAGTAGGTCAATGTCAGAGGTAGAGGTCCACTAGACAATGCTATACATGCCAAGTATTAGCTCTGGATCTTCCAGTTTTTGAGAAGAATTTAAAAAAATTTCTTTTCCATTGCCCTGGCAACTAAACTTCTACATGGAATAGAATTCTTTGAACAAATTGGTAGAGGACAAACCAAGGAACATCCCAGTCAAGTTACATCCCTATTGGCCTAGTGGTTTCAGAGGAAATGTTATTTGAAGCCAATTCTGGATGGACAGTGGATGACATACATCCAATGATCCTGAAAGTTCCCCATAACATATTCAAATGGCACGATATAGTTTATAAACACAAAATATGAATAACTATTTTGTCCTTTGTACTTTTTAATCCTAGAATTATAAAATAATGTCAAATTACGACTACACCTCAAAATACCATGCATTCTTGCTTAATTGAAACACACAACAGAAGACGTACCGAAGGTTGACCAAAAAACTGTTGCAAGTCCTTTATTTCACGTAAGTTATGAGAGTTTAGCAGTCAACCCTCGATACATTGTGTGTCAGAGTAACATTGGTGAATTAGACAGGTAGATGACACATCAAATTGCTGAGGTATAAATAAATTATACGAAACACACACACAATACTCAAGCACATACATGTACATATTTTGTTCAAGAGGCCCAACTGCAATAAAATAGCAGTAAATTTTCAGTCAGGTACACATTCACGATTACAATATATCTATATGAGAAAAAAATCACAGACAATTATATGTTTTGACATAAAAGTCCCTGGAGCACAATAACAAATACCTCTTATTTTACCAAGAGAGTACCAAAAACAATCCTAACTTTGATTTTTCAACCGATTAGTACTTGATACAAATATCGCACTGTATTTTTTACAATCATATTGCCAAAAAATGGCTTTGTGCAACTTTTTTTCACGAAGATAGGACTTGAATACGAAAGAAAGGCATATGTCAATATTTTCAACATTGGTTAAGAGTGAATAGAACATAGTTTTATCATTTTCCCATCAGTAAATTTTTTTTTCTACATGTATATATTCAGCAAATTCAAAGTGCTCCTGGGACTTTAAATGTATCACAATGACAAAATGAAGGCATGCATTAGGTACTTCATCACAGAAGCCTACTGAAGCTAGAACTTGATGTTCTGCTCAACATTTGGTGTCACCTTTCAACAATTGTGTCACTTATCATCAATTGCGTCACCTTTCAAGCACTTATAAGAGAATGTAAATCTTGAAAATTGAAATATAAAAGAAATAAAATTCTGTTAAAGATAATGTTCAATGGATTATGGGAAGCCTATAGAACCTTATACAAGGTATCCTGGACATTTTTCTATGGAACCAAAATAACACTCACATTTCTGTTAAGTTTTTATAGCAAAATTGCACCGACCAGTAAAACGTAAATCATTAAAGGTTACGTAGCTGTGCTGTTGAAGCTATGGACAATAAATACATGTGGAAGCCCGGGCAGGCAAAATCTATTTCCAGTTATAGCCACTATTAACAAAGTAACTGATTACTAATAAATTCAGAAATAAAATTGAAAGCTTGGATGAGCTGAGCAAGCAGTAAACATTTCAAGGTTTATGCAGGGGCATAACTCAAAATACATTCGAATCAAAGTTATGTAACTTGGGCTTTATTCTTCATAACATTTTTAACTTTCAGTGTTGTACATTGTATACTTTCAGAGATACGATCCGCATTAAGTTTACCATTCAAGCAGTATACCAGTCTACTAGTATACCAGTCTCACACTTGATCATAGTCTACAATAGGTTCCTCTGTCAGTCTTGCTAGAACAGGCAAGACAAAATAAACTTTACAATTTATATATACTGCATTTTTAAACAAATTTTGATTATTGTAAATTTCTGATAAAAAGTAGCATTAACCTTTCTTCTTGTGCTGATTTCTAAAGATTAAAAGCTGTTTACATTAGCTATTAATTTGTTCATTGATTTCTAGGAAATTGTTCAAACTGGCCATTTCAAGACATGCTTTTCATGGCAATGTAGTTGTATAACTTAGTAGAATCATCTATCATTCTGCCTGTATCTTGGCTTTCTTGCTGTTGTCTTCCTCAACTTCCATTCCCTCACGTTCCCACATAGGCATAGGTGGTGCAATGGATTGTAGCAGTTTACTGGATGACTTCTGACCAAATAAGGTATTCAGTAGGGCTGGACCATAGCCTGTGGCTCTATCACCCTGAAAGTAAGCAATGACATGTGATTTAAGATTGTTTATATAGTCCCAGTTCATCTCTAGATGTGTGGGAAACACTGAAAACTGTTTCTGACAGCTGCTAGTGATCCTTCAAAAATGATTATTTCAAACATGAGCAGCGTCTCAAAACCAGTATGTCAGAGATCTCTTATATTTAAATATGGGGATAAGTGTGTATGCTCACCAACATGAAATTTTTGTCACGCAAAATCACCAAAGTTACAGTAAACTTACTATATGGGCTGGTGCTGCCATATCGATATGTAACCATACTCCAGGGAAATCAAATCCTAGATGAGACCCTATGAAGAGGCCAGCGCATGAAACCTGGGCATTAGAACGATCCTGAAAATGTACAACATTTTATGCATATGTATTTCTTATTCATGGTTTAGTCTACAGTTTGTACATTATCATGAAATAAATCATGGAAATTATACATGATAAAGAAACAAATCTATATAGTATTATATATTAAGCACTTGTTTTATATCAAAAGTTTATTTGTATATGACACTATACAGGAGTTAGTTGTGATTTTGTATGTACTAGTAAAAACAAGAGGGCCATAATGGCCCTATATTGCTCACCTGACTACCATTTGCTATAATAAAAGGGGTCATGATTCTAACATAATTCGTAGAGGTCCACTACACAATGCTAAGTAACATTTCAAATATCTATTATCTGCCTGTCGGCCTTGTGTTTTTTTAAAAAGTTTTCCTTTATAAGCCTATGTGAAATCAAGTGTTTTCCCCCCTCCCGTGAAGGGTTGATTTTGACCTGGGGGTCATGATTTGAATAATCTTGGTAAAGGTCCACTAGACAATGCTGCATGCGAAATATCTCAGCTCTAGGCCTTGTGGTAAGATTTTTGAAGGTTTTCCTATATATGAGCCTATGTAAAACCAAGTGACCACCGGGCGGGGTCAGTTTTGACCCAGGGCTCATAATTTGAACAATCTTGGTAAAGGTGCACTAGAAAATGCCACATGCTTAATATCTAAGCTCTAGGCCTTGTGGTTTCAATGAAGAAGATTTTAAAGTTTTTCCTATACAAGCCTATGCAAAACTAAGTGACCACCCGCATGGGGTCAATTTTGACCCAGGGTTCATAATTTGGACAATCTTGGTAAAGGTCCACTAGGCAATGCTACATGCCAAGTATCTAAGCTCTAGGCCTTGTGGTTTCAGAGAAGAAGATTTTTAAAGTTTTTCCTATATAAGCCTATGCAAAACTAAGTCACCATCCACGCGGGGTCAATTTTGACCCGGGGGTCAGAATTTGAACAATCTTGGTAGAGGTCCACTAGACAATGCTACATGCTAACTATCTAAGCTCTAGGCCTTGTTCTGCATGGAATGGAATTCTTTGAACAACTTTGATAGAGCTTTATGCAAGGAACATCTCTGCAAAGTTTCATCAACATTGGCCAAGTGGTTTCAGAGTAGATGTTGTTTGAAGGAAATGGTGGACAGACGGACAGCGATCCTAATAGCTCACTCTGGCACTTTGTGCCAGGTGAGCTAAAAATAAACTGAGCTGCATGATAGGACGACTTTGTGTACATCATAACATGTAATAACTGGTCGTTTGCCTGTATCATGTTTAAACATACTTACAGCAACAGAATTTTTCATATCTGCTACAGAGCTACTGAATTCTGGGAAGTGTAGCTCGGGGGAGTATGGCACTGGATGTACAAGATCACCACAGTTCTGTCCGGCCTTAACACATGCTAACTCAATGTCTTCATTATTGGTTAAAATACCAGCATGATATTTTCCTGCAGAAGACAAAGTGAAAATATTTCTCCTATAAAAGTTGCAAATTAAGCTACTGCTTCAAAGTGTCTCAAAAACTGAGTTTAAGGCATATCTTGGAAGTGCTACTTAGTTATTCTTTTGACTGTATATATACCAGCAATTTAGGAGAAATATCTGAAGAAACACAGAAAGGATTTGTCTTTAAACTCCTTTTAGAAAAGCAAATCATTTATAATTAAAATGTTTATGGTTGTAAATAATGGATATATCAATGGCATAAACTATTAAAGCTCACACTACACTAGAAACCTATACTATATACAACTTTGACATTTGAACTGACTCAGATAATTGGTAGTTCTAGTAATTAAAACACCTTCTGCATTTACTAACCAGTTGCTATACCCTGAGCACCAGTAAGTGTGGCCATGTCTACAACAATGTCTGCTTTCAGGTCTTTATGCGCAAAGGCAACCTAGAATGAAAAAATCTCTAAATTAGAAACTCACTCTATGCTATCAAATAGAGCCAACATGATTCTATTATTTCTCTCAGTATTAATATAACAAGAGATAAGGACATAAATTAACAGATCTCCAAGTCCAAGGAAGTTACTGTTTGTTAATACATTAGAGAACTCACTGTAGGTTTTACTGAGTTTGATCCCCACCAGTGCTACAGCGGTAGTGTCCTTTGGCAAGACACAAATATTGCCACATTACCTTTGTATCTCTTTTGAGGTTGACTCTATCCAGAATGAGTCTGGAGGGCTATTAATCTAAGTTGTAAGAACTTGTTTCGTAATTAAAAATAAATGAAGAAGCGTTTAACAAAGTAAAACACAGTAGGCGTTAAAATCTGAAATTCTACACAATAGGCAATCACTTTACACATCTGTTACAAAAGCATCCTTTCTCTTTGCTAGTAAAACTACATGTGTCAGCTGAAGTAAATGGCCTGCAATAATGGTTCATAGTTTATACTTCTATTAAAGCTAATTTCAATACACTCTGTATACCAGAACAAAAACAAATCCAAGGCTCTATAGGCATCCGATAGCTATTGATTTACAGAATGTCAACTTTGCCAACATATGCCCACAGGTACAGATATTCAATCAACGTGATAAACACCTTTATTGTTTTTCACTAAACATTAATCTTATGGTAGTTATCCACAATTAAGCATTTCATTAACATTTACCCCATCACCAAGAACAAGGCGTCCTTCAGCATCTGTGTTGTTGATTTCAACAGTCCTGAAAAAAATCAAATGAACCCATGATTTATGATCTTTTAAAAATTACAAAAGACTGAATCCAAACATCCAAGTAAATCTGCAAGGTTATACTTCACCTATTCAAATAAATTTTCCTATACAATACAACATAATAATAACACATGATGAAGAAACTCACACTGAAAGACATAGAGCTTGCAATCAACACGATAATAATATCAACGCATGAAAAGGTATAGAACATGTTCAGATATACATCCATTGTGATGATCTTGCTGGCTTGTGGACAGATTAAGGGCTTGAATTTTTTGTTTCTTTAGGATCTAGGATGTTTTCACTCACTTTCTGGAGTGCATGGTATTTTATACTCGATATGTGTATATAAATAGTACTAGTATATGGTTTGACAACTCTTGTGGAAGATTTCTACTTACTTTCCTGAGTACAAGGTGATGATGTCATCTGGTCTCAGAGCTTTTGGCCCCACAGCATTCTCTGCCAGACAGAACACTGCATGCAGATTCTCTTTAAAACCCTGAAACAACAACAGCAAAATAAATTCAAGATTTTTAGAAGACTAATGGTAACATGACAATGTGGTATATCTCAGTTGCAATATCTTAAGTATGGCAGTCATCATACAGAGCACAAACAACTTTCATTCTTACATATTCTTTTTCTGATTCTGTAAAAATCAGGTACACAACACAACACACTATAACCTTATGAACAAATCTTTTATCTGTATTTGGTTGCAGCATATTCAAGCACTACAATTTTCCTGTCAGCATTCAATGCAATCTGACTGAAGCATACGATCAGTGAAGCATAGCAAAGCATCTCCTAAGAGATGATTTTAATCAGATTGGAGTTCAGTGCTACTTGTTAATTTGCACAATGTATTGAGTACTCAAAGACTTAGAGATGAGTTCATGTCTTCTTCTGACTCTAAGTGTCATTGCAGGGTGAGACTCACTTTTCATGTCTGCCTGTTCACCAGTTATCATTTGTTTAAAAAAAGGACCTGTCAGTTTCTGCATGGATGTGATAACAGAGACATTTAGGACAACCTAGAGTTCTAGTTAACAATCTCTCTACCTCTTTACAGTAACAGTAGTTAAATACAAAAATATTTCACCACTAGTCTTTTGAAATCTACTGTAAAGTGGCTAATACACAAATGTACTCATGATGAAACAAATCTGAACCTCAACATCTCCATTACTGCTACTGAAAACTTGCTTGAAACCAAACCAAACAAACACGCTACAATAATAAGAACTAAGCTGTTTAAAGCACTGAGGTAAGAAATCATACCATTTTCACAGCAAGGTAGAAAGCCCCTAACATGGCTGCTGCTCCACCACAGTCAGTTTTCATTCCACACATCCCAACCTGCCAAATAATACAGTTTATTAATGAGATATGTCACCTACCGTTTTCACAGCAAGATAGAATGATCCAAGCATTGCCGCAGCCCCACCACAGTCTCTTTTCATTCCACACATACCAGTCTATATAGGCAACAATACATTTTTTGTAACATCATAATTATTAAGTACGAGGGTTGTCCAAGAAAATCGCGAACATTATTTATTTTCTGCCGCACACAGCATTGAGCCATTCATGTCAAGTTTTTTATTCTTTTTTCAAAATATTTCCTGCTGGAGACAAGCATTTCTCCTGACGCTAAACACCCATTTACTTTACACCTCAACAAACCATTCTTTATTAAGACACATTTAAATTGTCCAATTGTTCCTAGCTCACCCCTTCTTAGCATCGTAAGTCCAACCATCTTTAAAACTTTTGTGCCACATGCAGACAAGAGTCCTGCAAACACTTTTCTTGCGTTTAAGTCTTTCCATTTTCCTTTTTGTTTGCGCAAGCTTCATACCTTATCTACACATTATTCTGTAATAACATTCTGCGTCGCACATTTCTCTGAAGTTGCCATTTTTTAAAAGTGTGCACGTGACTGTACTCTCAGAATAACGTCACTGCTTTGCTGTCAGTGATTCAAAAGTTTGAAACTGAACATACGTAAGCACCAAACACTGCCATAATATCACTATAAATTACAGCTATGTGATGTGTTTACTGAATAAATTGCATGCAATTTAATGAAAGTCTTAAAATGAGTGTGTGCTGACTTGCGCTGCCGAGAAATATTTTAGCAGTGTTTATAAATCATGAAAAATGCTATGGTATACAATCATGTTGACAAGTCATTGAAGATAACACCTGTGACATTTTTTATTTGATGTGTCGCTTACTTTGAAAATAATCAACGATGTTTGCGATTTTCTTGGACAACCCTTATATACTGGGCAGAGCTAAGCTAAGCTTAAATACAATCCATAAAGCTTTGTGAACTTTCAGAACTGTTTAGAATAAAGCATTGTCCTATTTCATGTTCTTGAAGGAGCATGGAAGTGACACGACTGACATGAATGAAATATAACAGTATTTGTCAGTTGAAAACCATGAAACTTTAGTTAATATTTCAATTACCAATTAGGAAAATACTTAAAATCAATACTATATTTTACCTTTGTCTTTATACAGAGACCACCAGTATCAAACACAATCCCTTTTCCTACCCAGGCTATTGTCTTCTCGGCAGAGGGTGGGGTAAAACTGAGTACAGCAAGTGCTGGTAGATTCTCTGCCGCCTTTCCTACACCCCATATACCTGAAATACATATATGTAGGTAAGTTATGTTGAAACTATATGAAACAACATATTCTCAGCACATGGTTCTTCAGCACTTATGTTCACTGTACCATCCAGATTTTGTTTGCCCTCTCTGTCCAGCACTGGAATGCGAAATACTTGTTGATTTACAACACACTGACATAAACTTTATATTTAACAAGAGCTGTCCATAAGACAGCACGCTCGACTATTGTGGGTGTTTGCTAATAAAACAAAACTTTTATCAGTGTAATAGAAAAAAAATTCTGCTAACTATAAGTTAAACTAGGAAAGTTGAATCAAAAAAGTCAAATCTATAACTATAGATTTAATTTTTGGTAAATTAATTGTCTGATAAAAATTTATGAACACTATTGAAGGTTTGATATAACTACCATAAGTGGTTCTGTGATTGTGCTGATAGTACCTTGCATGCAAAACTTTATCAAATTTTCAAAGTCAAACAAGGGCCATAATTTGTACTAAATTTTTCAAGAGTTATCTGCCTTGATTGTATGACACCTGAAGACATGACAAAGTTTCAAGTCAATTTAAGTGGTTACTGAGATATGTGCTGATAGTACCTAGAGGCAAAACTTTAACCAATTTTCAAAGTCAAACAAGGGCATAATTTGTACAAATTTTTCAAGAGTTCCTGCCTTGATTGTATGACCCCTGAAGAATGAACAAAGTTTCAAGTCTATATAAGTGGTTCTGAGATATGTGCTGTAGTCTTAGCAGGCAAAACTTTCAAAGACCCCCCACCGGTGTTCCGCTAAAAATAGTACAGTGCTTAGGAACGAACACCTTCGGGAACACATAAATGAGTTTGTTGTAAGGATGTGTTGTTCTGGAGACGTCAAATCTTTCTATGTTTGACAAAATGTGAAAATAATGTGTGTCTTTTTAAAGAGGTTGTTGCTTTGTTGGACAAATGTTTATCAAGAGCCTACATAATACAGATCTCCGTTCATTGTATTTTGCGTAGAAATGCAGAAGTATATCAGACAGAAGAATGACAACATAAAGAGTGATAAAGTGTCAGCAAGGTATTGTTCCAAATCAACCTACCTCCAAGTCCTTTTTCAACAAGAGCTTCTCCAGCAATGATCTGAGGCTTGATACCTAGCTGTGCTCCAACGTCCTTTATCTCCTGTAAGTAATATTTAAGTACCGTTTGTATACTGGTAAATTAATTCACTTAATCTCCATTTTACAACTTACATGTATATTAATTACTCTCTAGACTCTCTCCAGATGTAATCAACGTCAAAAAGCGAGGCAACATGGAATTATCTGTGACATTCCATAACATTATGGTGTATTCAAAGAAAGGTAATAACATTCACAGTCTCCTGTAAGTCTATGTTGCTTATCTGGCTGTAACATTTTCAGCAAGTCATTTTCTAAAATATTAGAACGTAGCCTCTTATACATGATGCATGAGAAATGAAACTCGTACCTGAAGGAACTGGTTAGTGTGCATATCAGCACAAGGTATGTCTACAATTTTAGCTGCCAACCTCACAGACTCTGCCGCAGCTTCCAGACATTTGACATCATCATTGTCTAGAGGTTTTTCACTACCCTCGCCAACCAGGATATACTCTACAATCACTGTACGCCCAGTACTGGGAGCTGTTGATTTCGCGGTGAAGAGAGGTAGGGTACGTGCCATAGCAGCTGCTGAGGCAAATACATCTTTCCTTTCACAAACAATCTGTGGGAGACCAAAAAATACACTAATGAGCTTGCTGTAATTTAATTATCTACTAATCTAATCTTAAAAATGCAATGTGGCTGAAGTACAGTTGGTATATTTTTAACAGTCGTTATTTAATAGCCAATCATCATAAGCCATCGTCATTATTACGAATTTGTAAAACTGAAGCAGTAAGCAATCAACCTTACTGTATGGTTAAAAAGAAGAATTCCTCAAGAAATCTTCACTTTTTTATACTTTCTGAAAGAACTGGTGAATTAGTTTAAAAAAGAATATTTTCTACCCCTAATTTTCCAATATTGAATGCAAAATTAAGGTCTCTGCATGTAAACTAAAGAAGAACTTCTCCAACATGAAACACACCAACTATAAATGGAACTGAAGTGTTAATTCTTTAGTCATGTCATTCTACAAAACATCCTCTCGCCAAAAGGACTTACAATGTATTATGTAGTCCGGGTCAGAAGACAATTAACAATAACAGAAGTAATGGTTTTGGCTAGACAACTAGATAATACAGAAACCAAGTAGAAAAGTTATTAGCATAATAAGTTAAGAATTCATATTCATACCACAACAAATTCATCACCTCCTGCATAACACGACTTCACCAGTTTTGACAAGGAATGTGAACGTGTTGGTGTATTATGACGGCTACACTTAACAGGTAACGCTGCAACTGTGGCATTGGTTAACCACAGTGGACAAGAGTCAGTAGGTGATGGATGAAGGCCTTCTACAGCAGCTGTAAAAGTCTGGAAATATATAATGTACAGTGATTGCTTTTACTCAAAAAACTGCAGTTTCATTTTTTTTTCTTGAGGCCCCCATAATTTTCAGTTGTTTTATTTGCATACAAACATTATCTACAAAGTTATTTAGATTCTGATATCAGGCTACATGATTTTGTTTCATGAATCGTTAACTATCAAAATTCCTTCTTACTCTGAGCAGTCTCCGCATCTGTATGATACAAGTATGTATGAAACATTTTTCAAACAAAAGATCAAAATGCAATTTTAGGTAATACCGTCATCATATTGTTCATCACATGATTTTCATTGTTTGCTTTTCAGTCAACAAATTTTCACTGAATACCCCTTTGAACAATTAATGGTTTTGTCCTAATTGACAGATGGTCAAGTCCATTTTTATAATATTGTAAGACAAGGGTTAAATCTAATTATAACATTACCCACGATTTTGTATCCATAAACAAAGAGTAAAAAAATTTGGTTTTAAAATCCATAAAAATGTTTGCCATAAACAATGCACAGGCCAGTAAGTCGTCAAAAATGACATGTATCATATTACAGCGCATGATGTTAAACATATATCCGCTTTATAAAACACACTTTATATACAAAGTCATACCTCTTCATTCACTCTTGGTTCTAATTTGAGTGACACATCAGAGAACTTTATCTGTTTCAGGAATTTAAGTTGTCCAATAATCAGCACAGCATTGTCCTTCGGATCAGATTTGGTCAGCTTCCCTGAGAAAAGTAAGTTGGCAGCCATCCTTTCAAAAGGAAAAACCTACACTCCCCTGAAAGCAGAAATAGACAGGTGATATTTCTGCTGCAATCCTAAAATGATGTGTAAATCATACTACACTGACCCAAAATGAAAACTTTACTGGTTTATAAAGGGATTTACTATGTATGAGAAAGAAACACCAATGCCTCACAATGCAGGAGGTGGAATTCAATCATTTGTAGGAATGGTAAACTTTATCAGTTGGGGAGTGAGTTTATCAAAAAAATATTAAAAATCATCACAGGAGCTTTCAGATTTAAGGTCATAAATTCACCAATATATTCAATTCAAAGGGAGGTAATTTAAGAATTTGAATCTTTGGAGTCTCAACTCTCGCTTTTGCATTGTGTTTTCATAAAACAATTAACATTGTTGAGCTTTCTAGTCTTGACATTAATTTCTCTCAACTGACAGCAAAAAGAATATTTTGTCTTGACAACAATTTTGTTTTTGATAAACATACTGTTTTTTTTTATGTTAAATTTATTTATTAAAGTTCCCATCAATGTACATTTTATCACAGTACAAAATACAATGCATACAATATCAGTAAAAAAAGTACATTGCCACCGTTAATTGAATTACAGGAGACTGTTAATATATACAGTAAACTCCCTGAAAACCAGACCCTGTCCGGACAAGGGGAAAAGTCCGGTATTCTGAGAGTTCCGGTTTTCAGGGAACTTATCAACAGATTAAAATTTGCTCAAAATCGGACTTCTTGACTGACTCTTTTAATTGAAACAAAGAACATAAACAATGTTTAAGTAAACAAATAAATATTTATTTTAGGACAGAAACCATACCCTATAAAACAAAATCTAACATCATGTTTTACTCAAACTTATTTTTTCATTTGTCATTTTGATACACCCAATGGTATGCAGAATGAAGACCTCAATTAATTAAGTAAATACAAACCTTAGCAATAAATCAGCGCAAATTGGATGCATAGTTACTAATAATGCTAATAATTTTTGTCTTAAAATATAAAAAAAAAAAAAAAAAAAAAACCCTATTAAAAAAAAAAAAAAAAAAAAAAAAAAAAAAAAAAAAAAAAAAAAAAAAAATTACCCCCCCCCCAAAAAAATATTTTCCAAAAAAAAAAAAAAAAAAAAAAAAAAAAAAAAAAAAAAAAAAAAAAAAAAAAAAAAAAAAAAAAAAAAAAAAAAAAAAAAAAAAAAAAAAAAAAAAAAAAAAAAAAAAAAAAAAAAAAAAAAAAAAAAAAAAAAAAAAAAAAAAAAAAAAAAAAAAAAAAAAAAAAAAAAAAAAAAAAAAAAAAAAAAAAAAAAAAAAAAAAAAAAAAAAAAAAAAAAAAAAAAAAAAAAAAAAAAAAAAAAAAAAAAAAAAAAAAAAAAAAAAAAAAAAAAAAAAAAAAAAAACAACCCAAACCAAAAAAAAAAAAAAAAAAAAAAAAAAACACCCCCCCCCCCCCCCCCCCCCCCCCCCCCAAAAAAAACCCCCCCCCCCCCCCCAAAAAAAAAAAAAAAAAAAACCCCCCCCCCCCCCCCCCCCAAAAAAAAAAAAAAAAAAAAAAAAAAAAAAAAAAAAAAAAAAAAAAAAAAAAAAAAAAAAAAAAAAAAAATATTTATAAAATCAAAAAAAAAAAAAAAAAAAAAAAAAAAAAAAAAAAAAAAAAAAAAAAAAAAAATTATATTTTTTTAAAAAAAAAAAAAAAAAAAAAAAAAAAAAAAAAAAAAAAAAAAAAAAAAAAAAAAAAAAAAAAAAAAAAAAAAAAAAAAAAAAAAAAAAAAAAAAAAAAAATAATATTTTTTTTATTAAATTTATTTTTTTTTTTTATTTTTAAAAAAAAAAAAAAAAAAAAAAAAAAAAAAAAAAAAAAAAAAAAAAAAAAAAAAAAAAAAAAAAAAAAAAAAAAAAAAAAAAAAAAAAAAAAAAAAAAAAAAAAAAAAAAAAAAAAAAAAAAAAAAAAAAAAAAAAAAAAAAAAAAAAAAAAAAAAAAAAAAAAAAAAAAAAAAAAAAAAAAAAAAAAAAAAAAAAAAAAAAAAAAAAAAAAAAAAAAAAAAAAAAAAAAAAAAAAAAAAAAAAAAAAAAAAAAAAAAAAAAAAAAAAAAAAAAAAAAAAAAAAAAAAAAAACTCCCCCCCTCCCCCCCCCCCCCCCCAAAAAAAAAAAAAAAAAAAAAAAAAAAAAAAAAAAAAAAAAAAAAAAAAAAAAAAAAAAAAAAAAAAAAAAAAAAAAAAAAAAAAAAAAAAAAAAAAAAAAAAAAAAATATAAAAATAAACTCTCCCCCAACCCAACCAAAAAAAAAAAAAAAAAAAAAAAAAAAAAAAAAAAAAAAAAAAAAAAAAAAAAAAAAAAAAAAAAAAAAAAAAAAAAAAAAAAAAAAAAAAAAACCCCCCCAAAAAAAAAAAAAAAAAAAAAAAAAAAAAAAAAAAAAAAAAAAAACCCCAAAATCTCACCAAAAAAAAATATTTAACAGTAACAAAGGGCAATAACTCTGTAATTACTCAAGGTTGAGTTATGGTTCTTGTGCACTGCACTTCCTCTCAATGTGCTTGACCATTGTATGAAGTTGTATTGAATTCCAACTAGTAGTTTTCAAGTTATGCTCCGGATAAGGAAAATGCAAAGTTAATTTCGCTTTTGTCAAAGAAATGGGCGAAGTTAGGTGAATGTCGCCCTAAGTCGCCCTCTCGCTAGGGCCCTGGTGTTTGGCAGTGTGAACACAATTCAAAGCAATCTGTTTACACAATTTTCCTTGATTCATTTCAATATGGAGGACAACAACCACAATTCGAATGATAAATTCATCTGGTTAAAGTCTAAATCCGCGTATCTTTTAACCACCACTTTTGAAAAGAATGCTAATAATCCAACGATTCCACGGTTTGCATAAAACTTAGGAAAGGCGGGTCACTAACCATTGCGATCTGCAATACACCATCACTTGACAGAGGGCAGGTCACTAACCATTGCGATCTGCAATACACCATCATTTGACAGACGCGTAATTTTAAGGCATTGCCCGTTATGCACTCTCATTGAATCGGAACACAAAATGTTTCCAATAATTTATCACAACATAGATGCGTGATCGAATGGAAACCCGACAATCAATGTGTAAATTTGTTTAGGCGCTGTTACGCTGGGTTAGGGTCTAAATAACAGGAGAACCCGGCGAATATCGGGAGAATGGCAAAAGCATTGAGAAGTGTAGAAATATATGAGAGTTTCCAATCCATGTGTATTTAGGCGTCGTAAACAATTTAGTCTAAAATCTACTGTAAATGTGTCATGTAGACATTCTTGTACTATCCGACTACCGTTACACTTACATAATTGTAACAGTTCTTTCCAGTGTTTGTTTGGTTTGCCTGAGAAAAAAGTATTAATGTTAAAGAATAACACTGTGTACTTTGATTAAAGCTTACCTGAACGAGAAAAACTTCTTGCAGATATGAAAAGCAAATGGAAAGTTGGTGTTTTTTTTGGAATTTGACCGGAAATATAATTTTTTACCGAACGACTATGACGACTCGCAAATCGGAAGTTTCCGGACGAATCGTACTTTTTTAGTGACCTTAAAATGGACATACTGATATCAAACTAAAAAACCTCAACAACATAAATAATGTAACATTCTGAAGTATTAATACTTACCTAAAATACTTCTTTTCACTACAATTAATCTATAATGAGGCATACTGTAATAAATCGCATCCACCCATTAATTGTATAACAACAACTGTACAAAGGTTATTTGAATGGTTTACGTTTTTATGGTCACCTAGGCTTAAAAAAGACAAAATAGCAGAGGAAAATGTTCAAAGAAGAGCATCCAAAATGGTTAAACAAAATTCAAATCTCACATACTCTCAAAGACTAAAAAAATTAGGAATTCCAACTCTTGAATATAGAAGAGACAGAACAGATCTAATACAAGTGTATAAATTTATAAACAAAATAGATAAAATCAATAACGACATGTTTCAGTTTAACTTAAATACACAAACAAGGGGACTTAATACAAAATGAGTCAAAGCACATTATATATGACTAAGTACAAAGCACCAAATGTTTTTGTTTTGTCTAAACACATGAACAGTTACAATCTTGTAACTAGAACTTCCTGCTGCCTCAACCCGAGGACCATAGGACTCTTTTAACAGTTCACTTGTGTTCAGTCCATTCTTTAAATACATCTCCCACACCTCTTTGACTTTTCTCTCGATTGCTCTATAAACCTGTCTGATCCTTCTGTTCGTCACAGAATTTATATAATTCGATATAACTAGATTTTCTTGCATATCGGATCGGCATTTCCGGTAATTTTGCCCATGCCGGAAAAACCGGTCTGGCACCCCTCCTATGCCGGACGACTCTCGTGAATCACTTATGACGTAACGTTATAAACATTGTGACGTCAATTTCCCAAACAGAACGTCGGAAAATCGTTGTTTTTCATGATAATTCATCATTTTGATGAGTTTGCATTTAGAAATCTTCTTTAAAGAGCAAGACGGTATGCAAGAAAAAGTTTCCATCATGAGACACTTGGCTCAGATGGAAATATCCGTCACCTCGGGTAACTGTTTTACGGGAACTCGGCAGAGCCTCGTTCCCGCCAAAACAGTTACCCTCGGTGACGGATAGTTCGATCTGAACCTCGTGCTCATGACAGAAATTATTAGTCTGTCTGCGGATGTCGTTCAAATTTGGAATATAATTAATTGAACATATCACACGTAGTTCCCAGAAACTTAATTTCAATAGATCAACAAATACATATAAAACTTAACAAATATAAACCATCACTGTAAAATCCGAATTCACAAAATGACATAACGCGAAATCCAGGAGTTCTGCCTCATTTCGAAGTGCTGATACCAGCCTGTAGAAGCGAAGTCACTGTTGTCCAGCAAGGCGGTTCAGTCTATGATGCAAACCTGAAGTAGAGAGAGCAAAAGTTAGACATTGTCTGCTTTAAAGGGGCACTCCCTATATCTAGCATGTTATATTCTCGAAACATAGATTATGTGTTCAATGAACGCAAAATGATACTGCAGATTTCATAATACCGTGCCGTTTCAGTGTTTGCTTTACACACAGGTAGTAAATGACGTCGATGCCACATTCTGTAGTTAGCTCCGCCCAAATCGAAACCTTTATCGATAGTACACACTGACTAATATACTGACAGTATAAGTTTACACATTTTCAAGCTACAATTGCGACATTCTTTGATTTTTTATGAATCTAGTGCTTATGTATTCTGTTTGGATAAAATTGGTTTATTTTAAACCTCGAAAGTTTATTTCATAAAACAATTTGTATTCAAATTTTACAAACGAAACCGAACTGTACCGCGTGTTCTATAATCAACACGAAACAAAGATTTTATACTTCCATATAAGGAAAATGTGTCCCTGGCTAAGTATCTGAAACGTTTGCTGAGCTAAGAATATAGAGTCTGACTTATACGACGTACGTTTTACAAACATGATTCCAAGAACATTTCTTGCAGGATGTTTAGAATGAACTGTTTTAAGACATTTTATATTCGTGAATCACTGTTGAACCTGCAGAGAATATAGCACCCTTAATCATCTTTCCTGTATATTTTTTCATACTGGAAATCCTTTCTAAAGCGTGATTAGAAATGTATATATAATCGTTGTTTTGTTGCATCATCGTCGATCGTATTTTACGAGAAAACAGAAATTCACCTTCGTAAAATTTATAAAAAAATGTCTAGATCATTGATAGACCACTCTTTAAACGTATGGTAAATTATATACATTATACATGCGCTCTGCATGTAAATATTTGTGCGCAGTATAGCAAACTTCCGTGTACCATCTCAGATTCAGGTACAAACTTGCGAAAAGTCAAATCGTATGTCGATAAAATAAACACAAACTGAAAACATCAAAACTGGGCTCGATTGCACATGTAATCGTCACCAACTACTTATAAAACAGAGTAAATTTCATTTGTACTGGCGATAGGTCAATTTGTTGGCAATGTGATGTACTGGTAGTCCTAGAAATAAGACCTCGCATTTATTATCTTTAGTTTTCACTTTTATGATATTTTACTTTTTTATATTCATTGAGGAAAAAAACAAAAATAATATCAAACAGGGAATGCCACGTACCAAAAACGCAGCCTCCCCAAAACGAGCCCCACATCACCCAGAAGTGCACACCACACACACACACACACACGACACACACGACACACACACACAATCATGTACACACACACACATACACTACCAACACACACTAGCATACAAAGCAAACACACGAGGACAAAACGAACAATTAAAGGAACACAGTGGGGCACCGCCTTGGAACGGTCAGTGGCAAAAACACCACTGGGGAGCTTAAACCGGTTTATGGTGCGCACCCAACCTCACTCTTACCCCCACCATGTTCCAAAGTCACAGGACAGTGTAAATAAAAGTAATCCCTGCTAGGTGAATCTCTAACACACGCAATGGAAACAAAAGGCATGGTATGTAAAACACAAAAATGCTCGTGTATAAATATATAAAAAGCAAACCTTGAGAACCAAAAAACGTATGTACTCAATGCCTTTGCAGAAGGCAGAGCACTAAGAGAAACACCCTTAAGGGCCCGACGAAACAGGCCAGAGGACAGAAATCAAAACAGTTTCGTCCCAGTGGGATTTAAAAACTGCCCATCACAGAGTCCTCCCCCTCTTCCGTCAGACACAATCAAAGAGGGAAGCATAGCGTCCAACTGTAAACGGGTTGAACACCAAACATGCGGTGTGTCTCAAAACAGTTGGGTCGTAACCTCTTTTAACAAAACGTTTTATAATTTTAGCAAAAACAGTTGGAAAATTGCCATGACCCAAAATCTTACGAAGTTTGTTAACCACATCCCCATAAAGATTACTATTGAATTTCAAAACCAAATCAGAATTACGATAGTAAAATTTAGCAAAATATTTACGCAATTTGTAATAACGGTAGCCCTGTTGAAGAAGTTTATTTGTAATATATTGATTACGTTCATTGAAATCCTCAACATGACTACACGCTCTGGCAAACCGAATTAACTGAGAAATGTATACCCCATAAGATGTAGCATGAGGTACATCCCCATCCAAATGGGGGAAATTTACAATACTAAAATTAAAATCATCCCTCTTGTCATAAATTTTGGTATGTATAATATTGTTATAAATAGAGAGATGTAAATCTAAAAATGAAGCACCAGTATCCAAATTGTTAGTTTTAATTAACTGGAGTTCCCGGGGATAAATAGTGTCCACCAATTGACCAAAAAACGGGTTATCCATATTAAGAATATCATCCAGATAGCGTGATGTATTATTAAAAGCAGTGATAATGTCTGCCTGCGTATCTGGAGAAAGACTCAACATAAAGTCTCTTTCATAACAATATAAAAACAAATCTGCGACAAGGGGTGCACAATTTGTTCCCATGGGAATACCGATTACTTGTCTGAAAACTGCATTCCCAAACCTTATATAAATGTTGTTCAATAAAAAGGAAAGGGCTTTACAAACTTCGTCACAGGTCCACATAGTATAATGTTTAACAATACAGCTAGTAAAAAAAGCTTTATCGAAATTGCAGGCGAGAAATGTAACATTCTCCCTGGCAAAAGTCTTTTGAATTAGGGCAGTTAGCTTGTCATTTATCAAATTATGTGGTAAAGTGGTATACAGAGTCATGCTAACAAAGATGTAAAAAATAAACACCAAAAATAAAAAAAAATAGAAATCATGAAGAAACAAGCATTATGTCTAAATAGTTGGACTACCGGTAAAGGTAACGCATTTACATTTTTTTTGAAAGCCTGGTTTCTCCAGTTTTACGCAACGACTCTGATGACATGTGCGCTAGATATCTTCAGCAGGGATTGTAGAAATAATCTAATAGTCAAAAGTGTACATGATAGATATAAATCCTGTCTTCAGATAAATTATAAACAAAATTTAACGGTCTTTGTGACATTTCTTGCTACACAGATTATCATTTTACAGATTTCAGAGCACCGACTGAAACATTTTAGCACTCTTGTAAGTCAAATACAGCACGTGCAAAGCGGATGTCGTTCAAATTTGGAATATAATTAATTGAACACATCATACGTAATTCTCAGAAACTTAATTTCAAAGATCAACAAATACATATAAAACTTTTGTAGGTAAAGATCATATCTGACATAGTTATGCCCCGTTTTGTACTTAGATTTTGGCTATAACTATGCAATTTCTTAAGGGTTCTTCATCAAAGTTTCAAATTGTATTGATTATTACTAAAGGGTCGTAATGCTGCCAAGTTTTGTAGGTCAAGGTCACATTTGACAGAGTTATGCCCCTTTTTGTACTTATATTTTGTTATGAAAACTTAATTTTGGCTATCATTTCTTCATCAAACTTTCAGATTGCATTGCTTATGACAAAAGGGTCATGGTGCCGCCAAATTTTGTAGGTTACATTTGACAGAGTAATGCCCCTTTTTGTACTTACATTTTTTCACAAAATTATTGATTATTCTGTCTACATCCCAAGAAAAAATAGTGTGTGTCTGTTCATCAGCAACAGCATTCTTATTTTTCATCATTAATAATTACTATGTAACTATTATTTTTAACTACATAAAAATATGATTAACCTGAGGATGTTGTACTAATCAGACAAAGACGTTCGTATCAGCAGAATGTGTAATTAAAGTTTTCATTGCCTTAAAAGTGCCATCAAGGAACTACCATTTAGCGCTGCTGAGGAGATCAAGCTGTTCCTTTATTGCAAAAATCAGATGCCTTGCATCGCCACTTCTTACATCTGCCACCAGCAAATCTTGGCACTGTAGATAATCTTCGTTTACCTGAAACTGTAAACTGTAAATAATTCGGTTCGGCAGGTCTGAATTTGGATCTGTATCGATTTGCTGTCCTTGCAATACTGGCTAGTACTGGTAGTCCTGGCTGGTTTGACTGCATATGTTCTTGCAGGGTGTTTACTAGTTCCATGGGGGACCCGTAAAAAAGGGGGTTTTTTTCCCCCCCCCCCCCAAAAAAACCCCCCCCCCCCCCCCAAAAAAAAAAAAAAAAAGGGGGGAGGGGGGGTTTTTTTCCCAAAAAAAAAAAACAACCCCAACCAAAAAAAAAAAAAAAAAAATTTTTTTTTTTTTTTTTTTTTTTTTTTTTTTTTTTTTTTTTAAATAAAAAAAAAAAAAAAAAAAAAAAAAAAAAAAAAAAAAAAAAAAAAAAAAAAAAAAAAAAAAAAAAAAAAAAAAAAAAAAAAAAAAAAAAAAAAAAAAAAAAAAAAAAAAAAAAAAAAAAAAAAAAAAAAAAACCACAACCCCCCCCCCCCCCCTTTTTTTCCAAACACCCCCCCCCCCCCCCCCCCCCCCCCCCCCTTTTTTTTTTTTTTTTTTTTTTTTTTTTTTTTTTTTTTTTTTTTTTTTTTTTTTTTTTTTTTTTTTTTTTTTTTTTTTTTTGGGGGGGGTGGGGGGGGTTTTTTTTTTTTTTTGGGGGGGGGGGTTTGTGTTTTTCCTCCCCCTTTTTTTTTTTTTTTTTTAAAAAAAAAAAAAAAAAAAAAAAAAAAAAAAAAAAAAAAAAAAAAAAAAAAAAAAAAAAAAAAAAAAAAAAAAAAAAAAAAAAAAAAAAAAAAAAAGGCTTCTAGAACTTTACAATAGCAGTGGAGTATTTCCCTGTTAGAAGTACTGCTGCAGAAAAAACGAGTGAATGTTTTTGTATTTCCTTAGATTGACCTGGGTGGTCTTTTTGTCCTGCTTTCGCTTTATTGCATGTTGTAGACAGTCAGAAATATACATTGCATATCATTGGAAGTGAAATTCTTTCAACTATAATAAAAAATAGGCATGCTTATTCATATACAACCTATTTAAAGCCTCTTTCTGTGAGATTTCTGGAAAATTACAAAGATATTTGAAAACTGGAAAACCTAATTTCGTTTTTGAAAATGCAAAATATAATTTATTAATTCTTTTGTTAAACTCAAGTTTCCAACACAATATGGTGAACACAAATTTGATGCAGTATGTCACATTTTTAATATGGGAAGATGCCCGTTACAATTCCAGATTTAAGAAAAATTCAATTTGGTAGTTAGTAATGGACCTTTAAACTATACAAATATTTGAAATAAATATAATAGTTACTATTATAAATAATTATTTATACTGCTACAATGTATTTGGGAAGGGGGAGTTTTCATTTTACTAGATTTTTCACCCCCATTGGGGGCGGGAGTCTTGGGAGGAACTCTCTTATGGGGGAATAGTCTGACAACCCTTTATAGTCTGGGACCAAACGGCTATTTTTTGTACTATGCCGTTTGGTACGTGATTGTGTTGGCAAATCACACTGGGTACGTAAAAGAACCAAGTTGTCCATTCGTAAAGAGCTAGTGCCTGGTACTCGGAGACCTTTGTATCTGCATCCGTCTCTTCAACTTGCGCCTGTCGGTGTTGGTCCAGAAAAGGTACAGTACAAGAAAGGCCCGACCCAAAAAGGCCCACATTTTATCACAAAACACATGTCGTATTTACGTATACATTAAGATAAATCAAAAGTTCAAACTGCTTGTTTTCAAATTTAGCTCGAGGAGAAATCCTAGGGTCGGCCGGAACTATAAACAATAAAAAAACGCGTAGATAGAAACGTATGGTGATTTTCTAGGAGGAACATGAGAAAGCAAAAATCCATGCTTGTGACCACCTGCAGTCCCACATGTATACTATCCAGGTACCCAGGCGACTGTGTTATTCACTGAAATAATCTTTAATAGTTCAAAGAAAGTTCAAATCAAAATGTGTCGCTGGCAAAATTGTTTGTCCACTTTAAAACTTACTTTTCGGCAAGACAGGGTTTAAATAATATCACTTGGTGTAAACTTTTTCCTCTTCTTACCAAAAGACAGACCAAGGCGGTGTTTAATCACTACTATTTTATATTATAAAAGTTTAAGAAAAATACACCTCCAATCTAAGATTTAAACGAAACTTGAAATAATCTTTATACACAACCTAACAACAAATATGAATATATAATTTAACTGTCAATTAATTGACCAAAAGTAGAACAAGTAGTACAAACCATACAGTAAATAAACTAATATTAATGAGGACTAAGTTTGGTAATATAGACAAAAGTCTCAATCTCATCATGATCGCCAAGAATGTCAAACAGGTAAGCATTACAGAAATGGAGGGAAACATGACAGTCATTGTTTTACTTTCAGTAGATTTTACCTTCAAAAATCAGTTTGATAAATTGACTTATTGATCGATTGATTGGTTGATTGATTGACAGAATGAACAATTCGATATAACATCGTCATATATTCAAACTGAGTGTTGTACACTTTTCACATTTTTAATAACAAATATATATTTCTGCTAAACTGAGGTTGATTTAAGGAAACAAATTGTGTTAGACATCGACTGCTCCTTTATATTTGGGTCCGTGTATAAACGTCATAGCTAGCTCACAGGTAAAAAACATACCATAACAGTTTGTGGTCGTATTGCTCCTTTATATTTGGGCCCGTGTATAAACGTCATAGCTCACAGGTAAAAAACATACCATAACAGTTTGTGGTCGTATTGATAAACATATTCTGTTTTTCAATTTCGATACATTTGCCAGAACATGACATTTCAAATGATTTAATATGCTGAACATATAACTGAATTTGTATGAAATAAATTTCCCGGACCCCAAGACAAGCTATAATATAGATAGTCTCGGGATCCGGGTCCGGACCTTGATACGTTTAGTCTCGAGATCCGGACCCGGACCTGGAGACACATCCTTCTTTTAAACCTATCTTATATTTCTTTTCTCTACTTACAGTCTCATGGCTTCACGTGCAAATGTCTACGTCCCTGTTAAGGGTTTGACATAACTGCTAGAAGATGAACGGTTTCCGTTATAAAATGTTTTATTCGTACTAATTTATACATAATTTAACACTTCCTGGAAACTGTAAACAAAAAATTATACCTGTTTTATTCTTTTTGTAGAAAAATGCCGAAAAAGAAATCTGGCAAGAAAAAGTGAGTTTATTCACTTTTGACAGTTTTGTTATTTCTGCGCAGTAAACTTGAAAATCCTGCGGAATTCGGTGCGTGAAGATAAATGTCATTAGTTTCCGCGATACGTAGATTTCATGATATGATTCTATTTCAAAGATTGATTGTATCATGCTTTTAATTGTCTGAACATTTGAAAGACCTGTATTTACATCTTTTCAGTATGATTATGATCTGCAGTAGCTACAAATGCTGCCAGAATCACTAACAACTTAGCCTTATTCATTCAATGCAATCCATCTAAATGCCAGGTTATTCAGATCACCAAACGAAAATAAGTCATAGATACACAATACATCTTGCACAACACCACCTTAGAAACAGTTTTTTCAGCTTAATACCTGGGCATAATCCTAACAAATGACTTATCATGGAACAAACACATAGACAACATCAAATTAACTTCTCTTACTTAAAATATGACTCGATCAAAGCAAGACTAACACATAGTGCTATATTTAATGCCAAATATATAGATCACACATACACAATGTATTAAAGATATACTTATAAAAGAAACTTCACTGTTGATTGATAAATACCAGCCGATCCAACAAATTCACACAGTTCAACGTATTCATCAAATTTACAGTTCAAAAAAAGCTCACATTATATCAAATACACACAATTTATCAAGTTATCAACACTATTCACTTCTCCACAGTTGAAGTTGATTATAGAATAAATTACACTGTTCCTTCTATGAATAAATTAGACTGTTCCTTCTATGAATAGAATTACTTAAGAATAGTTCCTTCAATATAAAAAACCTTAAACTCAAAGAATTCACGTTTTTCACCATATCTCTTAAAGATATGTCCATAACTATCATCTTCAACCAAGAATACAAAATAAATAAAATTTCAAAGCAACAATACAATAACTGCAATCTGGCAGAGGGAGGGTGGGTCAAAGAAATCAATTTCTTGAAACGTGTGATCAAGACAAAATCATATCTAACAGTGAAGAATTAGTATTAGATAAAAGACAGGCCGGGCCTCAACAAAACAACTTTCTAAGACCAATCAAAAGTCTATACTTATACTTATTACTAAGACTTGTTGCTTGAATACAGCTCCTCTGTCTGGTCCCCTTATTCAGAAACCCTCATTGACCAACATGAGTCTATACAGCGTAGGGCAGCCCACCGGACTAAGCATGACTATGACTGGATGTCCAGTGTCACTGATATGTTGACTTCCCTACAGTGGTTGCGTCTTGACTTTCGGTGCATTGACCATGGCCTGGTTATGTTTCACAAAATCCTGCATAACCAGGTTGCAGTTCTATGTCCAAAACATCTTGTCCAGAATTCAAGATCTTCAAGAACATCAAATCATGAGCATTCCAGCAAACTCAAACGAAAACAGATTATTTCAAATACTCCTTTTCCCTAGAACAATTGTGCAATGGAATGCCTTACCCCAAGTTATTGTCATGATGTCTGGTTCAGAGTTCAGTCTGGTTGTTAGTCAGATTGAACAGTATATCTCCCTTAGAAATAAACCTGCTTTGTTTTTAACCTGTTTTTAACCAACCTTACTTCATTCTTTATATTTCAGTTCTTATAAACATTCTGTCAGTGTCAAGTTTATGTCCCCTGTAGGGGTTTGACTAAATGGAAGACAGCGCATCGGTTTGACAAGTTTTTTTGATCTGATAAGAAAGCAGAGGTCCCATCCAAAAACTATCTTGCTAGCGTCAACATCAAATCAATTAGACTACTTGCAACTAAAAGGGTTAATTTTAAACTTTATGTATAGAAATTGGAATTAACAATCTTTAATCCATAAATAAACTGAATATCGATTTACAATCTTGTCTTAATTATCCAGACCATCAATGTTTTATTTAATACTGAAACATGTACATACTTGGCTTTTCTAGAAAGAAATCGGCAAAATCTTCCAAAGAAGATAAACATGCCAGTGCAGGGACTCCAGAACCTGGGACATTGGTAGGTGCAGATGGTACAGATGGGGGAATACCAGGATTGTTAAACGAAAATAACAATGCTGATGGAAAAGGGAAAAAGAAGAAAAAAGGGAAAAGGCAAGAAGAAAAAGATGACAAAGTCAGAGAAAGATGTGGTAAGGTTTATAATTTTGCTGTAAGCAAACTGTACTTAAAATTATCACCATATAGTATACATTCTATCCTTTCAAACACCAGTTTATAAAACTATCCAAAAACAACTGTTCCATTCTGAGTATTTTGCTGAAACAAAAAATTAGTAGCTCAAGCAGATTTGGACATCATGCTTGTAAAAAGGTATTGGATTAGTTCAAAATTTAAATAATTGCTGCAGATTCATTGTGGCCTTTGAGAACAAAAATTCAGCTAACTTAAATATTCTTTTGTGTTAAACACTTACTGTTGCAGCTATTGTGATCTTAATAATAGACAAATATGTTATCTTAAAGGGACATACCCTATAACTGATGTCGAAGTAAATAACCTCAAAAACATAAATAATGCATCTTTGGAAGTATTTTAACTTAACCTTAAAGTTTCAGATATGCATTCCAAGTCATTATTGATAAAATCAGACGTTTAAAATATACTGCAGTACTGTAAACCAGTCAATAGTCTATGTAGAGTTGTTGTTGTACAATTAATGGGTGGATGCGGTTTATTACAAAAGGCTTCTATATTTATTAATTGTGGTAAGATAAGGCATTTTTCGCCAAAAGTTATTCTCTGAAATGAATTTATTTATCTTTTTACATTCATTGAACACATAATCTATGTTCGAGTATATAATCTGCTAGATATAGGGAGTGCCTCTTTAAGTTAAACCCAATGATGTACATGGAGCAGTTTTCTAGGACACTGAATTTACTAAGAAGTAAGTCAGTTCAGACAGAAAAGTGTGCTATTGTTTTGAGTTGTTCAGACTTGTTCCCTCATTTGATGGGTTGTTGAGGTTTATTATTACTGTTACCAACATTATCTGAAATACTAGGAGATTATCAAAGTATGTGTAATATTTACAGACAAATCAATAATACAGATAGTAATTTATACTTGGATTAAGTCAAATTCTATATTGTTAATTTTGGTAACCTTTCAGTGTCTGAAATTGAAGTTTTCATATTGATAAAGTTATAAACGTTGATATGCAGTTGATTTTTAAGCTCAATGCTTGAAATGAAAACTGAAATTTAAATGTCAATTTTGAAGGCAAAGCTGGAAAAAGCATGTGACAAGATGAGGGCAGACAAAACACATTTTCATGATTTCATTAATCGTATGGATAGCTGGTTAGTGAAGAATCATAAAAACGTTGCCAGATACTTCCGCAGATTTGATGAAGATGGGGAAGGTATTCTTACATACGAGGAATTCAAGTCAGGTAATTTGTCTATCTTATTGCTTTTAGAGTTTGTGTTTGCAGCTTTTTCAGTGACTGTATTTTTACTATTTTACACATCATGGTGTGACTGTATTTTACACTTCATAGAGTCAGGTCCCTCTTTTCAGTGAGTGTGACCTTGAAAAGTCCCATTTGTGAGAATTCTGTTATAGCACTAAATTTAGAAATTCTTTAAACCTTCAAAATAATGACACAAAAAAATTATGAACAATTATTACACATACAGTACAACCTCTCAAGGAGTGAGCCCCCTTGGGAACACAGAAATGTGTTTGATGTAGAGAGTTGTTGTTCTTGATAGGTCATTCCTTATGTAATTGACACAACTGGAAAGAAAATGTGTGTCTTTATAGGGAGGTTGTTGCTCTAGGGAGGTGTCGTTCGGAGAGGTTGGACTGTAGTCCCCTGAATATCAGACAAACAGCATACTTTGTTGACATACCAGTATGGAGAAAAGCCCCTTAGATGAACATGTCATGTTATTATATGTAAAGATACATTGTATACAATTTCAGGCATGTTGGATATGTTGTGTCCATGTACCGGTATTGAGTTATACATGTTATGTAAGCTGTTAGACAGGGAGAATACAGGAGATATTGACTTTACAGAATTTGCTAAGGGATTAAAATACATCAGGTAATCTGGTTTTAATATTGTCTTCACCAATTTTTCTTAAGATCTAAAATTTGAATCAAACAAATTTCTAAGGGATTGAATGCATTAGGCAGCATATTGATAGATTCACATGACGTACCATTGGTGTGATAGTATGTTTTATAGTGTGAGATAGTGTTGAGAGTATTTCCAAAACTTTCTAAGTAACTGTTATTGACTTCACATTATCTTTATTCATTTCAAAAGGATTTGTTAAAACTGGGACCTAGCTAATATAACTAATTATTATATTAGGGCCCAAGGTATGATAAAAGTGGGATGTCTCACACTAAATATTCTACTAATAAAAAAATGGTAACATAGCAATATTATTGGACCTGCTTCAAAAATGATTAAAGATTGGAACTTCCAGGCAATATCATAGAGAAGGTGATATTTAGGCTTTAGCATGCAGCTAATTATAGCCTTTTAAAAGCCCTTTTACTATACACTTAGTGTTATGTCGATAATTTCATGGCTGTTATCTAAATGTCAGATGTTATGTTTATCGCTGTGTTTAATACTTATTGTTGAAGAAAGTGTACAAATGTATATAGATCCGTGTCACTGTCTTCTAATTTCATTAGTTTAGAGTTTCAAAAGATCTTCACCAACATATATATACTTTCTACATACAGGATAATACGTTTATGGAATTTTAGTTGTTGTGAGGTGCTACCTGTTTGAAATTTTGAGTCTTCCATTCATAGCTTTAACGTCGGTAAGTTTAAAGTCGATCCGTCCAAAGATTACGGCGGCGTAAGGCATTGAATCGTCCATTTGGGAATTAACATGCCACTGACTTTTTACTTCTTCTCAGCTTTTAAATATTGTAAACACAACTGTTCTTGTACACCAGATATCGTATCACTCTTGCCGCACGCCAATGAAAATTGTAATTATGAAAGTTCGTCTGGACAAAAGCGTTTTATACTACAGATTATTCATTTGTTCCTCAACTTTCGTTTCCCAAAATTAAAAATTTAATGAAATAATTATTGTCATGTTTTTTATTTAAATAAGCTTTTGACAGTTATATGAGGGCAAAACAAAAGCTAGAACGAATTGCAGATGTCTACAGGTTAGTTAGACATGTACAGAAATATAACTTGCAGGGTCGGACCCTGATTAAATCAAGTGTAATCATCGGAAATTCTTTGTTTTTTTAAGGATCTAAAACAAGCTTTCGACGCCCAGGAGGGAATGATAAATACTAAAATTAATAGTAAATTTCTACAAATAATTTAAACATATATCTCGTTCACAGATGAAAATAAGAAAACATGAACATCTCCGTTTTACCGTTAAGTTCGCGACCTTGATACCCAAATATTTGTATGAAGCGATTTTAAGTCGTTGTATATTTCATGTGATTTACTTATGTAATTCACGAACGTTTTTAATCTCATTCTGTTTGGATTGTCTCGACGGCTGGCAATGCGAATAAATGTGACAAACGAAGAACATATGCGCCCAGCGCGATGTCTGTTTACCCTATCTAAATACATATATGTGTGTATTTAGGATTGGGTAAAGAGGCCACTTTTATGGCTCTCATTACCTTTATAATCAAGTGTCAAATCTTTGTTGATCTCCGTACACATGCACATTTTTTTCATAATTTGTGATATTTCTTTAAGTAAAATTTTACCTTAGATTTTCTTCTAATGTTTTTTTACTGAGAGCCTGAAATACACGAAGAAGAGTTTCGCCGCATGAGATATGATATGTATACAGGCTTGAGGCAGAAATCAGCCAAAGTATCACTACTTGCTATTCTTTTCAATTTCTTCCCATGAATTCAAATTCATTCTAATTACCCTTTTAATCTGATACCATTTAGACAGTTTGACAGGAAAATGTGACGTATGGCATTTTTCAATCTAAGCCCATGTTTTCTTTATTCGATATGAAGTAGCATTGATTTCGTTGTTTCCATATTAAACATAATAAAATTCTTAAAATTTACATCTTAGAGTTCTAGGAGTCAAGATTTTTGCCTCATGAGGACAATTATATTAATTTTCTGATGCCAAAATATTTTGCTAAAGATCCATTGTATTACTAGATAATATCTCTTTATCTTGCAAAACCAGAAACGTAATAATTCGCTCTTTAATAAGTGGTATTACTTGTTTACTCTGATCATGGAATGATTTTCCAGACTGTTTGATACTGTTAAACCTGTGAACAAAGACAACTGACTGGAAGAAGCAAAATAATATTTTTCTGTACACATTGTAGGTGTTTCTTTATTCACAGGTTTTTCTTTTTCAGCTGAGCAGTGCTTTGCTTTTTCCAATTTTAACCAGAATTTTATATTTTGCTTTTGTTTTGTCTGACCTGCTTGAGAAAAAATTATGTCAGCTCTTAAATGTCCCAATGTTTTACACATATTTGTTTAGAGTCTTTAATATTATCCAGTATGAAAGGTATAAATATGTCTGGATTGACTGACTATTAGCTTGTGTAATAGATGTAATTATGTTTCAGGGAGCTAGAGGATCTGGAGCGTGAGGAGGAGGAAGCTGACAAAATCCTCATTCTAACGGAGAGGAACTTCGAGAAATGTAAATGTTGTAAAATGTCCATCAACGGTCCATACCAAGTCAAGTATCCAAAGTAAGAACGTGTTTGAATGTTTTACAATTATATTATTATATTCAGTATCATAGTAAAGGAATGAAAGAGTAAGCAAGTGTTTAAATCATGGCATTGATCACAGTTTAAAGAATTGAAGTAGCGAAACCTTCATTTGTAATAACTGTGTGCCCGTCTTTTGAGGTAAAAATTGATGTTTATCTTAGCTAGTCATAAATTGAAACACGCAAGCCTATTGGGAGTACATATTTTACCATGATTTATGCATATATTACTTTTTTCCTTTCAGATTTATTTTACTAGAGCTACGATTAGTCACATTCAATGACATTAAAGATTACCCAGGCCATTTTGAAGTTCTCATTCACGCTCACATACCCGTTAGTTCTCTACACCAGATAATAGTTGATGAGACAGGAATACTGTCATCAAAACTGTCAATATTTCATGACAAATCACGCAGCAGGGAAGCAATGTTACCCGTGCATAAGACATTACAGGAGCTAGGATACGAGGGTGACACGTATGATGACCCAGAGGAGCTAACATTATTTTACGACTACAAAGTAGAATTCATTGACTGCCCCTTGCTACTTTGTGACCACTATTTTGGCAAAAAGATGGAAACACAAACAAATAGAATAACAACAACAGCATAGCTTTGAAAATCAGGAGGACTTGGTCGGAAAATATTGAAGCTAAACCGAACAGATTAAGCGAATGAATGTAATATGTTAACTGAATGAAAACGAAACAGATAGGAAAAGAAACTCTAAATACTAGAGATGTAATTTTGTATTGTGATAGTACAGAGGTATCTGAAGTGTCTGCCCTGGATTTAATTTGGCGTATCTAGCATTTGGAGGTGTGCCGAATGTGATGTGTGCCACCTAATTGAGAGCAGTGTTACATAAAGCAATATTTAAACAGATGTTTATGAAGGAACTTACAGTGTATTCAGATGATATTTTAAAAAGATATAATATACAATTCTATACATGCTTTTTTAATCAGATTTCTACATATAATTTTATTGACTTTACCAGAGTGTTGCATTTGTCGTATACTGACAGAGTTTTAGATTTACTTAATTATATATATATGTATATATATGTATAGCTATTTACAAGTATATTGGAATACTTTGTACATGATTGTAGCTACAACGTTTTAAATGTAATAAATTGCTTGTTTTATATGTATCTATTAAATGAGAAGGGTGATAGAATACGAAGACTTTTGTCATAATCTTTTTACTAACTGTACAATTAGCGTCCTTTTTTATATACAACACAAAGTACAACGTATGCTCAATGTCTGCATCAAATTTCGCTTTAATAGGAATACCGGTGTTAAAGCTCTGCACTTCCGGCTACCCCGGAGCATTCTGATGGCGTTCATTTGATCAAATACCTATATAACTATGTTAGTATAGGTCTTTGATTTGATTTAAACTAATTTGTTTACATTCAGTTGCGAAACAAGTTCTCACAACTTGCATTAAATGCTCTCGAGACTCACCCAGATGGAATCATCCACGAATTCAAAGAGATAGGTGGCAATGTGGAATCTGCGTCTTGGCTAAGGACACTACTTTGGCGCCTATAGGGTGGAGAAAAAAAGGACGCGATTTACGACATGTTCCGCTATACCCTTACAGGGAAGCTTTAAGATGCATAATTTTTAATCCAATATTTTTGAAACTGATACATATTGATTCATTTTATGCTGAACTGCAAAAGGTTACAGGACTACAAAAAGGTGTCTTAAAAGTTATGACGAAAGTTAACGTGTTTTCGATCACCCATTGTATGCATTAGACATAATAAAACTTGAAACATTAAAGTATTCAGCCATAATTATGTACCTCTTTTTCGTGTAAAAATCTTGAATGTTGCAACCAAAATGCATTGAGCACTTACAAATCGGTGAATGTTCACAAATGAAACAAATATATCTGTACACTACAAATATATTAGTTTCTCTTGTGCTATTTTATTCAGCAAACTTGAAAAACAGACAGGTATATACGCTTCCGAATTTATTAAAAAATATTTGAAGCTGGACAGACACAGAATGTTTGTCTGCTGGGAGAACTAATCAAGAGATACGATGTGTACAAAAACCTTCAGGGGGCAAAACTTGTACATGAAAGGTAAAACGGTAATCTTCCGAGAAAATTTTGACTGACGTGATGTAGTCATTTGGTTCGTGCAATTTGTGATACCCGTGTATTGCCACGGTTATACATATTTGAGTTGACATTTAGCGCTAGTTTGCAAAATTATCATATTCAAATGTATAATGTTGTTGTTTATGGTATAAAATATAATAAAAACATGTATAGACATATAAGGCATGGAATATGATGTGATATTTATCACATAGCCTCGGTAAATATTACTTCCATAAGGTGAATATCACATTATATCCAATACCTAACAAGTCCATAATTGTATAATATTGCATGAACGAATTGTGACTACTTTCAATGCTGGTATATACTTTGTGCGCCTTTTTAATTCAAAATCTGAGCTGCACGATTTTACCGTGCTCTTTGAGGCAAACAGAAAAACAATTTAGTTGTGTGTTAACCACAACATAATAAATGAGGTAGTTGGTGTAGTATTGTAAAAGATTTGAAAAACAAAAAATCTACTTTCTGTGGTCTAAGTCAAATAGATCACTCGTAGCCGTTGTCTATGTTATTTGCATATTTTGCACGAGGAAAACGATTTGAAATAGACAACAGTAGATCTGCTGAATAGGCAATCTTAATCTGTGATTGGTCGGCTTTGGACAGCTGTTGTGTGAATGAAATCATTCAGAAAATATGTCATCAGTTCATTCAATATGTAACTATATAGAAAAGATGTGACAATATTCATGCAAATAATGGATTACATTCACGTTATAGGATTACAGTCGACGTGCACCCAAGATAAGAGGTAAGTTTCATGTATTGTTATAAACGAGTACGGATATTGGTACGAGCACCATTATGGATACGAATATTCGTAATCGTAATTTTATAGACGATACTTTAAATCAGTGTTAAACGCATTAGTAATGGCATGAGTAAACAAAGCTAGAAGTTACGGGCATTAACTCGCTACATTTTGGTTGCGTACAATGGTACCTAGGAATATATCGTTTACGCTCATCACTGAAATGCAGTTCGTCTCAAAACTCGTTTAATGGACAAAGACGATATTTAATCTCCTAGTATGGAAGAAATGATTTCCGCCAACGACGACCTTTTTCGACGGTAATTTTAGTATTCGTTGTTCTTAAATGGAACACACTAAGTCAAAGAAAATTGGTACAATTTATAGTCTGATCGAATTATATCAATTGCAAGTCTATGGGGAGGTCAATGCTTAAAATTCTAGTATAAAGTACAATGTATATGCATGGCTTTGTTAGCTTGGTCAGACAAGTGCTTTCAAGTTCCAAGAAAACTTCTGGATACTGAGAACACTTTGCCCAGATATTAGTACTCTTTAACTTTATCAATTTTGGTATCATTAATAGTGAAACTGTACTTATTTGGCTCACTAGTTCCAAATATCATTACTTTTGTTTTGTTCATATTGATATTTAGCTTCAATTGCTTGCAGTATGTATTGAAGTCGTCTAGTTAATTTTGAAGAGATACTGGATCCGTACAACAGTTACCTGTTTCGAGATGTGACTCTATGTCATTTAGTTAGGCAGGAGACATATCTTCTCCTTGACGAACCCCACAGTTACGTTTGAAAAAAAGGGCGAACTTTCACTATTCACTGAAATACAAGACTTTATATCAGCATTTGTATTCTTAAATAATTATATCATAAATAATATATATAAGACCACGATTGTTTTCTTTGATTTCTACTGACTGCAGTTTGACGACATGCTTAGTTTGCAATGTTCTACCGTACAGGTGATTAAATATGGTAAACAACAATCATACAGAAGCCATAATTATACATGTGATATTATGTACGTAATATCTTATCGAAAGCAAAATTTTTGGAATATTTATTCATTTTGAGATAACTCTGTCACAAACTGTGTAATACTACGTACATGGAATTCTGTTTTATGATACTTGTCTAGAATTTAGTAGACTAGATTTCAAATTTGTCAAGTTTTAAAACAACCTATGACAGATATAATACCTTGGTAAATAAACAGTGAAATGACGACTGTCTTTTCCATGTCAATCAAAACCGTTATACGTATCACCTGTGCTGTTTAATTGTGCAATTAATGTGCATAATCACGCTCAAACATGCAGTTTTATGTGATGAGTTCACACAAAGAAATCACCTTTAACCCAGATAATTTCTTCTTTAATGAATTTGATTTTGAAGGAAAACTTGTAATACTTGATGAATCGTATTTCGTATTATTTGTATTATTTATTTATTTGAGTCAAATCTGCATACACACATACAATGCATTTCATATACAAAGACACATGAAACTCTTGTACGCAGCCAGTCTGATGAGCATGCGTCTATCAGAAGGAAAATGTCTGATTTGTAGCAATTGACTAATAACACACTGGTGAAACTGTTAATTCTTTTAGGACAAATATTGTTTCAATCAAATATCCAGTCTTGTCCATGATTGGACAGAAGGAAATGTTCCTTTGGAATTAAAAAATTTGGTGTTGTTTTGTCAATGGGTCAGTTCAAAGAAGCAGCTTCCAAAGTTTACAGGTGATTGTTATTTGTATAAAAGAAGCTATACATATACTATCGCAGTTGTTCCTCTAATTAAAACGTGCTCAATGGCTGATTAGGCAAGTTTTGTTTTGTTTTATTTTTTATTTTAATTCATTGTCTGAATTTGTTTGTTGATTATAGATTTGTTATCTACAGTCAATGTACTATCAGAATGAAAATGCTCCTGTCCCCTTTTTCTGAAATGGCGTTGTTGTTTTTAATTTACCATCCTACTTTGAACTATAATGTACTATGCTGTACTTTGATTGTATTTGGCGGTGTTTATTTTTGGTGTTTTTAGAAATCCGAAATATTGGCGGTGTCGAAAATTGTCACATTTGAGTAAACCCGCCTATTTAAAACACCAACTTAAGAACGATGCCATTATGTTTGTGCAATACCCAAATAAACAGGTCAAACTTATAGCCTGGAGTGGATGAACTCTGGATCATTGGCAAAGGGTAATATTGAATGCAATATACTTTTCCCAAGACAACCTTTATAACTGTTTACATAAAACTGTTCTCTTTTCTCTCTTCATTTCTTGATTTTTTTCTGTATCACCAGTCTGAAACTGTTGTAGAGGTTCCTCATATCACTCCATTTTCTCTGATAATCTGAAATGTGATTTCTATTAACCGCTGTCTTCACTAAAGGGATATACTTCCACACAGGTTGATCTCCATTTCGAGTAATGGTAGTTGGTTTATTCATAATTTCCTGTAGTTTAACTTGAACATCTGTTGCTTTAAAGTCAGAGGTAATGTGGCTCCTTTGTAGCCAAGGTTCTGTCGCTACAGAATATTTGGAATACATTTTAAAGTCAGTATGCTGGTGGGATGCAAAATAACAAAATGATGTTAAATATAAAATCAGTAGAATACTTCACTAATACGATTGCTTTGTTACATTTAACTGATATATTTGGAGCATGGTTTGATATAATTTACAGAAGCCGATGACCGTATTATTCATCACACACTAGCAACTAGATGCACACATTTTGTTTGAAACATTTATTTAATCTCTCACATTTCTGTTTTAAAGCATATGTCAATTGCCTGAAAAGCTAATAAAATGTCCAGGACTGCACTTAACCAGTGTACAAAATCAAATGTTCGTTAACATTCTTTGCAAGTATCCAATATTGTACAGATCGACTTACTAGCTAACGCGTTCAAATTTTAGATACATAAATCTGCTGTTCATGGAAACCGTGCACACAACTTTGTATGGCCCGTAATTAATTTTTCTCAAGCTCTTTAAGATAACATTTCTTCAACAATTTTTTCCTCTGTACTTACACATATGAGAGTTTATTAATAAATAAGGTCGTGAACAGTTTTAAATAAAAACAGTAAAATTACAGTTGTTTTTCCAAAATGAGGTAAACGCTTTTCAATGAAATTATGATAAATTTGTTTTACTTTTACATGTTTTTGTATTCGGTTTAATTTTTTAATGCACAGGAAGTTATTGAGTCTTTATGAACAAATACCCGACTGTGATTATGTGGAGGCATTGTTAAGACTTCTCGCAATAAGATATATAGAAGATATATCAGAAGAAAGAACACACCGACGAATGTAATTGTTAAAACTTCAGGAAGTGACAGTTGCATTTCTTTATTTGTTTTAACAGTCACTGTTGTCTCATTCTTGGTCACTGCTATTGTTTGTGTACATTTTCTTGAAGCATATCTTTGTTTTGAAAAGAAAACCCAAATGCATTTCTTTCGCTACTATGTTTCCTGCTAGCGACAAGTACGTCTGTCGCGACCAAGTTTAGCCCATTTTTCAAGCCACACATGCTACGGATTTGCACATATTTATATTTTTCGACAGTACTGTACGTTTGTGTGTGGCAGCCGTTACATAAAACATTTATTACCATAATTACTCGTCGCTGGTGAGATGCAAATTTTTTGTTATACTCAAGTGTAGGTTAACATAATGCCAGTGTCAGAATTAAAAAAGTAACAAAACGAGTTTGCTATGAACGGCGGTATTAAGCCGTTTGTTTGGAGTCTTTTTTGTTTGCGTGGATACATACTGACTACTATTGCTACCAAGCAATTAACTAGCTCTTCCGGGTCTCTGTCTGCCTAAATACTCATCAGAACATACAGCGAGTGCTGTGAATACCCGCTGGTGATCTAGTGGACACAGTTTCACGTCTTCCCTATACATGAACATACATTTGAATTAAATAGGGATACACTTGCCAATAGTGCAGTCATGCAGTAACATATATCACAATTTGCAGTCAAATATTTAATCATTAACTTGTATCAGGAGTTGTTGTTTAAACAACAATATACGTTATTGTCATTTTCAGTTCAAACATGAACGGGAAACAAGACCAGAATCTCTGTGAAAGGACTAATTTCATCACACAGACCGTACTCTTGTTAATGCCAAGATATTGTAATGTATTTTGATAGTACATTTCTTTATTATACACGTTCAAATACATAAAAGCACATGGAAACAAATAATTGTACAAACCCCGTCAGACAGATTCATCATAGAATTAGAGATTATAGATTATGCTTTGTAAATATTATGTTGTGTAAACATTTCCACTGAAACTGAATAGCTTTTTTTGGACATATTTCTCAACACAATTTACCACACACTTTTTGTTCAAATATTTTTTCCTATGTACTTTCGACAGCTGATGTATTCTTCTTTATTTTTTTAAAACGGACAATATTATTTACTTACTTTTAGATTATGTTGATAAATCACCTTTTGACTGCTATTCTGATAAAAAAATATTGAAAACTTTTTTCATTGATAATCATTATGATCTTTTAGAGCTACAACGTATAGCTTTAATAGTTGCCATTCTGATCTCCAAATTTGCTTGTAATTCAATATTGGGGAAAAGGTTTTGGGTAGTTATGAAATTGTCAACAATTGGATCCTGTAGATATCTTTTGATGTAGATATTTTACTTTTTAAAAAGATTGTTTTTTAAAATGAAGGTCTGAAAAAAACCTAGGCCAGATTTAGTTCAAAACTCCAAAGCCCAAAGACTCAACATTTACAAACGACTGTCATGATTTATATACGATTAATTCATTACTCAAGCCATTGTCCATTCTTTTACCACAAATATGATCCAATTGTCAAAGTTGAATGAGTTTGCAGGAGAGGGAAGGTTCACTCGAAAATTGACATATGACCTTTTCGATGCACACATTCTGTTGGCTCTTTGTCTTCAATGTCATATTTTAATATTGCCCTCGGAAATCTCATCTTTCGTTGACGTTTGACATAATGAAATTTAAAGTAATAATTTTCTGTTAATTTAGTGTCTAAATAAACATTAATCATTGTTAACCGCTCACCTTTTTTCAAACAAGTGCATTGTCCGCTCTTTTTAAGATAAAATGTTTTAAAACTTTCTACAAAACAAGGGAACATTTTCGCATTTATCATCATGTTACATCGTGTTACCAGCACTTAATCATTTCGTTTTTACTTGTCTTACAGTCCAACGAAAACGCAATTTTCATCTGCGCTGTATATGAGTAAAGTATATGATGCTTCCTCAAAATTAAGGAAACCTTTATACCAACGGCAACGCATTTAAGCAAAGCGCTGTGAGCGCTGAATGCACGGGGGCTATTTAAGCTTATCCTTTTGACCTTCCTGATTTGCGTAGAATTAAGAAATAATAAATGCCTCCCTGTATTTTATCGTTGAATAAAATATAGTCAGGAATTTGGATGCGTAGTAATTAAATCACGAGTGCGTAGCACGAGTGATTTAATTTTTCGCATCCAAATGACTGACTGTATTTTATTCAATGATAAAATATAGGGAACAATTTATTATTTCGATTCTAACACGTTATTTTCTTTGAAAACAATCCCGAACTTTATTTAGCACGTAGTAGTACATCATTGTAACCTTAAAACGCGAGATACGATTGGACGCGCTTGTTTACATACGTCACGTCGTTACGTCATTTAAGGCACGTCGTCCTTGGAAAAACGTGCTGTATTTTATCGTAAAATAAAATACAGGCTTTTCCCTATATGTTTATATAGGAAAAACAGCCGCTTGTGTTAGAATACTACCTAAAGCGCGGGTGACGAAATTTAACATATGACACAGTATGGGTGATTAACAAATAAATGGGTGGCAGGGAAGTTTGTACGTTAAATGAAAATAATTATATGGTCAAAATTATAAATTGTTTGAGAGACCAATAAAATAATTCGATCTGCGCTTGGTACAACTTCAAGCGATATGATCTGATGAAGTGGATCGAAAATTATTGTGAACCAAAGACAAGACTTTTAAACGGAAATAAACAAAGTAATACCAGCAATGAAATATAAATACAGTACTGTAATCAGTGAAACAGTTCACTGGACCAATTCGGCTCCAACTTGATAAGCAGCGTCAGCCTCGATAAATGACAGGCAATTTTGCTCACGTAAGTTCCCATTCGAGAATGCAAGTAAATTATATCCTTTTATTTTAAAGAAATCTATTTCTAGGTAAATACATAATGTAGTCGTTTGTAAATAAGAGAGTTGTCAATGAAATAACATCAGAAATTCAAAAATCAAACTACAAACTCTTATATCGAGCTCCGTACGTTACGTGAATATCCGTACTTCTTCGTGATATGCATATGATTATCTTCTGTAATCAGCTTAAAGCGCAGTAATTTCTAAAACTGAGTCCATGAAAAAAATTGTGTGATGGAGCCCGTGAGCTATTGATCTTTCTGTGGTATGTACTGTCTTTATTTTTAATAAGTTCTTATCGTAGAAGATTGATGTGGTTTCTCTTGCACTACTTTCCCATAGGGCATGTTTACAGTTGGTATCTGCACATAGCACAGTTAAATTGTCTGCAGTGTTTGAAATGTGGTATGCTAACTTAGGCTCAGTCCCCGGGCCAAAAATCAATACTATAAACTACTTTCTATCTTAATGTCTCCCAGTTAATTGTAACTTTTTTGTTTAGGTCCTCGTGACTTGGGTCATCCCATTTAACCCTCTTTTACTTGTCCCGTCAAACTGCTTTTTACTGCCATTTCAATGTAACAATGAATTCCATGTAAACATGCATTGCCCGATAAAGAGCATGTTTTGTAAAGTGCATTAAACTATGTCATCAAGATATATTGCAAACTTCATTACAGGATTTTTAAAGAAAATTAATCTTGTGTTACGTCTTAATTGCTGTTTTATTTCCTTAATTAAAACAAAAAGAGATGTGTTTCTTAGAGTGTTTTGCGACACTATGATAAAGTGAATCAGGTTGCACACTTGCGTATTGGTAACTATGGTCGTTCAAATGATATTCATGAGGAAATTGCTTATTCAAATGAAATAACCAAACTTACATTGCTCATTCGAGTCCACATAGAACATCTAAAATCCATGATTATCTTTAAGATTCATGCAAGGTATAAGTAGCTGGCAGTAAGGATCAAATTAATTACAAGAAAAGATTTTCGTGGTACTGGGCTTCATGGGCAATCGACTTCTTAAGACGTCAGGACTTGAAGTTGTGTTTTAAGGGCAAGAAGGTTCCACCTTTCTTAACATCTGAGGAAAGATTTATTATAACTGAATAGAAGCAGGAAAATCATTGCAAACGAAGAAGCTGTATGAATATATTAAGTTAGTAATGTTATAAAACTTGGCGTATCGCCTCTTCATTATTTGTTTTTGTCAGGGCGTAAGTACGATGCAAAAGAAGTTACAAGTTCATTTGCAGAAAGAAAACATTTCAGTCTGGTCAAAAGTCCAAATCAGTCCAAATATTAGAATGCTCTAAGTAAGCAGAAGGCTATACTTGATGTATATTAACTTTGCTTTTATCACAGGATTTAGTGAAATAGAAGCCATTACCCTCCATTACGGGTTATTGTCTCTCTTTTCTGGAACTATTTTCAATCATTATTCAAATTCATTTTATCACCATTCAATGTGATAAAATCAAGACAGCTTGACAGACAAACTTGTGACATTTGGCGTCTTTAAATCGCAGTCTTTTTTTTCTTTATTGAATTAGCAATAAGAGGGTTCTGTGAAATGCTCTGTCACAAGGGTGAGTGTGCGCCGTTATATCAAGTGAACGTCCAGGATAATCCACCTTTTCCACGACCAGTATTCGAAAGTTTAACAATTGTGAAAGTCTACGTTGCCATTAATATCTATAATGCAACTTTTGAAAAAATAAGAAATCGCGGGCTTTACTTTCAGTAGTTCCCTAACACCTTTAAATTGATGGAACTATTTTCACCTCAGTCCCACGTGGCAGAACTCTTTTTAAAGTGTCAATTAAAATAATTTTTACACGGACTTCAGATATACCATAACTTAAACGACGCCATTGTTTGGTTTGATGACATATATTTTTGTCTACCAAAATATATCATCTATGAATTTTTTAGCCAGCTTTAAAAGATTCAAATATTTTAGTACAATAATTATTCACTGATAAAACGACATACCTATTCACGTTTTGTAGGGGAAAAAGGAAATCTAAATACATATTTTACTGGAACTTACCTCGGAAGTCTTTAATGGCGTTTCAAAAAAAAATTTACACGTATTTTCAATTATTTATTCGAGTGCACATATTCATTATACAAAAATAAGTTTCAAAGTACATTACAGCTTTGTACAGATAAAAACAGTTCTGGTAAAAACTAAATAAAGTGCAAGACCATAATGCAGTTGATCCTGTAATTAGTAATTATTAAGAATCTTGAATAGGAATTTATAATTGATTTAGATAATTAAATTTCCAATGTAGCAAATATTCTAAGTTTCTCCGTAAAGATAAAAAAAATTATGTGATAAATGTAGTGGGTAATTGAAACTTTTGGACTTATGGCTAAAGTCGTCGCCATTAAACATATTTGCGACCGTTAAAACGTATATGCGGTCGCAAATATCACAAATACAAAACAGTTAACCTCATAAAAGCGTGACAGTTAAGTCAGGAATTAAGTCCCAATATGCTCCGTAAAAAAGAGCAAACGGTAGCTGCTAGACAGCTATTCTAAAGCGTCTTGCTATCAATACCTCCTCATCCTTGTTATTTATGTTGTGTTCATGAGAATCAAATATCTCATGTAAGTAAGTTTATTTGTTATACCTTATATGTTGTCTTAAAAATACAGTTTTAGTAGAAAATATTCCTCTTATTCTATGTGAAAATTCATCTCTTCAGAAAAAGTAAATATAGCATCTGTGTGAGACATATTTATAACGAGAAACTGACATCAGTGAAAATGCACGAAATGATTTTCCTACTTAAATGTCGTATGGTTTGACACTTTTGTTAACTATTTGTAATTAATTAAGAATTTCGTCAAAAAGAATATCTCATCAAAGGCGTATATTCATGTTTTACTGCTGTTTGATTCAGCATGTTCTTTGGTGTATACAATTTAAAGTTTTGCTATTCTTATCTTATAAGTCAAGAAGTTTTACTTCCATTTGCATGTAACTTGCACGAACATACATTGGTATAGTATTTTATGACTTAAAAAATTGTCAGAATATTTGAGAGATAAGTAATTTGATAGACACAAGAGAATTGTGTCACAAAATGGACAATGATGTGCAAATAAAATTCTCTTTTGTGACACTTACGTAGCATTAATTAGACTAGTTCTGTCACCTTTTAAATTAAACAGCTGTTGCACATATCAATTACATCAATTACAAGGCGAAACAATAATGCAGACATAAAAGTCGCCGCCAAAGATTCCCCACACCGACTCCGAAGTGTATATACATTGTTATCCACTCAAAATGAGAGAATGTAGTATAATGGAATTGTCCTACAAGAGTTGCAAAGACGGATTCGTTCATGATCAATTGAAATCTAAGACATGTCGCTAGGAAACAGCAACCGTTGATATTAATGAATGATTTGCATTGAGTTTGATATATGGCCATAGTAAAAGGTCAATTAGAGTCTTGTCTCTGCCAATCGCCGATTTTCTTTACTGACACGCTTGCCGAGACAACATAATTCCAAGATAATGGCCGTCACCGTATCTGTTATAGTATAATATATGACCCAGTATAAACGTTACAAGCAGACTTTTAAAAAGTCAGTGAGCATTACAGTTTTTCCTGTTCTATGAAGACATCTCGAGCTGTCATGTGTAATTAATGCATATTTATGTAAAACTCAAGAATGTTTTAATGATTCACGCCCAAAAATCTCATCTTTACCAGATATAGGAAATAGATTTCATTTTTGAGTGATATACCGGTTAGTATATCACTGTGTGGAGTGTAGATGCGTATTAATCTAATCACGAAGGCCTGAGTGATTAATTATGAAGCATCTAAACGACACAGTGATATACTAACCGGATTATCACTCAAAAGTAACATCTGTTTCCATTCTAACACGTTAATTTAAACAAAAATGTTCGAATTGGTACTATTTGCTGCGCTAACATGAAGTCGCTATCTTTTTTATTCCTCAAATAAAACGCTATTCGTCTTATTTTTGTTGCTGTTGATATTGCTGGCGATACTGAAAGTGTAGAAAATTGTACTAAGATTTGTTTCACATCAAATGAATTCATTCAAAACAATACCGATCCAAGCGTATTAGCGCATGCACGCCCGTAGATGTTGAATGAAAATTTCGCGGGAGGGAATTTCAGCAGTCAAAAATAGTTCCGTGCGCCTATAGTGATATGCTTTGTAGTATATCACGCTCAAACCCTTATTTGCCTATATAGGAGAAATGTTCAGTAGTGTTAAAACGAAATATAAACTATTTACAGGAAAAATGTGGTTAGTCCAACACATTGTTTGGAACACACACACCTTATAAAGTCCCATCATTCTATTCTACATTATGTCAATAAAACGAAATCGTCAGATGAGTACTACATGAATAATACCAGTATCATTCATTATAATTTGACAATGCTCGCTAGACCACAGGCGAAATGTTTAAATCCTTCAGTACAAAATCTTAAAATCAATTACCCACTACATGTATATATACCGGCATGCTGTTTGGCAATTTCAGAATGAATATAAAAAATTTCTTTCTTTAGCAACAAAATTGTTTCTATTCTTTTCTCACGGTGCAAGTTGTTTGAGAGGAGACATGCTAAAAGGTTACACGTGATTTTCATTTACGTACAAGGAAGCGGCTATCTATTAAAATGCACTCAGTAACTGTAAGTTAATGATATGTTTCTACATTAGAGTGCCATTCTGTGCACAGACGGATACAGTCAACTCCATAAATAGCGACTCTGCTAAAAGCGAGAATTCGGACATCATGAACTATTTTTCTGTGAATGAATGTTTTTCTTCTTTATAAAATTGGAAAATGATACATTAATATAACAAACTCCGGATATAATGAACACATTTAAATGGCCCCCAATGAGTTTGTTTTAAACGGAGTTTACTGTATTCTTTTGTAGTTAAACGACTTTTCTTGTTAAAGATCTAAAGGCAATTAAATTGCATCTTTGTGAACTTACACTCTTGTTTAAGTTTCACATCCTTATCATTTCAAGCAAAACCTCACATTATGTTGCGCTTATATATTACTATTTAGTACACTTATTTCTTGCACTATTTTATCTATCGATATCTTGAAGAACAATGATTGTTTTATCTCCTGGTCGGGTTTGATATATGATGCATGGTCACTATAGGCTAGAACCCATTGAAGATTGTCTTTACGCATGACTAGATTTTGTTTTGTTCCGTGGACATCTGTAGGAATTTTGTTTTTAGTATTAAAACGGAAACAATGTTTCATTCTTTTGATGTTACAGGTCAAAGTCATTATCCAGATGACTTGTTATGCCATCCCTTGACCTTTCTTTCTTATCCAAATGTTTTGCTCCCGGTCTCGGAGTAGATGAACATAGTAGGTCTGTAGCAAATCTGTCTGAGAATTTCTCTGGATCCTTGTCAAAGGTCAAGGCTGAAGGCAATATACTCTTTCCTGAGCAATGTTTATAACTGTTTATCACATATAACTTTTCTCTATCCTTTTCTTCAATTTCAAAGTAAGGTTTACTCGTCAGATACTTTAATCTTGGCTTAAATGTGTACTTCCCTAACCCACTGACTTTAGATGTATCCGGAGGATTAATGTTATATATTTCAACACCAGGGTTTATAGCCAGATTTTCTGTACCTTTGTTGTTTTTTTCTATATCATTACACTGTTCTAGAGGGTCATCATCCCTTTTTTCTATTTGATAATTAGAAGTGTGATAGTCTGCTCTATTACCCTCTGTCTCTATTGGAAGGTAATGCATCCTCTCGGGTAAATCTCGCTTTCGAGAAATGGCTGTTTTATAATGATCTCCAGTTTCACCTGGGGCATCTGCTGCCTCAATATCAGAGGTAATGTAGCTCTTTCTCAGTGGCTCTGATACTGAAGTATATCAAAATACAATTTAAAGTTAAAATGATAAGTGTACTTAAAATATAAAGTCAATTAAAGACTGCATAATGGCATTATTCTTTTAAAGTAACATCTTACTGATACAATTGGATAAATGTACCGTATAAAAAAACTCGGTTATCGTAACTTTCCTTTTACTACACGAATGCACACACAACTAGTTGTTATACCTAACTTTCAAAGTTAAGCTATACGCTTTTCAAAGCCATGAAGAATTCGAATGTTTTTCATTTAGTTTGTTAGATTGCTTACTCCATACACAAATATATACTGTAGTGAGATACCTGACTGTGATTCTCTGGAAGTATTGTTTTTCTGTCTTCTCGCAATAAAGAGACACAGAAGAAATATCAGAAGAATACAGACAAACACGCACACGGACGTTATGATAACAACTATAGGAATGGACAGCTGCATCTCCTTGCTGGTTTCAACAGTCACTGTAGAATTCTTGGTTACAGCAGATGTCTGCACGCCAGTTCCTGAAACTGATATCTAATCATCATCATATGTTTTTTTTAAATATCTAAGGTATCATTCCTGCTTATATGTTTTCTTTCCTGCCAATCGGATACGTAGCTCTACCTGTTTTGCGATCGATAATAGCCTATTTTCAAACTGCGCAAACGTACCTAATAAGTTCACTGTAGACAAAAGCTAGACCAATCTTGCAGAGGGAGCACGTATCATCATTTTTCATCCCGATATCATTGCATTTGTGTGTGACACACGTCATATAGTTCATATATTACCATATTATTTTGTCGCCGGTGGGATTCAAATGAAAACAAAACACAGATGCGTATAACAGGATGATTTGAAAATGTCGCATGCTGCCTTGAACAGCGTCAAACAGTGTGGTCTAATTTACCATGGACAAGAGCTGTCACTCGTAAGTGACGAATGCCCCCGAAGTGGTGATGCTTGAATATGGTTCCATTAGTATTCTTTCCCAAACTTACCCCATATTTAAAAATTGTTGTAAAATCATACACAAAAAGGTATACACTATGAGCTTATATTGGTGTTAGGGCTAGGGACCGATACGTCTTCTTGATACGCTGGGCATTTGTGCAAACCTATTTGAAAATCCCTCCATGCAAAACAAAACTATAACACATATACATTACATGTATAAGGATAAATCAGTATTATATTGGAACTATGACCCCTACGTGTGACATTTACCTAGGGACCTGTGTCTTGCGATCAGCACATCGTCTTGATATGGTGGACATTTATGCCTAGGTATTTCAAAATCCCTCCACGTATGCAAACATTATAGCCCGTACACGAACATCTCATGATGACTTGCCTCCAAGTGTGACCTTGACCTTTGGGCTAGGGACCTGGGTCTTACATGCTGCAAGTCTTTTTTAGATATTCAACATATCCTATCAACATGCCCTGTTATTTAAAAACCTCAATGCATGGCAAAGTTACAACCAGACATGAATATGAGGCCGGTCAGCCGAACGTACAGAAACACGGAAGGACGATGCTATTTGAATATGCCTACCTCCGGAGGCATAAAAAGCAGCTGACAGGGATACAAAATCCATGATATTACTACCATGGCAAGTAATCCACCCACGGTCCTCTGTCACTCACTCTACTCACCAAGCCCGTCGCGGGTTTCAGTAGACTCTAGCGTTTTCCCTTACCTTCTTGCTCCTGGAGATCTGTCTCGCACAGTTTCTCGTCTTCTCCATATAAACATTGTTGAAGTCCGTCACATTTGAATTTAATAGGGATACAACTGCCAAGAGTGCATTGGAACTCTACATCTGGTGCACATGCTGAAATAAACATTTCAATTTGGCTGTCAAATCTATCCAGGTTTACTATTCTCGTAAGTTATGTTTTAAACAAGACCATATTTCAGTGTCATTTCCAGAAGAAACTCAACCGTGGGAGACACAAGACAAAAAACACAATGTGTGGGTTTACTGTAACTTCCTCCTTCTGTTAAGAAATAATTTAGTTTACTTCAAATACAAACAACATAAGGAAATACATTCTCTAAAAAAATGTTGTAGATTATACACATTTTTCATATAATAGGATGATTTTATCAATGTTTTATTACTTGTCTAGAACAAAAACTCACAACCGACACTATGACACTACCTAAAGTTCTACCTGGTCACCTACCTTGATACTTTTCCGATCTAAAGTTCTGTATAAACTCTAGTTCGAAGACTTCAGACAGCTTTTTATTGTTCTGTCACGTAGATATCAGTAATGAAATTAGTTCGTGAATTTGTAAAGACTTCAGTGCCAACATAACATTTGATATCAGGCTACTCATAAAATTGACGTGGTGGGAGGGGAGTTTCACTTCGAAACTGAATGTTGGAGGAACATTGACGATTGCTTCACCGTCGCCGAGATAATATTTTAATATTGCCCGTTGTATATCATTCTTAGTTGACGTTTTGGAAACGTTTACAAGATAATTATTTAAAATAATAATTTAGTGTGAATATAGCGTCTAGACATAAATCATTGTTAAACCGCGTACTTCTATTCGCTCTCATTGTTTCTTCACTAAAATGTCACAAGGAAAACAAATTAAAACTTTTCTTAAATCTGTCGAAAATTCATATTACACAAATTCAAGCATATATCATCAGTATTTCTTAAAACATTTTGTCTACACTCAACCACTTTTTTAAGTATACATCTAAAAGAAATCTTATAGTTTATTTAATTTTCAAGATATTTTGATGAATATTTCAAAGTCATACGATCAAAGATTGATATTTAGCGTCCCATCAGAGTTATAAAGATAGGTACCAAACTCACTGGTCCGCAGCGCTGTGAACACAATAACCCCAATATTCAAAATTCACAAAAACGTTAAAATTACTAGACTGTCATCAATCTGCGTGTAACACATTTGTGATTCACTAAAATAAAATTAGAAGACATGTGGCAATGTTTGATCATTCAAATTCTTTAAGATGATGTTCTTGGACGGATGTGAAGTGTAAAAATGAATTTTGAGAATTTTGCCTGATGCTTATTCTGCACTTCATTTCGATCGGATGAAGATTTGATGGAAAATGAGCACCCTCATGTTTTTTCAACTCATTTGTGGCTTGGACGTAATCGTTTTCAAGAACTGGTATTTGGTACTTATCATGAATCTCTAATGGTCAGTTTGTGGTGTGAAAACGTCACTTTTGAGAAAAATCAGGACTGTATTGATCCAATTTACGAGGTTTGTTGGATAAATGCATGGGAAAGGAAATTCTTATAGGGTTAGACAGATCAATTTTGTCAAAAAAAATCTGGTGTCGAGAGGCTATTTTTATCAAAGCGGGGTTTTTTTAAATTGGTGCCAGAAACCGTTTTTTCACAAAAACTTTACTGTTTTAGATAATTTTGAAGAAATTTAGAATTACCATAATTTACAGTTTTGTGAATTTCACATTTAGGGGTGTGGTGATGTAAACTCTCTGAGACAATGAAATCATCATCAACTTTATACCGAGTATTGGGAGAATGAATCCAATAATTTGTTAACAAATTTTCATGACCGTATCTTTCAAAATGATTTTGATATGACACATAATTGAGGTATATACTTAGAAGAGTTGTTGAGTGTAGTATTAAGTCTAGTCCTAAATTATATTTAATATGTGTATTGTCCAGTTTTGTCCAGTCAACTACAACTTATTATACATGTACTTCTTCTTCTCCTTCTTCTTTCTGGTTTCAAAAGGACTAGTCTTTTGCCCTGTATTTGCGTCTATGACCGACTCCAGGATTGCTCCCACAATGCTGTAAAACTTGAATATCATGTCTAATAAGAGATGCCACCCGATTTAAATTGTAATGCCAAATATAGGGCAAAGCTGCGGCAAGCCTTAATAAACATAATCACCACATTTTTTTACTTACGACAGGCAGCATCTATAGGAATGCAGAAGTCCTTGTCACATAATCTGAAGCGATACGGCTCAGTGTAGCATAGTTCTGTCGGTACCGACGCCATCCTTAACACACTCTATCAACACAACCTGCAAATATAGTCTCGGATAAACAACGCAGAGCTCGTGTCAGTTAAATTCGCACTTGACTTTCGGACATTAGATATGTCTAGAATAAATGCAATAGTTAGTTGAGTCTATCTTATTGTTGTAAGCGCTACAGAATAGCATAAACTTTTATATTATTCTTAAGCAATTTCCGCGTATACCTTATTATTCTCTTTATTTCCACTTTGCAGTGATTTTTAACAGATCAAGTGATATATAGTTATTTACAAAATTGCATACATATGACATAATATATATTTGTACAAATCAAGAGATACATAATTGATTACAAAACATTACGTAAATATATCAAAGAAAGGGAAAAAAGAGGTCACATTTGTACAAACCAATGGTTATTGTACATTAGTGGCAATGTCAATTTTAAAATATTATCACAATATCCTCCAGTTAACAAACTTAACAAATGTGATAAGTATGTTATTTAGAGTGAATTGTGATATGGTTCTAACAAATGCAAGACACTAAGATGATTTCTAAACTTGAACGAAAGCGAAATTCAAGTATTGATAATAGTGTCTGCTATGTATAATAATAGAACACATTTGACAAGGAACAGTGAACAGTGTCAAATAGCTTAATAGCTTTGCAAGAAGTATTTTCAATTCATATTATATAAAAAGTAATTTGTGCACGGCAAGTTGCTATGACGATCTGCCATAGACATATTGGTGACATGATATTATTCTTATACAAATAGAAATGTCAATTTGAATTCCTGAGAATCTCGTGTATAAAAGAACATACTGTTCGTATTAAAGAACCTGTTTGCTCTTGCGTCAGCTTAAATGCCACAGCAGTATTAATAAACATACTCTTTCGTATAAATGACTCACCGTCTAGTGCCTTAAGATATTTAGAGATTTCCAGCGGAAATGTTTGAATCAATTTTCTTAAAAAGTTCCTCTCGATCAATATTAAAGAAGGAGCAGGAAGCAATCACGTGTTTTGTAAAATCACGTGTGAATGTTTTGCATTTTATGCACTGTTGAAATAATGAGTCGTAAATAAACAGTCACAAATTTCACCGTAGTTTTTAGCTCGACTATTCGGAGAATATGGAGAGCTATTACAGTCACTTGTGCGTCGGCGTCGGCGTCGGCGTCGGCGTTGCTTCTTTGGTTAAAGTTTTGCCTGCTAAGACTATCATGCACATATCTCAGTAACCACTTATGATATTGACTTGAAACTTTGTTCATGTCTTTAGAGGTGTCATACAATCAAGGCGATAACTCTTGAAAAAATTTAGTACAAATTATGGCCCTTTGTTTGACTTTTGAAAATTTGGTTAAAGTTTTGCCTGCTAGGTACTATCATGCACATATCTCAGTAACCCTTATGATATTGACTTGAACTTTGTTCATGTCTTTAGGGGTGTCATACAATCAAGGCAGAACTCTTGAAAAAATTTAGTACAAATTATGGCCCTTTGTTTGACTTTTTGAAAATTTGGTTAAAGTTTTGCCTGCTAGGTACTATCATGCACATATCTCAGTAACCCTTATGATATTGACTTGAATCTTCGTTAATGTCTCTAGGGGTGTCACCAGTCAAGTCAGAACTCTTCTATAAATTTAGTACAAATTATGGCCCTTGTTTGACTTTTGAAAATTTGGTTAAAGTTTTGCCTGCTAGGTACTATCATGCCATATCTCAGTAACCACTTATAATATTGACTTGAAACTTTTTTAATGTCTTAAGAGGTGTCACACAGTCAGACAGATAACTCTTGTTTAAATTTAGTGTGAATATTGCCCTTGTTTGACTTTGAAAATTTGGTTAAAGATTTGCCTGCTAGGTACTATCATGCACATATCTCAGAACCCTTAGGTAGTTATATCAACCTTGCATAGTGTTCAGGGTAAATTTTGTATCAAACATATTTACCAAAATTTTGCTTTTTTTATGATTCACTTTCCTATTTATCTTATAGTGCGATTTTGTTTTGCTATTCTGTAAGTTTTGTTTTATGCACCAATGCAGCGGCGCATTTGCATTTATTATGGCTGTATTAGAGTCCGCTGTTGTCCACAGAAGGGACGGTTTTATGTCAGGATGAATGTGTCTGAACCTGTCATACTCGGGATCGCTATTTATACGTATAAGCCACTGTTCTTTATAGAAGTGATCAATTCTAGTGTTAACTTTTCTTTTCTATTGTAATTTTGTCGGAAATGAAGCATTCATTGAATATTTTTCAAGGTATGTAAGGAGTTCGTATTTCACAAATAGTTTGTAAGCATCAGGAATAAACCCAAACTGATGTTTCTTTTCAAATGGTCACTGACAACGTAAATGACTGGCTCATCTCTGGTAGGTTTGCTTGATCATAATCTGGCCTTAGTAGAAATATGTTCCGTTAACTTAGGTAGAGCAAATAAAATTAAATGAAGAATTTTCAACTTTATCGAATCAACGATTACGCCGCTGACATGTTTTTCATGATCAAAGATGCAAAAAGAACACAGACGGACAGACTAATTCCATGTCCACTTAGTGGAGAGTCGTGTATTTAGATAGGGTGGGATAGACAGCTGGAAACCCATAGACCACTCAACTGGTTCACTAATTACCTTGATGAATACTTAATTATTGAGCGACATATAAACATTAATCAATATCGCTGTCTTTATAACAAGTCTGTTTCTGATGTTAAACCACACATGTTACCACATGCATTTAAATGGTAACATCCCGCAAAAGTTGTAAATACAACCCACATATATTTCATACAACTAACAACTGACACAACCTAGAAACTCACAGTTTTAAAACATGCAATTGCCTTTGATTATTTTGTTAAAAAGCACGAAGAACATTTTATTTTTCAAGTAACAATCAGTGTATGGAAAAAGATCTTGGTGGCCCGATGCTTTTTTCTGTTGGAACAGTAGTAATCCTGTTATGGTACTCTAAACATAGAATGTACCAAACATAAACACTGTTGAATATAAAAGTTCGGAATCATTGATGCAAAATTAAGAGTAAAACTATGTTTGCAAGATGTTTTCATAATTATATAAATGTCTAACAGCATTTTATGTTCTTCTTTGTTATACTATGAAGACATTGTTCTTTTTCATTTATTTTAAAATATTGAATCAAGTATTTTACTAACTATACTTAAAGACAAAAGTTTTGTCCAGTTCAGAATTGTTTAATTAAATTTTAATTGTACGCTACTTTGATTTTTTCATTTGCAAATATATATTTGGAGACAACTTGCTACATCACAAGGTGATAAGAATTCTGTACAAAAAAAAACATTCAATCAACCGTGACCGCATAAACCATTAATTTCATATTTATCTAAATTTTATGTACATGAAGCTTATAATCACAAAAATTCAAGTGATTTTTGTTACCAAAGGATAGTCCTATCAAAAGACGATAAAATTTAGACAAATATTCAACATATGTTGTTATAACGAAGCTTTTGAGATAGCAAAATTTGCGCGTCTTATGTTGACTGGAGGTCAACACATGTTGCACATGCGTTAAACGCCAGCGAACATTCTATTCGACGTCACGAACATTGAAAATGTGTAAATTGATTCGAAAATGATGATATTCTTATGTTTTTCTTATTATGAATAAAATATCCATTTTCAGTTTTTGTGTTACTTTAATAATACTGGACAGAACTTTTGTCATTAAGTATAGTTAACTAAATAATACCTCTATATATCCATTCGTTCATTCATTCATCAGTGAATGAAAAATTACCAATTAAATACACTAAATTTGTAACGCGTATCGTTTAATCATAGGAGTATAACGGCCATTTCGTGTTATAGTTGACATATGCATCTAAATGTGAAATTATCCTTTCGTTATAAAATGTGTTCTCTTCAATTCCTCTTTGAATTTATACATTTCTCTGATACCTGATTTTGAAATAATCCAAACGAGAATCAAGAAATTATCCATGCATATTTTGAATATCTGCTTTCAGTAAAACTTGTTTGCAAGTCACATGCCTTGATGATAGGCGGTTTTATGCAAAATAACCGTAGCGTCTTTATACAAAATCAATGGTATCTTGCATAATTATAGCGAAAACACATAATTTTCCATATCATTCCCGCTTTGTTAGAATATAAAATGAAGCGTTATTAAGATAGCAGGTTCAAGGCTTGTATGACAGTTTTACTGCAAAATATGTTAACTTTCAGACAAGTGATCTACGCTCTTTCATTTCTTTAATTTAAACAAGAAGGCGACACTTAACAAGTTTCCCACAAGATGTGCCGGTCTCTTAGAGTGTCTAGACAAACATGACAAAGTAGCTGAAAGTTACGTTGTTGGTAATATTGTTGTTCTTGTTGTCAACAATTAGACCCTTCGCAAAAGGCTTTTTCCAGGTAACATGTAAAAGAACCACCAATATCAGTGAATGGTTATCAAGTGACATCACAGCATACGTCTAATAGTTAGAGACCCAAAAAAGAAGAGTTTTTAAAATTTATTTTGATTGTCAAAGCATTTAGAATTTTGAGGTTGGTTTCATTTGAGATATGTCGGTGAAAGTCCAATTAACTATCAGCCATGTTTTATCAACTTCTGTCCAATTGTTTCAGAAGAGATATAATAAGAAGAAAATGTTGACAGCGATCAGAATCCGGCGCTCAACACAAGTTAGTCCAATTATTTATCACTTAAATGCTAGGAAATAAAATCAGTGGGCAGACAATGAAGTCGTCTGCTGGTTTATAATTATCATCATCATCTTGAAATGACCTTCTGACAATCAGCGATTTTCTGTGACACCTCATTCCCGTCACATGAATTAAAGAAATTTTTTTCGTTAACTTTGGAACCTGATTAATACATTTTATATTGCAAATCAATAGGTACTGCAACTACTTGCATTGCTTTAGTGTTCATATTGTATTTGTTTCTATTGCAGTGTGCGAAATTGTCCGAGATATCCTCAAAACTAGAGGAGCGTTCGTTTTAAGGAAGGAACCCGCTATACATCGAAACTTCACTCAAGCAATATTTTTCATAAATGTTAGCAGAAATTTTGTTGGGTAATTCGACTAAGAGCACGGTTACATCATATCACCAAACACTATCCTTCAATGTCATCTGTGTTCCCCTTATCCCTCATAACATCAATAATATTCATGGACGACACAGAATGGACAGAAAACTGCTAAAAATTGCATGATATCAATCCGTATGAGAACAGTTTTTCACGAGAAATAGCCGGAACACAACAATAAACGTCTGGCAGACAAAGCGGTGACAATATTTTCCCTTCCGGGAAGCAAAATAAGATTACTGAATATAACTCGGATCTTACCTGTTTCGATTTATCCAGGTTTTTAACATGTTTTGAACTTGTTCAATGCATATAGCACTTGTGAAATCACAACTCTTTTTGATATATTAAGTGAATGTAAACAATTTTTTAAATCCAATTTTAATACACTATTTTGAAGTAAGTTTCTAATACTATGTAGGTCTTTAATACTCCTATAATGTGTTCTTTTTACCAATATGATAATGGTAAATGTGATTTTACATTAATATTTAAGGCAAACATTTAATGTCAATGCATGCGGCAATTTGAAAAGAAGTGTTTGCTTCTAGTACTGTGGCGATGGGATCCTGATATAAACGAAACTGAAATTCAAATCAATTTGATGTAAAAATAGAACGTAGTAATGTCATCATTTATCGCCAAGGTCAGTGTTACTTTTTATGCCGGGGTATATCGGTTTGTTTAACATGAAATTGATGCTCTGGGTTTCCAAACTCATGCAAAGGTTACTTCCTCGTACAGTGTAAAGAAACCACTGCCGTTAAAATTTAAAAAGAAAATGATAACGAATTTGATGTTTGCGTTAGTTGTTTAACTGCTTTTGCAGTAAGGTTGATTTGATAAAAGATTTACTGTCAAACGGTTAAATACAAAATGCTAATTCAAGATAGTGATTTTAATATAATCCGTCACGTGACTTTCCATCATTTCGAAGGCAATGATCACCCGCTGTGAGGAATTTGCTGGGTTTCCAGACACGACACAAAAGAACACCTTACAACAACAACAACAATCAACTTGATTTCTACCTGTTCACGTTACATACACGTGAATTCGATTTCTGTCTATGTACAAAGATTGGGAAAAAAACTAAAATTCTAACAACACTCGTTTTTAAAATCAGTCATCAGCTGTTTAGTAGAGATTAATAATTAATTAATTAGTGTTACGGAAAAAATCAGGTTTCACTCACGGGACTGAAGGTTAATTACATCAATTATTAACAATGTATAAATTATATGACCAAGGCACGAGAAAAATGAATTTAAATCAGATTTAATTTCCATAAATTTGGTTTAACACGTGTGTTACTGTGTATGAACAAAAACTTGAGTAGGTTAAAAATTCAAATGTGGTACAATGTATATGATTGTATTAAAGTGAAATACTTGAAATTGTTATAAAATGATTTATAGCAAAAGAAAACTGAATGTAAACAAAGCGAACGAGGCTCAACATGTTTTACATATTATTGTTTTAAAGTAGCGTGATTTAAATTCTAATAATAGATAGTTTTTAAGATTATTTTAGTTGTAAAACGTTTTGTCTGATGATTGTGATATCGTTTAAATTGTGAAGAAAGCAAATTGTTAGTATATTCAATCATTTGTAAACATTGCCAACTTATCTACAACCACTTGAAACATTGGAAATGCAAAGTTTATCAAATGATCACTTCAATCTTTTTGTGGCCACTGTAGAATGCTACATGTTTTACGTGCTTTGAAGATGCAGTCATTTTATGTTCTCTTTAAAGTCCCAGGATCACTTTAAATTTACTTATATAGAAAATAAATTTACTGATAGGATAATGATAGATCCATGCTCTATTCACTCAAACACAGTGTTGACATGTGCCTTTCTTGCGTATTCAAAGACGGTTCCTCACGAGAAAGAGTTCCTTTTTTTGCAATATCATTGTAATAATACTGCGCTGTATTTCTAACATTTACTTATCGATTTTAAAAGCATTTTGGAATGTTTTTGTGCAAATAAACGGGTCATTTCCGCCGGTAATACATCTTTTTGGTAGAATAAGAGCTACCTGAAGTTGTACGTGTTCATGTGTCTTTAAAGTAAAGTCATTTAATGTTGGATCTATATTTCAATTTTTATTTGATGTTTACGATATTTCGAGAACCTGTTTTAATGGTCATTAAAGTACTGCAACAGTCATTGTGCGATTTGAACTTTTAATACTAGAAACATGCGCGAAAAATTGACTATGTAGTCATCATGTATTCAGAAAGTATTTTTTCTTCACCATAAGATTTGCAGAGCATTTGTGATTTTGATTTACTGTAAAATTAACAAAACTAACGGACATACTTGTATGAAACTTAGACGTTTTTTGTTTTTATATTTTATACTTCAGAACACCATTACGATAAAAGAACAGGCAAAACAGATAATATATTACTTTAAATCTAGTGATTTTTGACCATTATAAGGGCCTTTTCCTTGCAACATTGAACAGTTAAGTTCTATTTCTAAAACCCATAGAAACAAGTGATCACTTTGTGTTGGCCTAACTGCAATTTGCCGTGGTTAAAGCTCTGAATTCATTAACACCATTATTTGAACGGGTATAAACCTATTAGAGAAATGAAAACATTAATAATCAAGTTAGAAAGACCATTAGATATTTACATTAATAGCATTTAAACCATAGGTCTTCAAATAAATAAAATCTTGTGTTCGAGAGCATACATTCTAATGTTCAATTAAGGACGTTTTTTCTTTATCTAAAGCTGCGTGTCCAGTTTGCGGTGAACAAATTTAATTACTCCAATATGATATGAAAAAAACATGAAATTTAAAAGTCATGGCTAGAATTAACAACACATGTGAAAATCTATACGTAGCAATTTGAGAAAATCTGTTTAAGATGTTGGTGAACATTGGTTTAACGGTTCCGCTACACTATATGTTTATACTGGAATATCAAAAGAGTTATTTGGTAGCGTATGATCTAAAAACTACATGAGACTTGAACCTTTTTATTTGATGATTCGTTCTAAAATACCTGTATGTTAATTTCAGATAGTTCGAAGAACCTTGTACTTTTATCACAAATATCTGAGTCCTAGCAGCTCTAAAACCAACACATTTTACCATTCAACAGTGAAATAATATAAAAAGAAAGGAATTAAATACCTGATATGAACGATGCACTTATGTCATAATTTCATTAATGAAACCATCAATGGAAATTTAATTCATACAGGTTAATACATAGTATATGTATTCATTGCGACTACAGAGGCATTTTTCACCTATACTGATCAAGATAACTGTGTTGGTACGACAGGGAGTTTAACGATCTCGTGACATGCTTCGAATACCTAGCTAATTAATAATTTATGTTTAAATGTGACCTTGACTTTAGTCTTCCTATATTATAAACAAACTTGATTTTACGATATACGAGTAGCGATACAACTATTACCGGTGTACGCGAAGATACTACAAATTTGTAATCGATATCACGGTGGGGAATCACGTGATCAAAATAATCTCTAAACAAAAGTAAATCTATGAAAATGTTAAAAAATAATGAAAGTTGTTTAGCTTTAAATATGAAATGTAGCCTATCTTATGGCGACGTTAATGTATCCTAGAACTACATAGGTCTCAATCATAGTCTCCTTCCGATTGTAATAAACACTTCAGTACACTGAACTAATTTAGTTTTGAAGTGTTCAGCACAATCAGAAGATGATTGTTATTGAGACTTGAGTAGTTCTAGAATACGTTAATGTTGTCATAAGATAGTCTATTGTTTATAATCACAGCTGAACAGCTTTCATTATTTTGTAACATTTTTCATATATTCATTTTTGTTTAGAGATTATTTTGATCACGTGATTCCCCACCGTGGATATAACGACGTGAAAAAAGGCAATGCAAAAATACTATGGCATACGGAAGCACAGAGGTGACATGTGGGAATTTTTTATATTATCCCGTGGCCACGCGATAATAAAAAAAGAAAAAACGAAAAACTAAAAGTTATCGCGTGGCCACGCGATAATAAAAAACGAAAAACTAAACGTTATCGCGTGGCCACGCGATAATAAAAAAGAAAAACTAAACGTTATCGCGTGGCCCAAAAAAAAAAAAAAAGTAAACGCTATCGCGTGGCCACGCGATAATGAAAAAAGAAAAAACGAAAAACTAAACGTTATCGCGTGGCCACGCGATAACAAAAAAGAAAAAAGAAAAACTAAACGTTATCGCGTGGTCACGAGATAATAAAAAAGAAAAAACGAAAAACTAAACGTTATCGCGTGACCACGCGATAATAAAAAAAAAAAAAACGAAAAACAAAAGTTATCGCGTGGCCACGCGATAATAAAAAAAAAAAAGGAAAAAACGAAAAACTAAACGTTATCGCGTGGCCACTAAACGTTAAATAACTTTTGTTTTTCGTTTTTTCTTTTTTTATTATCACGTGGCCACGCGATAACTTTTGTTTTTCGTTTTTTCTTTTTTTATTATCGCGTGGCCACGCGATGACGTTTAGTTTTTCGTTTTTTCTTTTTTTTATTATCGCGTGGCCACGAGATAATATAAAAAAAATCCCACATGTCACCTCTGTGCTTCCGTAATGGCACGATAGCACGATGCAAACATACTGTAGCACAATAGGGTGATGCAAAAATACTGTAGCACAATAAAGCGATGCAAAAATAAACTGTAGCCCAATAGCAACTCTCGATGTACACTTGTTGCCTGTGTTTCAAATGCCGCCATGTAAGATCTCATTCATCTAACGTGTTTAAACGAAATGCGAAATATTGCCATAAATCAAATGAAATCAATTTTAAAGAACATTTATACCATTCATACGCGTGCATTTTGAGATTTTGATACTCCTGACAATCAATGTGTCAGATAGTAGAAAGCATGCGGTATTTTATAGCTTATTTGAAATGACCACTTTACAATTTAAGTTTCCTTTAATTAGATCAATTTCCTTTCATTCAATTTTATTATGTGATAAAATGAAAGAAATGTTGAACGTTTGCTTTGACAGGTGCAACACGCCACATTTATTACCAAAACGCATTGAAGACAGTCATAAAGAAACGTTCTTGTTAAATGAACCATTGTAAACTATCGCAAACCTATATACACGCATATTTGTTTTTAGTTGTTATACGATCACAGCATTTGATTTTGCTAAATATGCATATTTTCTGTCCTTTAATTGATTCGTGCTCTGTGTCTATTGAAAAAGTTTCATTCTAGAGCAGACGACAATTGTAATGTCTTCTGCTCAGGATTTAAGTTGTTAGTCTTTTGTAGCAGGATTCTCTATAAAATATAGAATTGCCCAACTTGGAAATCAGAGGACCCGATTGCAAAAATCTAGGTAAAAGTGGATCAAATAAGAGCTATCAGACACGTCAATACCTTTGAAAATGTGAGCAAAAGATGCCTACAGCTCATTTTATTAGTGTCAAGCATTTTATTGTTCTGATTTTTTTTTTCACATTCGAGTGCTATAATTTCCTCTTAAATAGGTTAAAGAGGAAAAATATTGAACTTTATTACGTTTCATTACACAAGATAGTGTAAGAAAAATCTAAGGCTGAAAATGGCATGTTTCCCGAACGGAATTAAGATATGCAAATTTCTTTTACAGCAAACTTAATATATAAGAGACAATGTCATCAATAGCAATAATAACGAGTCTTTAAGTAGAAATTTGCGCTGTGTGCCCATTTCATTGCAAAAAAAGAATATGTATGTAAAATAAACTCCTCGGGACCATTTTAAGTTGTTCCTTATATCCAGAGTATGTTAATTATATCCATAGAGAAGGGAGGAGGGGGAGGGGGTAATCGGGCCCAGAAAATGTGTTCCCTTTATTCAGAATTTCGCTATATCCGGAGTCGTTAAACACGGAGTTTTACTGTAATTGGCATTTGTGATTACATTGATCTGAATCTTGGAATCTGAGCGCGAATTGCACCTACAATACGAAAACATGACAGTTTACGCACTATTATTTATAAAAAAATTATATGGTTAAACATACCCATACATAGAGCCGGTGACTGAACATGATACGACTGTAGAATAGACAATGAAAGCAAAAATCAGAATTAATTTTAGTAGTATACATGTACTGGGCCTACCTGATGACTTCGGCAGCAGAATTCAAGTATACTTTCAAAAAATCTGAACTATTCTTTGAAACTCTGAACTTCGTCGAAAGTTATCAGTTCTTCCAGAATTTAACACTTTATGATGATATTCCCATTTAGGTCTGAAACTTGTTAGCAGGTCAGTGCAGGTTTAGCAAGCACATGACGCTAAATAAATTAGGATGAGAAACGGAATGTATTTCCTGGTACATTCTATTTTTAAGAGAAAGCAAATTATATGAAACTGTTACACTTTCCGGGAAGTTAATGCTCAATATAAACATCCTATTTTTAAACTTTCCACTGAGCTTCGGTTAACTTTTGTTATCTGTGTAATGGCCTACCAAATGTAAGCTATTGTAAATATTCATTTCAAACTACATGTTTTTTTCAGGGCAGAGTTCGTACTATCCTTATGTTATATTTGCGATGTCGTATAAATGCCACTGTAAAAAACACTTTACTATGTAAACAACAATAATATACAATGTACTATCACTTGCTACGTGAACGTTTCAAGTAGTACAAAATGTCCATTATTTCGCATTGAAGCTTTTATAGTTTTTCGGTACCCTTTATTTGTAATAGTAGCAATTTAATCTCATCACTGACTAATTTAAGGCAATTTCCTATTTTCCCACCTTTGTGAAATTTTACTCCTCAACACCTTTAAAAAAACAAAAAACAGAGAGAAATATATAGATAGTCACGCAAAGTCACCGTATCGCTTACATACTCAAAACAATAATCAGATTCACATAGATTCAGGACCCGTGAAGATAATATAACCCATTGAGAAGTAGCAATTTCATGCATTATTTGTTTCTTAGTGTCCATTATTTACGTTATTGTGACTAACTGTACGGTATACCAATTTGCGGTTTGTTCCGGGACACAATAAAATATATAACCACAGCATAAACCTGATCTCTGTCAATTTTGTATGATTTGTTTAAGGTCGCCACGAGGTTGAAAAATCTAGGTACATTATGCAATAATTCATTTTTCAGCCTTGGAAACCTATTACGCATGCATTTCTGTTTAATTTTATACCCGTCAAAAATAATTCTCAGAAACCTCTATCGGTGAATTTCTGGAAAGACTGAGAACATTATCGACATTAAAATGATAAGAATAAATAAAACCGCCTCAAATGCAAAACGCATTTAGACATTTCGCTATTTTGCGTTTAAAGTAGTGCATTTTAAAGCAACTCAGGTCAATAGACAGGATGTCTGCTCTTGGTATGTCGGTCGGCGTTTGTAAAGAAGAAGTATGCTTAGTTTGTATTACTGGCTTATAAATGAAATGAGAACAAACTATGTTTCAAAAGCTACAATGCAAGACAGAATTAAGGGCGTAGTACGTCGGTATAAATGACATCAGTCAATCTTTCAAATGACATTTCAAAGCACGTTCACTCTTAGTCAAGATATAGTGGAACACATTTTGCACAATATGCACTTTTTAAAACGGTTTAGTCATTGGCTCAATGACTGGCGTTTGTAATACTTATATCAATGACTTATCATTATCTAAATCTTATTATTTTCACATGCTGAAAGGTATTAAAAATACAGGCGTCACACACGCAGACATGTTAGCTTATAATCTAATATTAATTATAAATATATATATATATATATATATATATATATATATATATATTATATATATATATTATATATATATATATATATATTATATTCAATACTGAATATTGTTGATCGATTGCTGACTAGAGTACTTGCAACTTATAACCAGTTTAAGATTCGCGCATGATTCGCGCATGAGAAATAATCAGTTTTAAGATTCGCGCACTAGAAGACATAGATTTGTTAGTTTGTGCGTTTTCATATTTGCCAAGGAAAGTTTGACAGTGTTAGTTGACGCCTTCTTTGAAAAAAGCATGGCATTTGAACTTTATTTTCATAACGAACAATTAAACATCTAGATTTTCCGTGAATTTTATTTCTCCGGCGTTCTCTTTGACAACAGAAAACGTAGAATAATTGTCACCGCAGAAAAAAAGCACTTATAAGGTACTCGAATTAATGTGACAAAAGCAGCGCATTTCCTTAAACATTCAAAACTTAATCCTGCAAAAAGTTCGCGTTGAAGAGGGACATACGTTTCACCACTTTTTCAACACTGACAATAGGTTCTTGCACAGATAACTGCAAGAAATGTAATGCGTCAAAATTTTAGCGTATATGTAAGTGCAAGTACATAAAATAATTTTTATTTTTTGGGGGGTTTTATTTTTGTTTTACGTTATAATACGTACAGCTTTAGACTTTAGTTGACAGATATCTAATTGCACTCGACAACTGACGTTGCTTAGAAATTTGACGTTGCTTTATAAAAAAAACTTGCAACAACTGTGTATAACTCTTCAATGTTGGAGGAACAATAGACATATTATAATATCATTATTACTAGTTACTTAAATTACCTTTGTGAAGAGACCTTTAAAAAATTAGTTTTGATCATGACCACAAAAAGAATTAGGTATGTGGAATTATCAATTCCTTAGACCATACTTTTATTCATTAGTTTCGCCTTTTTAGAATGAATTCAGTAAATAAAAAGGAAACTAGATGTTTTACGGGCAAACAATAGGTCACTTACAGGAGTTTTGATGCACTTTTTCGGCAACCTTTTTTGCAGACACGAGAAGTATTAAAAAACCAACTTTTCAGTAATCTCTTTTACGTCAGGACATTATGACAATAACTAATTTAATAATTATTGTATTAGATAACTATGAACCGTCACACGAGAACATGTAATTCAGCACAGGCCTAAACACGCAACTCTTCGATGCTTAATCATTAAGGTATTATGAATCTTAAAAGCTCACAGCACACGCCTTGACTAGCCTACAGTCGGTGCTACTGATACTTCTGATTCTGTAGAATCCAGGAGTACTACTTCTACTGCTGCTACTTCTACTACTATTGCTGCTGCGCATAACTACTACGACTACCACTACGACTACGACTACCACTACGACTACGACTACCACTACTACTACCACTACGACTACCACTACTACTACTACTACTTCTACTACTATTGCTGCTGCGCATAACTACTACGACTACCACTACGACTACACTACCACTAACTACCACTACTACTACATAACTACCACTACTACTACTACTTCTACTACTATTGCTGCTGCGCATAACTACTACGACTACCACTACTACTACGACTACCACTAATACCACTACCACTAACTAACTACCACTACACTACCACTACGACTACCACTACTACTACTTCTACTTCTATTGCTGCTGCGCATTACTACTACGACTACCACTACTACTACCACTACCACTACGACTACCACTACGACTACCACTACTACTACTACTTCTACTACTATTGCTGCTGCGCATAACTACTACGACTACCACTACTACTACCACTACCACTACGACTACCACTACGACTACCACTACTACTACTACTTCTACTACTATTGCTGCTGCGCATAACTACTACGACTACCACTACTACTACGACTACCACTACGACTACCACTACCACTACGACTACCACTACGACTACCACTACTACTACTACTTCTACTTCTATTGCTGCTGCGCATAACTACTACGACTACCACTACTACCACTACCACTACTACTACCACTACCACTACGACTACCACTACTACTACTACTTCTACTTCTATTGCTGCTGCGCATAACTACTACGACTACCACTACGACTACCACTACCACTACGACTACCACTACGTACACACTACTACTACTACTACTTCTACTTCTATTGCTGCTGCGCATAACTACTACGACTACCACTACGACTACGACTACGACTAACTAACTACTACTACTACTACCACTACGACTACCACTACTACTACTACTTCTACTACTATTGCTGCTGCGCATAACTACTACGACTACCACTACTACTACGACTACCACTAATACATACACTACGACTACCACTACGACTACCACTACTACTACTACTTCTACTTCTATTGCTGCTGCGCATTACAACTACTACTACTACTACTACTACTACCACTACCACTACGACTACCACTACCACTACGACTACCACTACGACTACGACTACCACTACGACTACCACTACTACTACTACTACCACTACGACTACCACTACTACTATTACTTCTACTTCTATTGCTGCTGCGCATTACTACTACTACTACTACTACTACTACTACTACTACCACTACCACTACTACTACCACTACCACTACCACTACGACTACCACTACCACTACGACTACCACTACCACTACGACTACCACTACCACTACGACTACCACTACCACTACGACTACCACTACTACTACTACTACCACTACGACTACCACTACTACTACTACTTCTACTACTATTGCTGCTGCGCATTACTACTACTACTACTACTACTACTACTACCACTACTACTACCACTACCACTACTACCACTACCACTACGACTACCACCACTACTACTACTACTACTATTATTGCTGCTGCGCATTACTACTACTACTACTACTACCACTACTATACCACTACCACTACGACTACCACTACCACTAGACTACCACTACTACTACTACTACTACTACTACCTTCTACTACTACTACTACTACTACTACTACCACTACTATACCACTACCACTACACTACGACCACTACCACTACGACTACCACTACTACTACTACTACTACTACTATTGCTGCTGCGCATACTACTACTACTACTACTACTACTACCACTACCACTAACTACCACTATACCACCACTACCACTACGATACCCCACCACTACGACCCTACCACTACGACTACCACTACTACTACTACCTACTACTATTGCTGCTGCGCATACTACTACTACTACTACTACTACTACCACTACCACTACGACTACCACTACCACTACACTACCACTACTACTACTTCTACTACTATTGCTGCTGCGCATTACTACTACTACTACTACTACTACTACCATACCACTACCACGACTACCACTACCACTACTACTACTACTTCTACTACTATTGCTGCTGCGCATACTACTACTACTACTACTACTACTACTACTACTACCACTACACTACCACTACCACTAGACTACATACCATGACTACCACTATACCACTACTACTACTACTTCTACTTCTATTGCTGCTGCGCATTACTACTACTACTACTACTACTACTACTACTTCTGCTACTGATGCTGCTGATGCTACAACTACTACTGCTTCTACTGCTGCTGTTGCTACTATTAATACTGCTACTGCTACTACTACTACTACTACTACTACTTCTTCTGCTGTTGCTGCTACTGCTGCTGCTGCTTCTGCTGCGCACTACCACTGCTGCTATTTGTTTCTTTAATTTCATTAAGGTGAAAAGTGAAAAGCCGTGTATGAAAATACAATAAGAGCTCATATAATTAAAAGATACTTACATTGTAAAATTTAGTCATAATCATACCTTATTGTGGTAAAGTTTTGTTCCATGCAATACACAAATACATCATTAAAATACACTATCCAGTAAGCTAAACATTATCCTGTTCACTTTAATATGATGAAAGATGGTTTATTGAGGATTTCACTTTGTCATGCATGAAGCGAGTATAGCATACGATAGTGTGACATTGCGAACTTACTTTGTAAAGTTACACTATTCGTGATTCAGCAAGGGATCTGGTTATCACTTATTCAATGGATCTATCATAGAATATCAGTTAACGCTTAAAACCACTTTATTGCAACAACTATAGTTTCACATTCTTTTATCTTAATTTTATAAATAGCAACCGTTCATAAGTTCGGGCATCATATATAGTGCGAAAAGTATATTTTTCAAATTACGGGTAATAACAATACTGTCTTAGTTTGAGACGAATAACTGTAAATTAGGTCGCTATTTTCGTGAATTCTCACTTCGATTATATAAAAATCTCGCGAGATTCATCTCGCTTCGAGAATTTTCCTTTCGCGAATAAGTCTGACTGCTCAAAAATCGCGAAATTTTACTGTGCAACACCAATTACCGTTTTGAATAGTATGGAATAGTATGTTTTTTGTTCACATGCTCTTTATTTTGGATGAAATAAAGATATACATTGTTTGTATATATTGTATAGTAATATGATATGTACAGCTCCTGAAAAGATAACTACATAATTAAAATTCAGTTACATCAGTTGTTATAGGATGGTTAGATAGGGACCACTATGGAAATAAGAGGAAAGTTTCTTTTCCCCTTTGTTGTGTTATCCCTGGTATTGGTGTGCTCTACATGGCTCAGTTAGTATGTCACTGTGTTTGTTATTTGTTTTAGCACATGCATCTTATTGATTATGCTATGTTTTATGTACACTTTTACCGAAATCTATCTATCTATCTATCTACCTACCCCTACCTACCTACCTATCTAGGGCGAATAAAAGTGGTTACCATACAATGGCCTAAAACATCAGTTCTATCCGCATGTGTTATTTAGACAGTGAAATGATGTTGAATTACATTGGCAGTCCTTGCTTTTCCGGAGGGGAGATAATCTAATTAGATCTGCTAAAAATGCTGGCAATGTTAAGTTGCGTTCAGTGTAAAACTTGGTAACAGGATGCAAAGTATAGAGATGACTGTTTAAGCCAGGTGACCACTTTAAGAGGTTTACACATTCAGTGACGGGCAAAAAAGGTAAACCTGTGCGGGCGGTAACCTGAAAGGCGTTGGGATGCAAATACAAAATATGGTCATGCTTCACTGTTATAAAACGTTTGGACACATCAGTAAAACCCTAACAGCTTGTTAACACGAACATACCATTAATTTTCTCTGAAGAAAAAACATAACATCGTGCTATAACAGCGAATTAAATCAACAAAAACATGTCCTGTTTGTTTTGTTCATTTTAATGTCAATTCATGCGCTAGATGGCAAGCATGTCGTAGTTTGCCCGTAAAACATATTTAAAATTTCCGTATTGGTGTTGAGTGATATATTCTATGTGCGCAAAATAAAATCGACTTCTTTCATAGTTATTTTTTGCTAACAAACTACCAAATATTTAATAAGTTTTATAATGAAGCATGCAAGGCCGTGGTCTGCGCGTCAACAGTCTCGAAAAGGAGCTCGAGGTCCGGGGCTTTGTTTTGTCTTTTTACATTTATTTAAAAAATCAAGCTAACAAAATATGATCTTATTTTCCCTTATATTAAAAAAGATTCAATCTACCTGGTACTTTAGTGGTAAAGTATTAAAGTTAAGATCCGGGGAAATAAGATCATTTTTTGTTAGCTTGGTTATAGATAAATATAAAAAGACAAAACAAAGCCGGGAAGAGCATACTCATATAGAAAACATATAGAATTATGAAATGAAGGAAAGTGTCAAGTACACGATCATGTCAAATGCATTTTAGGCTCATGTTTAGCTTTTCCCCTTATTTACAGTCCTCTGAACAAAGTCAAAACACAAATTCATGTATTTTTCTTCATCACACAAGTGTCTTACACGTTTGCATGACGAAGTCCGTGGGTATGTTTTGATTTTTTACAGGAACTTCCAAATACGTTAAACAAAATATGCAAATTACAAACTAAATCGATAACGTCCATCTGTTACACGTGCAAGTACCAAAGATGACACCGTTTTCAAATTGTCTTCACTTGCAAAACGCATGCCGTGTCAAAATAAGACGTGACGTGGCTAAAATGCACCGTTTACAAAGTTTCACGCAAAACGTATACTTGCAACTGTATAGAAGGCAGATAAGTACTACTAAGGTAGATATTTATGGAAGCCTTGGAGGGCCACTTTTGAGTTTCGACTTACGGATGGTTTTTTTTTACTTTTGACTTATGACTTTCGACTTTTAACTTATGACAGATACAGAGTTGGCAAAGTTTCCAAAGAGTCATAATGGTGTAAAATTGTGTTTCTTCAATGCAGGTGTAGAAACAATAAGTAAAATTATGTCTGTGCGTAGTATTGCAAACTTGTTTGTGTAAATAAATTATCTAAGTTACTTTTGTCTTTGTCATTCATTTTAGTATCAATGAGCAGTTACGGGTCGCCAGGAGGCGACCTTGGGAGCCTCCGCAGTGAGCGGCGACGCAGGTTTCCTCATTCTTTTAGCGGGGGAGGGGAGGGGGGGAGGGGGGGGGGGGTTTGCCCTCCAGGCGTAAAGCCAACTATCAAGGAACTGAAAAAAAAAAAAAAATTTGAAATTTTTTTGTTGCTATGGTAACATTTAATTTTTTTTATGTTTTTTTTTGTTTCTATAGGTTAATATCACAACGTATACCGAAGGAAATTAAAGTGCTGTAATATGTATAAGCATATTGTTATATTGATGGGTCCTCGGTAGCAGGTTCTTAGTATTACCGAACCTGCCGTGAGGACCGTGTATAGGGTTAGGGTTAGGGTTTATTTTTTCATAAGTCATAAGTAATAAGTCAAAGTCAATGTCAAGTCAAAGTCAAAAGTCATAAGTCATAAGTCATAAGTCATAAGTCAAAAGTCAAAAGTCAAAAGTCATAAGTCATAAGTCAAAAGTCAAAAGTCATAAGTCATAAGTCAAAAGTCATAAGTCAAAAGTCAAAAGTCATAAGTCATAAGTAATAAGTTAAAAGTAATCAGTTAAAAGTCAAAAGTCAAAACAAAAAGCCTGTTAAAACATGTTTTATTTTGTTGCTACATTGTATTGATAGAAATGATATATTTTTTATATATATATAATTGATTTTATTAAAATCTTTTAAATAAAAATTGTATTTTATTGAGTGTGGTCGTGTTTAACGGTTCTTATATTATGCCAAAGAGGCAAAACATAAAGAGAGAGATAATTGTTGGTTTCGGTGTAAGATCACGTTATAATTTCACCGAGTGGGCACCAATAGGGATATTTTCACGAGTGGCGCAGCCACGAGTGAAAATAACAACTTTTGGTGTTCACGAGAAAATAACGTTAACTGATATTACACCGATGCCAACAATTTTTCTGTTTATTTTATGGTTAAACACTCTACTTTTTTTGAGTTTGTTTCTATAAAATATCGAAAATCGCGGAAACGTCATCAGAAAACGTAGCGCAAATGACGTCATTTAAACGACGTCTCGTCGCATGTTTCCAACAATCGTCGCATGTTTCCACAAACGCTCGGTATACTTTTGTGACGTAAATCTGGGTTTATGATTGCAAAAACAGTGAAAAATAAAAATGGTAATCCACTGTTTCAAAAACTGTGGATTATCACTTTTATCTCACTTACCCGGGAAAACTCTATAATTCACTGGAAAACATAAAATAAAGCAGTTTATTTAATGTTTTGGAGTGAATTATAGAGTTTTCTCAGTGAAATAAAAGTGATAATCCACAGTTTTGAAACAGTGGATTACCATTTTTACTTCACTTTTTGCAATCTTTAACCCGGATTTACGTCAAAGAGATAGCGTAATTAATGCTGTGAAACCATGCGACGATGACGTCGTTTAAATGACGTCATTTGCGCTACGTTTTTGATGACGTTTCCCGCCGATTTTCGATATTTTATAGAAACAAACTACAATAAAAAAAGAGTTTTAACCATAAAATAAACAGAAAAATTTAATATTTTATCGGTGTAATATCACGTTAATTTCACTCGTGAACACCAAAAGTTGTTATTTACCGCTCACTCGTGGCCGCCCCCCCCGGATGCCCCCTCACTTTTGATGCCCACTCGGTGAAATTATAACGTGATCTTACACCGAAACCAACAATTATCCTCTATGCTTTTGGGAATGATCGCAGCGAAGCGAAAAAGCGACGTTATATTAACTTATATACCTCGTAGGAGGTATTATAAGAGAAAGAATGATTACAAGAAGAGAAACTATTATCGAAGACAACGCGATTCATATGTCAAAAGTAATTAGTCATAAGTCAAAAGTCAAAAGTCGAAAGTCATAACTTAAAAGTCAAAAACACCCGTAAGTCGAAACTCGAAAGTGGCCCTCCAAGGCTTCCATAGATATTTAAGTAATTCGTGTTATGACCGCGCAACGTTTATTCTTAATGAGTCGGGTTTTTTTATAAGTTCCATATGCGCGTCTTACTACACAGGAGAAATGAACAATATCAAGAAATTGCAATTTTTTTCGTTACGTCAGTAGAAATAGGTCCAAATGAGGAAAAATCACATTTTGCTTTTTTGTGTTCATTTTTTGAAAGTACGATGTATTTGGAAGGATACCGGAAATTTTCTTTACCATCCGTATCTTCATTAGAAAGTCTTTAACCACCAACCTCTGTGACATGGACACGTTAAAATGTTGAAACGAGGGTGTAAACATTTTCTCTGAAGACAAGTAAACACAAGATTTAATGTTGCTTTGATGATATATTTTTAGTTTTTGATATCTGAAAAAGCCAACAAGATGATTATATGATTCTAAAGAACTGGCTGAAAAACAGAGAATACAAGCATAATTTTTGTTACCTAGCAACCAGAGAATTTAATGAAATTTTCCTCGTTATATTTTCTTTTACAATCTTAATAATCCTATTTTTTCACAAACATTTTTACTCATACAGAAATCGCGAATTTCTTAATACCACTGTTCAATCCCTTACAATATAACTGTTCGGGGAACAGCATTGGGTCCGCAACTGATGAACGTAAAAGGTTATGTTTTTTCAACTTGGGAATCAACTTAAAAACGTATATACTGTTTGCATTTTATTACAATATTTCAACTTTTGGTTTGTATACTTTCGATCAATCGATTTAACATGCATCAGTTCGTTAAAGTCGTCATGAGTTTCCGCATCAGTTAAAAAAAAACAAGTTTGTAGCATTTAGTGTACTCTGAATTAACCGTAGAAAATGAATAACTTTGCAGTCTTGTTCCACTAAATCAAAAGAGATTTTCCAGATAAACTTAAAACTTCCATAGACATCAGTTTTGACACATAAGTGAATTACTTCAAATAGATGTACATGATATGTGACAGGTTTGCATGAAGGTCTGTCAGTGAGATCTTGAACTCAGGTCATCATTTAGATTTATGATAACATAACTAAATTCATTTTCTCTCGGTTTTCTTTGCATTATTGCACAAGACAAAATAGGAAGAAACCGCATCGTTATTCATTTGTTTCGTAAAATTTAAACAAAGACATCTTTGCCTCGTTCATAAATGCATATAACCAATGTACATGTATAATCACTGTACATGTGCAAGCTTATAATTATTTCCTACAAGAATGAATGAATGAATGAATGAATGAATGAATGAATGAATGAATGAATGAATGAATGAATGAATGAATGAATGAATGAATGAATGAATGAATGAATGAATGAATGAATGAATGAATGAATGAAATATGCAAATAAATGAAATACTAAAATAATGAAGTATATAACTTGATTAGAAAATGCATTACATATTAAAAATATATTTACCAGAATAACCCCTTCACGAACTTGAAAATCCTGTGTGTCGAAAAAACTGATTAAGGTAGATCGGCGTGCGTACCTCGTTAAAACGTTAATAATTGAAAATCGGAGTTCTTGTTTCTATAAATTACACACTACACATAACGAGTTTCCCAATTCCTTTTCAATAAAATCTGTGACTCGCGTTCTTTCTCTCCGACTCCCAGATGGTGTCTGCTCCTTTATACGGCTATTCTATCGCCTAATCTTTTGTTAAAATGGGATTTATCAATGAGACAGCATGAGTCAATGTGGGTATTGATTAACGATTTTAGCCTTTGTTTTGATTCTTGTTTCATTATTATAACCTCTAGTCACTCTACTAATCGCCGACCAAACCGTTCCACCAACATGTCAAAGTTAAGTGACTTATTTACCTTTGATTATATTACTAACAAAATACGATTACGAATGAAAAAGATATGTAACGATTAATTGGAGATAAGTATATCAACTTATAATCGCTATAATCACTTTACAAATCAGAGAATACGCAATTACAATAGATTTAGTCATTTTGTAATAGGTTTTATAGGGGGCAGTGTAGTTCGCAAAACGGCAGTTTTCTGAAGGCTTTTGCTCACTTTACATTACAACATCCAGACTGGTCTGGTCCATTATACATATATGTGTATACATGTATATTATAAATACTATGGAACATATGTACAGTACCTCTCATTTCTGTTATATTATTAAAGCGGCTCGACCCTTCGTAACATTTTGTTATACCAAGTACAGTCAAACTTTGCACAAAGACCACTTTTTTGTTTTGTAGCTAGTCTTTATTCACAATCATGTGTTTTACTATATATGAATAATGCACTGTGATCTCCCTACTGGTCTTTATTCGGATCGAGGTCTTCATTCGGAAGTGGCACACCCGAAAACGGTGGCTCTAAGTTATTTTCCTTTGAATTAATGTCGTTTGGATTATAGCGTGATGACACGCTAAAACTTTTTTTTTTTCATCATATTTGTTTTGATACATGCTGTCATTTACTATAAAACATTTTATAGGTGCCACTGTATCGTGACGAAAGAAGTCCGAAGCTGTCAAATTGTTATCAATTTTGAAAATGAGTAGTATCTTAAAGTCAGGATATAACTGGGTTATATATCATATAATGGCTGACGTTCAACTTGAAAAAATCAGTTATAAATACATTGTATGCAAAAACAACAGATAAGGCCTTTATCATAGCATGTAAATGTCATGATAGTGCGTTCATCTCAGGATCGGAAGGTCCAGCGTCTGTCATACCTGCATAGAAATAAACAGTCAAACCTGTGTTAAATATATACCACCTGACAATAAATATCACCCTGCTAATAAAGACCAGCAGGGAGGTCACATTACGAAATAAAAACATATATTTGGAGTACAATTTAGTACAATAGTGAAATGAAAATATTGATTAAGCGAACAAAAAGAGAAAACAGTCATAAAAAACAAGAAACTATATAAGGCGTTCAATTTGATGAATAGACACTATACGACAATGGAGTAAATGCTACAATGTATAAATTATTACAAACCTTTAAGGGTTCAGATATCCAAAGTGTTTGTAGTCTCAGCACACGATAAACACGCATACAAAGACACTTGTGACTGCCAGACTGCCACTTACAGCAAATTGTCTGTCTTTTCAAATCACAGTATTCATCAATACATGACGCTACCCAGACGTAACATCCATAATTATATGAGGAACATAAAAGGAAGCATTATTGATTACCTGTGACATTAGCTGTGCACTCATGCAGGTATATAATGATGCTGAGTCCGACAAGATAAATGATTTACTTTCCAAGTTTTAAAATAAACCATATCTGTCAGAAACAATACGTGGTGATATTTTGTTTCAAGTAACATATGTAACTCGGAATGATAGACCGATCTATAACAAAGTCAATCTTTCTGTGTATTCCGACGTTGCATTTACAAATATTACTTGACTCTAAGCTTGTTTTGAAAAGGTAGCATACGAAAGCAAAATTACTCATAATTCTGCAAAAATTATATGTAAATTAGTCTCTAGAAAATCGAAGACAGATCACCGGAAACTGGAATACATCCTGTTTCTTATCAGAGCTTAAAATTCCGCATCGTCGGAACCCACGGTTAATTTCATTCGCTTCTCTCCAGTCATTTACTGGTGTGTATGCACAATGAGTAGCATGAAATTCTGCTGCAAGTAAAAAGGAGTTGGGATATGTTTTCATGTACATCAGTAGCAATTCTAGACTAAACACTGTCCTTTGAAAAGAGGTGCAAATATCATAATGCATTACTAGTGTTCAAATGTAAAAAAGGAGATTGTCCAATTTACTTTTCAAATAAACTTAACTTTGCTCATAATGTTTACTATGGTCTACGTTCATATTTCTGTTGTTAAATCTAAAACGAACTATCTGAAACAATCATTTAGTTCAATAATTCATCTCCCTCTCACATAAAACTTCACACCGATTTTTCCACGTTCAAATGTGCTTTAAAGGATTTTCTCACGCGGCAATTTACAATACTGTATTATACTTGTTAATACAAGAAATATGTTGCATTTTTAGGTTGTAATGTTTCAAATGAGTGTGAATGTTCCTTAATTATTACTACTGTTTTGTCTAATTCTTAATATAAGATAAGATAAGAAAAAGTTTATTATAGTGACAAGTACATTTCATAATACAATAAACAAACATATACAAATAACAATAGTACCCGGCCCAGCTGGCCTATTTGTCACCTTAGCAATAAATAAGTTTTCAAATTCATATTTATACAATTTGATTCAAAACTTTCTTTGTTAATAGTAATGATAATGGTTAAACACATCGAGAAAAAATACTTTCTCTTGCAAATAAGGCAAGATGAGATACGATTAGTTTGCTTTTTGATTATTAATATTAAATATATTCAAAACAATCGGTATCGAACTTTAAAGTGCGTTAGCCCCAAACATTAGGTATAATGTAATCCAATAGAAAATGCCTGTAATATTTCCTTAAATTATGCTGCTTATATACTGCTTTTACCAATCCGTAATCGAGATTCTAGCCCGTCAAACATTTATAAATATGTTATTTTGAGAGAAGACTGTATTTGAGTATTGTGAAAACTAAAGAATTTTAATGCAAAACAAGATTTGATACAGTTGTACAAAAGAGATGCTTATTTAACACAGTGTTAACAAAATTCAGCAACAAATAGCCTTGAAATCGTTCATATTTTATACATATATACGACATGATCTTAATAGAAGTTACTACATGTACATAGAATGTTCAAGATATGCTATACATATTAAAGCAGACTTTCTCATGTACCCATAAAGAACAAGCATTTATAACAACTTCTTTCACATTATTGCAATTTGTAAGCATTGTCAAAACTAGCCAATCTTATTCGAAACGAAACAACGGTAATAGCGACTCATGAGAAATACACAAAGTACATAGTTCAATATTTATCTACCTTGGTGAAAAGAAATTCAAGAAAGATAAGTATTATATGACTATTAGTTAGATTAAAATAAGTTCATATAAACGCTACATTATGTTACAATGTGTGTGTGATCCGGTACATTATAATCCTAGGAAATGATTTCATTCGCTATCGGTTATACATCTCGAAATCAACTTTTGGTGCACAAAATGACATAAATGATTTAAGAGTAATGCAAAATGTAATAACACAATATTAAACTAAGTATATCATACTTAAATACAGTACAAGTAATTTTTACACATTTAACGAGAATAAATAGTAGTACGTCTACGCAGATAACATTAATGTATTTTGCAATCTTTCTTGGTTGCGAGGTTAACAAATTAATTAACCTTTGTTGATCAGACAAATTATTAAGTATATTATATAATATTATATATATATAATTAATATATATGAGACTTCTATAATTGAGATGTGTTTGTTGAAAAAATAGTTTTGCTGGTCTGCTATTGTGTGTGTATGTATATATATTGACTTTGAATTGACTGTATACGTATTGTATGAATGTATATGTATATAAATTCATTTTTTAATTGAAAGCCATACTGAAAATAAGTTGTATAATGTTTTTTTTGTACTCTAAGCATTTTACCTTCAAAAAATAAAGTTATTATTATTATTTATTTTTTTAGTGGATGGACTCACGTAACAGAAGTATGCGCAAACCAGACTAGAAATCGCCACATTTTGCTGCGTGTAAACGTAGTGAAATAATCTAATGGAAGACAAAAATGATATTTTAACTTTGTTTATACATCACAATCTCATTGTGACCTTCCATAAATTACAAACCGAACAGTCATGCAAATACATACGTTCACAGAAATGCACGTGCAGATACAAACACACTCTCACAGTCACACACAATCTGGTAACATATATACTTAGTTTTATACAAAACCCATACAAATTATAAAGTATATTTCATATGAATAAGGTTTTCATGTACATGTACGTCTACCACTTATAATTGACAGACACTGAGTCTCAGAAATATAGCATCATAACAGAATAAAATATATTTACAAAGTAACCAAATTATAGTATACTGAATGTGTTACTTGTAAGTATATGCGTGTTGATTATGCAACAAATAAAATGAATATTTTTTTAATCAAAATTTCATACCTAGAGTGGCGAATAATTCCAATTGTGTACTGCAGCATATAAAAAGGACGATTTGTCACAGTATATGTTTAGGTAAAGACTGGCGTCTGTTATTAATGGATCTAAAATTGGAGACTTCCTTGCTGGTAAAGGTTAACAAGTTACATCCAGTTTTGGTATTAGTTTTTTTTATAGTTTTATAAAAAAAGAAGCACATTTCAAGTAAACTTAACGATTTGTTACGTAGCTTAAATTTACTTTAACATTAAGTACAAAATATACACGTACCTGTGAATAGCAAAGAACAAACAAATAGTACAAGAGTGAATGATTATGATAGATCATTTAAAATAATCTATTTTTCCCCATGCTCAAGTACTCTCATCACATTGCTAGTTTTAACTATTTCAAACGGGCTGTTTCAGAATTAAACTAGGCGTAAGGGAGACCGGGAATAGTTGTTACATTTTTTCACGTTTTCCGGTATATCTACCTGATTTATTTGCCGATGTAGATAGTTTATATATCTATGCAAAACTCATTGTTTGTTGTTGATAGAAATGTATAGCAAATAACATATTTTTACTCGTACCAGCTAGATTTAAGAGATAAGTGAAATGTAACAACTTACCCCGATAATGGGGTAAGTTGTAACAATTTATTTCTGACCAAAGAAAAACATTCAACACATAAAACGTTTATTGTAGACAACAGTCTAAACGTTTTAAACAGCAACATACTTGAATGGGTCTGCTATCATGTAAGTGCTTTATGTTTACTGGCTACTTCAAAAAACATTTTTTATACATATATGTATTTTTCTCTTGATTATTACATATAATCTTAACCCGAAAAAAATACATTTAAAAATCTTAAATTCCTTTCAAAATCCAAGCTGTTTTAGAAGTATTAATCATTTCTGCAATGAGCCTTGACGATGTCACGGTCAATGAATTTAATCAGGTACCAGAATATACACACTAATAATTTATCAAAGTATGTGCTGGAGGTACACTTTAAGTTAAAGCGGATGACAGATGTATAAATGCTTCTCGTATTGTAAGGGTTATTTTTCACATTCTCGTTTCTTACATTAAAGGTGTCAAATTGGCAACTCTTTGTTATCATTTTTAGTGATTTGACTGAAAATTAATGAAAATATTGGCATTTTACTGAAAATGCTGAAATTTCCTTATTTTTTGTGGTAGGGTTAGTAAACGTGCCCATATTATCTTATTATGCTATTTATCATCATTATTTTATGTTATTTGCAACATATTAGATCTATGTCAAGCTATGCACCTTAGCATTTATAAGATTTTGGATACACTGTAACAACGTGCCCCTTGCTCGCTGTATCAACTTCCCCCAACCAATGACCAATAGCTCAGATATAATTGAACAGATTAAGCAAAGAGATTTATACTTATACAAATTCAAAAAAGACGGTCGTAAGGAAGATTATAAGATGTTTTGTAAACTAAGAAATAAGTTACAAAAACAAATAAAAACTGTTAAGTCTAAATATTTTTCTAATAAAATTGAAGAAAACAAATTATGTTCAAAGAAGTTATGGCAAAACTTAAAATCTCTTGGGTATAAAAATAAAGAGTACAGGTCCAAACATTGTTCTAAATATTGAAGGTGAAAATTGGCATGATTCTATTTCTGTTGCAAACCATTTTAATGATTTTTTTTACAACTGTGGCTTCTATATTAGTATCAAAACTACCCATTGGAAAACACTTGTGCACTATAGACTCTGATACTGTGAAAGATTTTTATACCAACTCATGCTCACAAAGGGATTTGTTTTACTTGAAAACTGTGTCTGAGAGTTTTATATATAAAGAACTTTGCAAATTTATATGTAAGTAAAAGTACAGGTCTAGATGGTATACCTGCAATATTTTTTAAAGATTTTTTAAAATTACCTGTTACTTTCATTATCAATATGTCAGTCTCTGATAATTATGTTCCTGGTGAAAAGAAACTTGCCAGAGTCAAACCTTTGGGTTTTAGGAGTTCACACTCAACTGACACATGTCTCATTCATCTTTTAGATTGTATCAAGAATAACAATTCTAGAGGATTATTTACTGGTATGATTACGATAGATTTGCAAAAGGCCTTCGATACTGTTGATCATAACATCTTATGCAGAAAACTACATCTTATGGGAGTTTCTAACACATACTGGTTTCAGTCATATTTGATAAACAGGAAACAAGTTGTTGATATTGAGAAATCTCTTTCATCTCCTGCTACTGTTACTTGTCAGTATATTAGGTACCTTACTTTTTTATGCTATGTGAATGACATGACCACCAGTATCGACATAGATTGCAAGCTCATTATATATGCTGATGATAGCACTATACTTTTTCACGTACTGATCCAGATATTATTTCAAACAAATTAGGAAAGGTTCTTGAATCTTGTTCAGATTGGCTTGTTGATAATAAGTTATCTCTCCATCTTGGAAAAACAGAATGTATGCTTTTTGGACCTAGAAAGAAACTGAGAAACGTCAAAAATTTAATATTGTATGTAATGGTCAAACCATAGATTCTATAAAACAAGTCAAATATCTAGGCTTAAATATTGAAAATATTTTGTCTGGTGAGGCCATTGTCAATAACATTGTCTCCAAAGTTAATTCAAGACTCAAATTCTTGTACAGACAAAGTAAATGTCTTTCCTTTAAAAGCAGAAAATTACTATGCTCTGCATTAATACAGTGTCTCTTTGATTATTCATGCTCTTCGTGGTATGAAAGTCTAACAGAAGCCTGAAAAAGAAACTACAAGTAGCTCAAAACAGAGTGGTTAGATTTATCAAAGATTATCATCCTAGGACCAGTTTAACTCCTTCAGACTTTTCAGAAGTGAACATGTTAAATATTGAAAACAGAGTAAAGCAGCTAAGACTAAATCACATGCATAAGATTTTTCAAAATAACTGTCCAAAATATATGAAACAAAACTTTGTTCGTCTGTCTGACATACATAATTATGACACTAGATCAAATAATTATAATTTTTTTTATTCTGCATTGCAAAAGAGTGTGTACTGATACTTTCTTATATAATGGCATTATAGACTGGAATAGTTTACCAGAAAATATCAAGTCTATAAAAAATATATATTTGTATAAAACATCAGTTAAAAGCCATATTATAACAAACTGGAAGGCACAATCTGAAAATTGTTTTTTGTATTACAAGACTTAAATATACTGCTTAACATTCTAGTTTCATTCTTCTAAGTAATCATATGTTATCAACATTGTGATAAAGAGAACCCTCCGTGATAATATAGCTAGTAAAAATTATGTGATAATATAGCTAGTAAACCTTCTGTGATAATATGGCTAGTCTGCAAAAGTGATTGTTTCAAGTAATAGCTTTAAGATCCCGATGTTCTCTGGTTCCTTCTTGATTCTCATTTTTTTGTTGGTGAACTGGACCCCATTGGAAATAAGCTTTCGAGCTTGATGGGTTATCCATGCGAACATAGATCAATATTTTTAATATATATATTTTTTTTCTTCATTTTAAAGATTCTTTTGTAATTCAAGTTTACATTTTAACAGCATTGTAAACTATTAAATGAAACATCTCTATCTTAGTTAATACTGGAAATTATGCTAGCTTTTAAAAATTCTCAACACCTTTTTTTAAAAAAAAACACCTTTTTATCCCCCCCACAAAACCACCCCCCCCCCCCCCCCCCCACCCTAATAAATTTTACTTCTATGAAATAAGTAATGGTTTCCTCTCGCTTTTTTTATGGCACGCACACCTGTCCGTATATATGACTCGAAAGAGAGGAGTGACAGTATCATACATAGAGATAATGATAGTGAAAGGTAAATAAAACATGGAAAGACAATAGATACATTTTTAAAGAAAGTAACACAAAAACAAGTTGTAAGTGTCTTAATGTCTTAATTTAGCTCTCTACTGCCTTGCCTACGATACGGTACGGCACGGTGCGGAAGATACATGTAGAAAGTTACGGCCCGTGTTGAAAGTACTCTCTACAAAGGAGAATTTAACCGGCGTTTTGGATGTGGCAGTTGTTGTTGACAGATTTCGAAATTTAGCAAAGAAAAATAGCTGAAGCGCTCAAAATGCCGGTAAGTTTATAAATAATTGTAAGTGTTATAACCATTGAAGTGCATCATCTTCCCACAAGCTGTAAAACATTCTTGCCAGTTGTTTTGACTTTGTCATGTTTGTTTGCTGGTCAAGTTTGTTTGTATGCACATATGTTGTGTATTCGTATTAAGTATATTTGGCTTTACTTGAAGGTTTTAATTCCCCCATACCCAAGTAACAAGATATATTTACTCAATTACAGTGATGACCACTTGTTATTCTAATTTTAAAAAATTCTGCTCTGACAGGACATCCAAATTTATGGTCCTCCTAGCCTAATTAATTTGGCATTTCAGTGTGACCTAGTCTTAATAATTAAACTCAAAACAAAGACCAATTTTACATACAGACAATTTATAGATTTCTGCCTTGGTGGCTGGATAGCAAAAATATAACAATATTCATCTGTTGAGTACAATTATTTGGACCAAGTGTGACCCCTTTCACAGATCTGATTTTTTTTAACTGTCACACCTTTACAACTTTGTAGAAGTTGAACAACTAGGAAATATCAGTCTATAAAATTGGTTTGCCCTTGAAGTTAAAATAGTTAGACTACGGTCCTCCCTGCAACCCTTTGTACAGGCCGGCAGTCTTTCAATTGAGAAATAAGCACCATTATATTATGTGCTTTGTTGTAATTCTTAGAGTGAAAGAGCAGGATGGTAGTATTTTGGCGTTTCGTCACCAAGAGTTTTGTGTACAAAAGAGGTTGTGGTTTCGTCACTCTTATTTAATTGTATATTTAATTGTTAGTTTGACATAAATGGGATCAAACAAACCAATTAACGTTGTCGTTACATGTAATTATAGGATGCATCGGGGTAATATGAACACCTTTTTTCATTCAAATTAAGTTATTAGTTGACTTTAATCAGTAATATTTAAATCTTAATTCGATTATTCAGATACGTAGTTTATTTTAAAATCTAAAAACAAATTTTAAACAGATAAATCAAATATGTTTTTTAATCAAATTTTGTGCAGTACATGTAAATGTTATATTCTCATTTAACTGTAATGAATATTGGGCAATATCAATTTCCAAATCTACAAACACAAACACCGGGGAGCCCAAATGTGTTCCATGGGACCCAGTCAAATGTTATGGCTCCACCCAATTGGACGATTTCCATGATGGAGGACATAAAAGCCATCAAGGCCACCATACCGAAAATTGATCAAATAGAGAAAACTGTCAATTATATGTGTATCAAAGTGTCAGAAATGGAAACAAAGCTCGTGGATTTAGAACTGAAAGTAAATGATTTTGAGAAATCAATCAGCTTCCTAGATAAAGGGTTTGACAATTTGAAAGAGAAAGAGAAGGAAAATACCAAAAAGATGGATAGTATGAAAGACAACATAAACAAAATGCAGAAAATGTGTCACAATATGCAGAACACTATAGATGATATGGATATAAGAGATGAGCATTATACAGATAAACTGCTAGAATTGGAAGCAAGATCCATGAGAGACAATCTTATATTCTATGGTTTAAGGGAACCAGAAAAACCAAACGAAGGGGAGACCCCAGAACCTGACAAATGCGAACAATTAGTTAAAAATCTTATAAAAGACACACTTGAAATAGATGCCACAAACATGGAATTTAACAGGATACATAGGTTAGGTGGAAATCGGGCGAAGAAACCGAGACCAATAATTGTCAACTTTCACCGCTACGCAGATAGAGAGGTAATCCGCTTAAAGTCGTATGATGAAAAAATCAAATCGGCCTTAAAAACTCAAAATCAAGGTGTTGGAGTACAGATGCCTCAGCAGTACCGAGACGCTAGGAGAGCACTCAGTGAATTCACAAAAAACGAAGACAGTGCACGTATTGTCGGTAACAAATTATATATTAATAACAAACTCACGAAGAAATACTATGACGGGAAAGTATACGACCAGTAGGGATGTCATGAGAAAGACATTAAGATTTTGACATGGAATGTCAATGGGCTTGCTAGAAAGATAACAGACAGCGATTTCATTAATATTCTTAGTAAATATGACTTTATATTTTTGACGGAAACATGGCTTTCCAGTAACACACATCTCAATCTTAATATTAATGGTTATAACAGTGATCATTTATACGGAAATAAGACTCGTAATACTCGTAAGGGTAGATACAGTGGTGGAATTAGCATTTACTATAAAAATTGTTTAAGTAAATATGTTAGAATTGTTGAAAAAAATCAGAAGGGCATTATATGGGTCGAAATCGACAAAGATCTTTTTCAATTCCACGAGAATGTTTATATTTGTAATGCGTATATTACGCCAAGCAATTCAACAGTTATTGATAGCTCTAGCTTTGATTTTTTTGAGGAAATAGAATCAGGTTTAGAAAAATTTAAATCTCAAGGTAAATGCTTTATAACCGGAGATCTAAATAGTAGAACTTCAAACTTGTCAGACATTTTAGATTTTGACATTTATATTGATAACGACAACGATCTGTCAAACAATGTAAATATACCTCCACGTGTTTCTAAAGATCACGTGACCGATAGCCACGGTAGACGCTTGATTGAACTTTGTCAGTCTACTTCTTTTGTTATAGGTAATTCTCGATTGTATAATGACCTAGACATAGGTGAATTTACTTATCATTCCTTAAATGGTTCAAGCGTAGTTGACTACCTGATATTAAATATCAATGATTTTCAATGTATATCTAACTTTTGTATACTCGATCCGAATAAATTTTCTGATCATTCCGGTGTTACATTTAATCTTTTGGGCAAACAGCCCCAAAAGACACTAAGTGATGATACACATAAATCAGAAACTTTTTTAAAATGGGATGAATGTAAAATAAATGATTTTCATCAAATTTTGATGAATGAAAAACACAATTTTGACAAACTAACGGACAGGTTAAACAACAGTGACGATCTCGTTGATATTACGGATTCTTTTATAAATACCTTAAATTATTGTTCCCAAAAAGTCTTTGGATGTTCGCGAAAGTTAAAAAATAACAAAATACATTCGAACAAAAAGCCTTGGTTCAATGCCGAATGTTTTTCTGCTAGAAAGCACTTTAAAAAGTCCAGAAATGCATTTTTAAGAAATAAAACTAATGCTACAATGAGAGAGACCTATATAAATTCGAAATCATATTATAACCGCGTAAAACGGATACATAAGACTAAATATAAAATAAAAAAAAAAAAGGAACTATCCGCTCTAAGTAAATCACAGCCTAAAAAGTTTTGGAAGAAAATTAAAGGACAGTATGCTAACACGCCTGCATCTGCGGTAGATCTGAATATAAGTAATTTATATGACCATTTTAAAACTTTATATAGTGGTGATACAACAAATGAATATACTAATACAAATAATATGTCAACACATGACGAAGATTTAGATAAAACAATAACTTTCGCAGAAATCGAAAGTGCTGTTTTCTCTCAAAACAATAACAAAAGCAGTGGAATAGACGGCTTAGTAGCAGAAGTATTCAAACATTCTTTTCATGTGATTTCTCCATTCATGTATAAACTGTTTAATAAGATTTTTGAAACCGGAAGGTATCCGGATAGCTGGGGAGAAGGTATAATAGTTCCTATTTTTAAAGGCGGGAATGCAGAAGAAGCAAAAAACTATAGAGGAATAACTCTAATTAATATAATAGCTAAAATTTATTCTCACATACTATTAAATAGACTCACTAAATGGTCCATTAAACACGAGAAAATCATAGACAATCAGTTTGGCTTTCAAAAAGGGAAATCGACTGTTGACTGTGTATTTTTACTACATGCAATTATTGCAAAAACACTATCTTCTCATAAAAAGCTGTATTGTTGTTTCATCGATTTTGAAAAGTGTTTTGATACCCTAAATAGATCATTTATTTTTCAAAAATTGATAATGGAACAAGTCAGTTCAAAATTCGTAAATGCCATAAGAAATATGTATAAATCCGTCAAAGCCGCAGTCAGGTATAAACAAAACACATCATCCTTTTTCGAGTCAAACATTGGTGCCAAACAAGGAGACCCGAGCTCAAGTCTTTTATTTTTATTCTTTGTAAACGATCTTTTAAACAATATTAATGATGATATAAACGGTTTGTTCACTATAGATGAGATTAAGATATTCTTAATACTATTTGCGGACGATGCTGTGTTGTTTGCGCATGAGCCGGAAGCACTTCAAGCAATGCTGAATGATCTCTATAATTATTGTGTAACATGGGGTTTAAAAATTAACACTAATAAAACGAAAATCATGATCTTCGAATTAGGAAGACATACAACATACAATTTTACATATAACAACATTATACTAGAAAATGTAAAATTCTTTAAATATCTCGGTATAAATTTGTTTAAAAACGGACATTGGAATCGAACACAAAAGAAACTTGCTCAACATGCGTTATATGCATTACATAATTTGTTTATCGTATTTAATCAATTAGAAATGTATATCCCTATAAAATGTCAATTATTTGATAGCTTAGTAGGATCAATACTCAACTATGGAGCAGAAATCATTGGCTATAACGAAGGCAAAAACATAGAATTAATACACTGCAAATTTCTTAGAAAAATTCTAACCGTAAGAAAGTCAACGAATCTTGACGGTCTTTACGGCGAACTGGGAAGACATCCCATGAAAATCCAGCGTAAAATAATAATAATTAGATACTGGTTAAAGATATTAAAACTAGATAATACATTCCTATTAAAACGCATGTATAATGTGCTTAAACAAGATGCTACTAATAATATATCATATAACGGAAATAATTGGGCTTTTCAAGTTAAAACTATTTTAAATGAGATTGGAATGCCAAACTTATGGATTAATCAGGATAATGTGAATAATTTGATTAACTTTAATATAATTAAAACTAGAATATTAGATATATATAAACAAGGATGGTATGCCAATATAAACAATTCCAGTAGACTCGAAACATATAGCCTATATAAGCATGAATTCGAATTTGAAGAATATTTAAAACATGTAAATATAAATAAATATAGAATTGCATTGACAAAATTTAGACTATCATCTCACAATTTGGAAATTGAAAAAGGTAGGCACACGAATACACCTAGGGAAGAAAGAACATGTAGACACTGTAATATGAATTTAATAGAAAATGAATTTCACTTTTTGCTAGTCTGTCCGAAGTATTATACATTACGTAGACAGTATTTTAAGCCTTATTTTTGCCATTGGCCAACATTACAAAAGTTACAATTGTTGCTATCTTCAAAAAATGCGAAAACACTTAATAACTTATCGAAATATCTATATTTTGCTTTTAAGGAAATAGAAGAAATACAGTAAGCCATTTATGTATTATTTTAAGTTTATATTGAGTTCTTGAACATTTCTCTGTAAACACTCTGCTGTATTATTATGTATTGTTTAAAATCTATGAAATGAACACTTAGTACATCACGTATGTTTAATATATGTATTTTGTCGGCTATAAATGTTATGTAATATTTGATGCCGAATAAAGTATTATTGTTGTTATTGTTGTTGTATGAACTTTGATTTATAATTTTAGTAATTACCTTTAAGTAGGTGTGAAATCCTATTGTTATAGTTATCTCATACAAAACTTTGGTGACGAACTGGCAACATAAATCCTTTAATAGTGACGAAACAGGAGGTTGACGAAACCACTGTAATTCAAAGAGCATATCCAAGCCTACATAAAAGCGTATGGATGTGACCACTCTCATATTTGATAATGCATAACATGAATACCTTCACCTGTTATTTTTGCAAAGTTCTGTAATTACTTCTGTTTTGTATTTTTTTCGCATCCAATTATAAATGAGTTTACATTTACCCTAAGGACAAACCCCTTGCCCAGGTTGACAGGTAATTTTCACTCCCCCAACCTTGGGAGTTAACCCAGGTTACTCTTAAATACAAGTGGACAAGTAGAATTGTCTAGGCCTTGTCTGGAAAACTGACTTGGTATAAAATTCCATGCTCTAACTTAGTTTGAGTGACACTACAACAGTAACATGCATATTCTGTCAGCTTCTGTGTAAACTCTATATATGTGAATGGTCTAGATTTAAACAATCAAATAATCATTCATAGATATTTGATAAAAATGTCTACTATTGATATCATTTTTTCTTGCATACCAGATGGGGATATCTGCAGTTTTTACCAGTGCTGGAAAATCTCATCTTACACCCCCCCGTGTAAGACGACTTACGTGCTTACTTGTGACGTAACGTTATAAACAATGTGATGTGGCGTCACGTTATAAAAATGTGGCGCCACTTTCCCATACATAACATCTAAAGAATGTTTGTTTTTATATCAAAATGCATCATTTCGGTAAATTTTGTTTTTAAATATCTATTTCAAAGTGCAAGACGGTATGCAAGAAAAAGTTTCTTCCATGAGATACTTGGTTCAGATGGAAATATCCGTCACTTGGGAAACTGTTCGCGGGAACTCGGCAGAGCCTCGTTCCCGCCAAAACAGTTACCCTCAGTGACGGATATTTCCATCTGAACCTCGTGCTCATATAAGAAACTAATAATCTACAGACATCATAAATGTATTTTATCAAAAAAGGAAAACATTTCATAACATGTTTATCTTATGTCAAGGTTACAAAAAAAACCCATAAGCTCACATGACAAGTATGCCAGGTAACTTTCTTCTGTTTGGATAACGCATTTTCTTTGATATTAAGACAAGGCCACCTTAGAAAAACTGAAGAAGTCACATATGTTTAAGAAGGCAAGTAAATGTACCTGTTATGGCATTGAACATTCTGCAGTGGTTACCTCCCTTTACCACCACATAATTTTGAAAAGGAAGCAGTAGTCTAAGTTTTCTTTGAGTCATATATATAGAGTTTTTTGTGTAGCATACAAAACTCGTTGTGTAGTTACATGTGTGCAACCAGACTGTTAAGCATTTTGAGCCAGTTTTTCAGTAGCCAATTTAGGCATTAATTAGCCCAGGTTGGATAAAAATAGGTTTTTGTTGTCACGTGACATTAGCTAATCTTCATTTAGAGGATGATACATCCAGTGAGTTAGTGATACCGTTGGGGTTTTTCAGCGGTCTCCGGCAGTGGAAAGGTTTATTTAGGGTCTGAATTTTTGGAAAAGTTGTTTGAAGAATAACTCTAATACATGCATGAAAATCATTTTTACATATATTAAATTTATTGTAAGTGAAAGTGAGCTTTGGCAGCCACAGCAGTTTAGAGGGTCTGGAGATTACTACTTTTTCTGAGTTTACATTTAGTCAAATAGTCATGCTGTTCACAATGTAATTTTCTGCATTTTTTTTTTTTTTGCTTCTTTTCAGCCGAAAGGAAAGCCAGGCACAAAAGGACAGAAACAGATAGAAGCAGAAAACAAAACAACTTTATCATTCTACATGTATATAATTCTTTGTGTAAATGTAGGTATTTTTTATAAAAAGCAAGCCTTTTTTTTACAATGCTATGAAAAATTTGGGGTAGTATTGTTTTTTTTTTTTTCATTTTGTGTACACTAGCTGTTTGGTATACCATTGTAGAAATAGCTTAAATTATTGAAATTAGTTTATATAAATGGCAACTTACTTCTGATATATAATCATTTGAATTCTATATGTATATACAACTATTATACATGTACATGTGCCATGTACTATAATATATAGCATACCTGATGTGAGCCTTATGTCAGTGTCTGACTTCCTGCAACTGCAGTAACTTAATCTTTGTTCACAACTCCACACCACTGGCCAAATGTTCAGACCAAACATACTGTGTATTTCTACTTTCAGGCAATATTCTATGGTGCTCAGTATCTCTTGTTTAGTGAGTCATTCACAACATTTTACATTGTAAGTAAACATATATACTATACATGCTGTACAGTTCAACTTCTATTTTATAAAAAAGTATTGGTTCTGAGGATATCCCAAACAGTGGTTCAGGCCCCATGATTAAAAACTTTTTATATGCTCTACTCGGATTACGTAATTTCAGAAGTTTACAGCAGCTCTATACCTTGTAATTATACTGTTTTCCCAAAGCCATAAACACATTTTTCACAAAAACATAATTATCTAGAATGTAAACATATATTTGAATTGCAACTTCTTTGCAGGTGATGTCTGTGTTAGCACTATGTGTATATGGAGCATGTTATAAGTTTATGAGCAGTATGGCAGGGCAGGGTATTGACATCAACATGGAGTCTGGAATGGCAGAGTAAGTTAAAACTTAACATTGTAGTTAGAAAATACTAGTTTTATGTTTGATGTTCTTAATTAGAGAAATTGGATCAATGCATTGCATACATGCCTTGAAGAAACACTGTCAGCCACTGAAGTTCTATTAGATTTAGAAATACAGCAAGCTTTACTGAAAAATATTGATTGCCAATCAAGTAGAATATTACCAATTTCTAAGAGTTGATGGTTCAGAGTCATTCTAATTATTTATCCGATGCACTGAGGGGTCATTGAGGATTTGAAGAAACAGTTACACATGTAAAAAATATTTTTTTCAGTTTTAAATAGAAAAATAGAGTCAATACAACATTAAAAGCATTTTCTCAAAGGTTTATGTGAGAATATAAAAAGTTTTAAATTAATCTATTACTTTCAGGCATGCGAAGGATGTTTTATTATTGACAGCAATAATAGAAATTTTAGTATTGGTTTCCAACTATTTCTGGCTGTTCTGGTTAGTGGTGAGTATATTTCAGAATTTGGGTTTGAATCCATTTAAGCATACAAAAGTACTTGTGTGATGTATTTAGTATGAATTTGGTATGAAAAAAGTGGGTTTGTTTGTTTAATATATTTTTTTAAAAAAATAAAAACCTCTTTCCCTTTTTTTATAAAAAAAAACGATGAGAAGCAATACTAGGTAAAAAATTTGTTGGTTTTAACTGCTAACATTCTGTTTATATTGGAACTCAAAATTTAACAACAAATTTTTGTTAAATTGTCCATATGGCAATGCTTATCAACTGATAGCAGCACGCTGACCAGTGCTAGATTATCGATGTACATTACTTGAACTTATAGCATAAAAACTTCTGAAAGAATCATTTAAGATACAAAATGTAATCCTGCACCCATAGTGGTTATAGTCACTGACTTGAAATCATTGTAAGTTCTGTAACCTCTCATAGATTGAGGGTCATGGGTGGAGCTCTACTACCAACCATGTCTCTTTATGTGAGAAAGTTGCCAGTTTCTTACGGAGGATAGGAGTCTAGTATTAGTTTATACTAATTTATTTTAGAGCTTACAGGTGATTGAGTCACTCTCAACTCCGTTTCCTGGAAAAACCAGGACTGGTGTCATAGGAGGAGGTACTGTCTTATCCCCAGTGGGGCTCAGACATGTAACCTCTGGAATAAGAGGCAGACCGTTAACCTCTTCATCACCATTCCCCTTGAGAAAAAACGTTTGTTTGGGGAAATCATTCATTGCTAGAGAACTTTTGAGTGCTGTCACAAAAATTGTAGAATATTGCATGATTTACCGTACACCTTCCCATTTCAGGCACCCGGTAGAGCATTTTATTTACTCTGGGTAAACATTTTATCACCATGGTTCTTTGCTGAGGCTCCAGAAGTTGATGACAAGAAACAGAAAAAAATGGACAGAAAAATGAAACGTCGACAATGAGTGCCTAATTCAGGGAACTAAAGAAGATTTCTTCATTTTTCACGCTGGCCAATGAAAAGTCAATTAAAATTTGACTATATAAACATACTGTTTTATCTAGAGTTTTTGAAATTTAAAAAGTCATTGGTGTTTGCAGCAAGTGGAATAAACAGTGATTTTGAGCCAGCTGGAAAAGGATTATGTCAGTTTGGGTGGATCATATTCATTTGCCGTGCACATTCCTTTTTTAACCGGGTTTAAAACCAGAGGACTTTGGACCCTTTTATTTAAAGACCTTGTATTATACCTGATAATGCTGATATGTATTTTATGTGTGGAAGGTGACATTTTTGAAAAGGGTTGTATTGGATTTTAAGGGCTGATCTGGTTTGCATTTTGATTATTCAGAGTTTAAAGGAAATTCATTAAAATCATTATTTTGCCCCATATCAGATCAGTTTAATTTATTATGTACATGACAGGTCAGTTTAAAAGATGCAAGGTTTTTAGCAGATGTTTACAGATAAAAGAGATGGATGCTTGCAATATTGTTCTCATAGTGTTACTGAAGACATAATTAAGTGAACAGTTGCAAGAAAGAAAGAAATATTTAAAATGGAACAAACTCAAAATTTTATCAGGTCAAAGTCATTCTTCCACATATGTTACACATTTTGTATTTTATTCATGCGACCAAAGCCAAGATACACATATTAAACACGAAATAAACTCTTGCATTTTTAGCAGGAAATGCCACCACTAAATTGTGATGCATTTTTAGCTCACCTGAGCTGGCTCAGGGTGAGCTATTAGGATCGATGATTGTCCGTCGTCTGTCGTCGTCGTCCGTCCACAATTAGTTCGTTAACACTCTAGTGGTCACATTTTTGCCTCAATTGTCACGAAACTTGGTCAGGATGTTTGTCCAAGTAATTACTCGAACGAGTTCGAATATGGGTCATCTCGGACGAAAAACTAGGTCACATGACCCAAAAATAGGAAAATCTTGTTAACACTCTAGAGGCTACTGTTTCAGTCCAAATATCCTGGAAATTTGTCAGAAAGGTTGTTTGGTTGATTTCTAGCTCAAGTTTTAATATGGGTCACCTGGGGTCAAAAACTAGGTCACACAGCCCAAATATGGAAAAACCTTGTTAACACTCTAGAGGTAACATTTTCACCCCAGATATCCTGGAAATTTGTCAGAAAAGTTGTTTTATGATTTCTAGCTCAAGTTCGAATATGGGTCATCTGGGGTCAAAAACTAGGTCACACAGCCCAAATATGGAAAAACCTTGTTAACACTCTAGAGGTAACATTTTCAGCCCAAATATCCTGGAAATATGTCAGAAAGGTTGTTTCTATGATTTCTAGCCCAAGTTCGAATATGGGTCATCTGGGGTCAAAAACTAGGTCACAGAGCCCAAATATGGAAAAACCTTGTTAACACTCTAGATGTTACATTTTCAGCCCAGATATCCTTGATATTAGTCAGAAAGGTTGTTTCGATGATTTCTAGCTCAAGTTCGAATATGGGTCATCTGGGGTCAAAAACTAGGTCACAGAGCCCAAATGTAGAAAAACCTTGTTAACACTCTAGAGGTACCATTTTCAGCCCAAATATTCTGGAAATATGTCAGAAAGGTTGTTTCGATGATTTCTAGCTCAAGTTCGAATATGGGTCATCTGGGGTCAAAAACTAGGTCACAGAGCCCAAATGTGGAAAAACCTTGTTAACACTCTAGAGGTACCATTTTCAGCCCAAATATCCTGGAAATTTGTCAGAAAGGTTGTTTCGATGATTTCAAGCTCAAGTTTCAATATGGGTCATCTGGAGTCAAAAACTAGGTCACAGAGCCCAAATATGGAAAAGCCTTGTTAATACTCTAGAGGTTACATTTTCAGCCCAAATATCCTGGAAATTTGTCAGAAAGGTTGTTTCTATGATTTCTAGCTCAAGTTCGAATATGGGTCATCTTGGGTCAAAAACTAGGTCACAGAGCCCAAATATGGAAAAACCTTGTTAACACTCTAGAGGTAACATTTTCAGCCCAAATATCCTGGAAATATGTCAGAAAGGTTGTTTTGATGATTTCTAGCACATTTGTTAAAAGCAGTTGTACTCGGGTGAGCGATAAAGGGCCATCATGGCCCTCTTGTTAGACCTTCTGACTACTGTCTATTTTGTCCTGGCATTTCTTTGACCTCCATGATGGTTTCCCAGTTGCTTTTTCACTGGGTTTGGTAAAGGAAATTGAGAATAGTATATAACATTGCAGTATAATGAAATAGCACTGTGTAGTATTTTGTGAAACATATCTCGTCTATTCTTCCAGTATTAAAGATACTCTGTCAATGGTTTTACAAAATGGTCAGAAAATGGAATGTTTATTTGGCAAAAGTTTTTATGTGAAGTGTAAATTTTGACCCTTTGCATCAATGAATGTTTTAAGTCTTTGATTGTAATAATAGTGTTAATAACTGTTCTAAAAGCAATGGCATATAGTCAAAATTCTTGCGATAGTTCCTATGAAAATATTACGTAAATTTTGTTGATTGAAATACACTAGAACAGCATTATTTTTGTAAGTTCCAAGTACTGCCGATGATTTCTGTACATGTATATGTAAGCAAAATGCTTTCTATGCAAGTTTTTTTTAACTTATTCTAAATCATTGTTTCAATTTTTTCTTATTTGTGAAAGTTGAATACTTCATTTCATATGTATATCACACATTTTTTAATGTTCAATGACCTAAACATTTAACGTTTATTGTAAATGATTATCTTTTAACTGATGAAATTAAACATATACAAGACTGAAATCTTACATTTGTGTTCCTGTATGAACTGTTGTCATAAAATGTCATGAGTTATTATATAGATTCTTTTTCTAGACCTTTGTTACGCCTGCTTAAAGCGTACACTACAAATCATTATAACAAAAAGGGTGCCATAACTTACTTGAACATAAACCACAAATTGTTGCTCTGACACAAAAAGGGTGCCTGTACTTGCCAATCCACAACACTGTTATGAGAAGAAAGCATCAAAGGCAACTGAAACGTGCAAATATGCTCTTTCGTGCCCTTACAAATTATGCTACAGTGGGATAAATAAGCCACAAACATGAAAATCAAACGGCGATTATTTACATCACGTAGATGATGAGCAAAATAACTCATTGATCATATCTCTGTCTAACCTAAAATAAGGCACCGAAACAAAACGGTCACATACATTAACTTGTCATGGTAATCATATGTACCGAGTTCATTGTAACATGTCTAATATAGTTGTTAAAGCTTGTGCCATGAATTTTCTATATTCCACATCGTAAGGTGACTCCTATTTACATTTAGCTACTAATTAGTTCGTTCGTCCTGTTTATTAATCATCACTGAAATCAAAGAGCAACAAGCTGATTGAAAGTGATACATTGATGACTTATCAACTTGTTATTATTGATCCCATAAAACGAAATCTCAATGTATATGTTGTGCTAATCTTTGGAATGGTATACAATTCTTCGAGATAATGGCATGATAACTTCTATTTTCCTTGCCTAAGTAATGTATATCACCTTGAAATATTTCGTCAAGTCTGTTGATACAGATTTCTCGGTGTGTTGTCGATGCATACGTTCTGCCATATTTCCACTGGAAAAGCCATGCTGTGCAAATAATTAGCACTAGACTTTCATTGATTTGGTCGTGTGATTCCTTCTGTTAGGTAAAACGTTGACAGTGGTGCCGAAATCCTGTCAAGAAACTGTTGAGATTTCAAAGTACTTTTGTGTCTTATTTCTTTATCAAGAACTATACGAAATTTCGAGCTGCTGCTTCAGTTATTTAGACTTTGCTTGTATCATTCATTTTGTTTACTATCGTTTAAATCTGTTTAAAAAAATTGTCCCTATGTAACAAATTAACGATTTTTTATATCAAACCTGAGCAAAGATCTCAAATGAAGGCTTCGGGATGGGTTATTCCGGTGTCCCCAATATGTCGGGAATAATTTGTTTTTAATCAAAATCTCTTTTGAAACCCTTTATGCCTATATTTCTTCTATCATGATCTTTTGTCGTGTTCCTTTAAACCTATGGCATCCATGCATTAGATATTGTTCGAGGAGGCGGTCTGCATTATGGTTATAGACCTTCGGGAACGTAGGAGGTCTATAACAACCATGCAGACCTTTTACGGGTATGATAATTTACTAGCATACATGGTCTTGTTTTTTCAATGATTCTCGTTGGTTTTGAATGATTTAACATAGCTGTAGCCATGTTTCTAATTTACTATAACTTGTCAGATATAATAAGATATTAAAACTTTCTGCGCACCTTGAATTCAATTCGCATAGGGTTCGTGCCTTTTGTGCACCGAAAACGGTATGCACCTGGTTGTTTATGAGACGACAATGTTTTCTTTTATACCGGATCGGGATTTCTTGCATACAAGATCGGGATATCTGCAGTTTTTTACCAGTGCTGGAAAATCTCATATTACACCCCCTGGTATAAGATGATTAAATTACTTCAGAAAGAACTACTTTTATGAATGAATGTGTAAATTTATACATTTCTACAGCGCGTAAATATAAGTCATTAATTTAATTTTATTTCTGCTACTTTTAGAAGAAAATAGTATGCAAGAAAAAGAATATATCACTGACTGCACGCGCAGATGAGAATATCTGGCTCGAAGGTAACTGTTTTGATGGTAACTCGGCGTCCGCAAAACAGTTACCTTCGAGCCAGATATTCCAATCTGCACGTGCAACCAGTGAAAGATTCTTATAAGATATTTTGCGTTTTATAGACTCCTAAAGCTCAAACGAAGGCATGAGGATCGGTCATTCTTCTGCCTCAGTCGGCCTGTAAATAATTAAATATTAAAACTTTCTACGCATGTCAACTAAATAGGGATAACGCATGGAAAGTTCGTGCTGTTCACCAAAACGGTACATACCCCGGACTGAATAGAGGTATCATATGGATTATCAGCTACCAACAATTAAACATCCTCAGACACGTTTGGTCAAATTTTGAATTAAATTCACGAGAATAATCCTCGTCAAAACTTAGGAGCATAGCGGCCTTTCTGTGACAACTTAAAAATCTATTGACCAGACACTTTTGTAATATTTTGAAAACAAGAACATATGAAATGATGTTTATTATATATCGTATGTGAGTATCCTTCCAGCTTGTAAAAGGAAAGTGCTCAAAACACGACCACCAGAGAGCATATCTCATTGCTATATGTCTCCGTGGAAAACATTTTAAATGGTATACTCTGATACTGTTAAATAAATATAAATAATTCACATTATAGTGACCATTAAAGGTTTTTATACAGACTGATTCAAAAATATTTATATTAATTTGTCTAAAAGCGTGGCGATAAGAATTTGGATTAATTGTTATTTATATGAATAATTTATAAAGAAAAAAAAAAGAAAAAGCATTATAAATGATTTCCCCAGGGTGGTTTATAAAATGTCGAACATTGAAACACTCAATATACTGTACGTGTTACAGATGTATTTGCAAAAAACACAACACTACTTGGTTGTATTTTAGATAGGGTATTTACTAAGAAAGATACAAATACAACACATCAAGGAGATTTTGAACATCTGTACCATGTGTACGCAAAGAAAAGTACAAATCATAAGCAGCAATCAAAATTGTAACTTAAAACTTTATTGGGTGAGGCCAAGATATACAGTTAACTCAGTATATAACAGCCCAGATATAGCGAATTTCCGGAACATATTTGGGACCGAGTTTTTGCTTTCTTTATTTTATATGAAAACGTTATCTGGATATAACGAACTATTGATATTAGGAACACACTTTAATGGTCCGAAGGAGTTCGTTATAAACATAGCTGTATGCGGAATATAGACGTAAACAGGTTATAAATTAGAGAAAGTAAAGGGATTTGAAAATGTTTACATTGAGGTATCTTAGATCTTCTTTGTGTTTAATTAGGCCAACTGCACACAATGAATTTTAAATGAAGCTATTTTGTCTTTCTCAAACAGATTTAGCTCAGACATAAAATGATCAGTTCAAAATTGCAGATTGCCATCTGATGCTATTTATTACATTAAGTTAAAGACTACCTTTGAAAATACAGACATGTGAAAAACTATTTGTGATTAACCATCCCCCATAATATATGAGAACATAAAATATACTTACAATATGGTTTTTCTTAACACAGAAAAATACTAGCCATAGTCTAATGTTACTGTCACAGCCGTATTTGCGAAAACCAACATCATGTTGTTAGTTATATATGTTTATAAAAAGGTATTTATTAAAGTGACATATATTATGCGCATCTTACTGCACATAGTGTATTTTTGGTGACAGTTTTATAAAAGCAATTTTCGGTTGCTGTGCATTTAAACGTGTTAAATTCATGATAATGCCGCATTAATTAATTAGTATTTGAAGTTGGTGCTTTAGAAATAAAAAAAATAGGACAAATAAAATAATAGTTCCTCTCTTCACAGTGATCTCCCTTGTGTTGTTGTTGGTAGAGATTTCGGCAGTGGAAGGAAAGTAACTCCTGCATGCAGTTTTTTTTAAAGACTGCCCCGGTCAAAATAGGAAAAGTAATATTTGGAAAGTTATTATTTCGTACTGGTAGCAGGAAGAGTTTGGTGTATTGGGTAAAAGCTATTATTGCCTCTACCCTTTTTTACACACACCTATTTCAGCTGGATTTTTACTTGAAAAAAATGCGCATAATTCCACTTTAATAAACAAACAAGAAAAAGGACAATGCATCAAGAAATTTATAAAAAACAAGACTGAATTCTGCCATGAGGGAAACCCTTCCTCAAAGTACCTTTAACCGCCCTGATTATACGAAATTAAGTGCGACAGTGACCTGGTTATAATTATATGACAGTCCCTACAAACCACTGTTCATAAATTACACATGCGTTCATGGTAAATGCTAAGGTAAGCTATATCTTAGTGGTTTGACACGAGTCAGGAATGTAAAAGATTCAAGAAATCTAACAACCAGACTGCGGATTTCATTAAGATTAACCCATGCCATTAGATACGAAATTTAAAATGTTTTTCATCTTTCTGACAAACAAATAATCACACGAACAAACGAACTAACAAAAAAAAAAATCGTAATCTTCAACTATTCCCACGAGTTTTCAGATACATTCAGATTAATATGATGATATTGAAATGTCTAGTAAGTGCCATTAAATTTCTTCTTGTTTATAAGTACTGTCCTTGAAGAAAAAAATGAAGACATCTCTAGTGACATACAAGATATAAAAATTTTAAAAGCCATGTCTTTGTTTGATTCAGATAAGTTGCTTACTCAGTTGGTATAAATGAGGACGCTTGTTGTAACCAAGAAAGCTATTATGATTCTCATAAGATATCAATGAACAATGAAATAATATTGACATTATGATAAATGGTAGAATGACTAGCGTCATTCAAATTGCTGAATATGAAAATACTGTTTTACAGGATGGTAGTTGTAATGAGTGTTTGTTGTTGTTGTTGTTGTTGTATCAGTTCAACGTCCATTTCAATCGTATTTTGGTATTTGTTACAGGCGGGCAGTTTACCTAACTATCTTTCCTATGAAGAATCAGTGACTACTAGTATACCGCTATGCTCCGTAAGAAACTGCCAACATTCTCACATAGAGAGATATGGTCGGTAGCATGGCTCGAACCCATGACCCTCAATTAATCTGTGAAAGATTAATAGTTTCTGTCATGAACACGAGGTTCAGATCGAAATATCCGTCACACGCGAACGAGGCTCTGCCAAGTTCCCCCCAAAAAGCCCCCCGGGTAACATGTTTCATCTGAAGCCAAATGTCTCATGAGGAACGAGGCTCTGCCTTTAAATAGATTTCTAGACGCAACTTATAATTATCATGAAAAACAAACGATTTTCCGACGTTGTGTTTAGGAAAGTGACGTCACAATGTTTATAACGTTACGTCATAAGTAATTCACGAGAGTCGTCTGGCATAGGAGGGGTGCCAGACCGGTTTTTCCGGCATGGGCAAAATCACCGGAAATGCCGATCCGATATGCAAGAAAACAGCGACTCTAATCACTCGATTTCGGTGGCGGTCGTAATGGTGACTCTAATTACTCTTAAACCGGAAGCAGCCTCGTTGTGGTGGCAGGAAGTAAGAACATATAAAACATGTACATATTTCTCAGAACTATATTAATGGAATACATGGTTGTTTTGACTTGGGAGGAAACTTGTTAAAATTACATATATATGAAACGCTAATGGTGTTTCAGACGATAGGCATACACAGAAAAACGTTTTTCAAGTTCTGTAAACGAATACCGTTGCAGGGAATATTAATGTTTCAAGTATGTCAATCATATCCTGACTATAAGATAGGGGAAACTGCTATCCAACGGTGTAGTCTAATATGATAGTTATACAAATGTAGTTAAAACAAAAGTTATATCACTTCCAGATACTATGTTGGTGACTGATTTCAATGATATAATCATTTAGATTATTTTTCAAGCACTTATATCAATAGCTTACTCATGGTCGAAACCAGGAATATTTTATGGGGGTGCGACAGATTCTCGGCTTCGCAGATCCGGACATTAACCAAACTTTTACGTTCGGAGAAGGCCATACGTTGGATTTCATCGTTGACCTTTATGCATTTTCATGTTTAAAAACAGTCTTAAATGATTTAAAGGCAAGCATTTTTTGTTGCATGACTTTATTTCTAACTGAATGATTACAAGAGTCGCAGAAAGTTTTAATTAACATGTATATATTAAAGGACTTATTTGAAGTGATTTAGACATCATGCTTATCATAATGTTTATTTTTTACAATTTAGACATCATGCTTATCATAATGTTTATTTTTTACAATTTAGACATCATGCTTATCATATGTTTATTTTTTACAATTTAGACATCATGCTTATCATAATGTTTATTTTTTACAATTTAGAATCATGCTTATCATAATGTTTATTTTAACAATTTAGACATATGCTTATCATAATGTTTATTTTTTACAATTTAGACTCATGCTTATCATAATGTTTATTTTTTACAATTTGACATATGCTTATCATAATGTTTATTTTTTACAATTTAGACATCATGCTTATCATAATGTTTATTTTTTACAATTTAGACATCATGCTTATCATAATGTTTATTTTTTACAATTTAGACATCATGCTTATCATAATGTTTATTTTTTACAATTTAGACATCATGCTTATCATAATGTTTATTTTTTACATTTTTGTTAAAGCTGCTTGTTCATAGTTTTCGTGAGACAAAATATTCCTCGAAAATGATATACTAATACTAATACTAATACTAATACTAATACTAATACTAATACTAATACTTAAAATGTAAAAGTATTAGCTAAAATTAACTATACAAGCAAAATCCTAGGTAGCAGTTTGAGAAAACTGTTGAAACCGTTGGTTCATATGGCACCACGACAGTATATGTTCAAATTGGTATTTCGAAAGTGGTTGTAACGTGTTTTAATTTAGTAGGCTATAATTTCATAGACTTAAGTATACTAAAACCTTTTCTTATTTGACTAATCATTCCAAAATACGTTATTTTCAAACAGCAAGGACAGGATGTTTGTTTTTGTTTTACGAAACAACGTCAATATCTCCTAAAAGTCATCTATTTAAGTAATAAAAATGATCTGAGTACATTTGTAATAGTACTTTCTTGAAATGCCAATGCCGGCTATGCATTTACAGTATCTGAAAAATTGTTTTACTAGGTTTTGGCTCAAAAACCTTATTGTAAACTGCTAATTGTAAAGTACAGACATGCGCTAGTGCGCAACATCCGAGAGTTGTAAATGGCACGATACATGCAGCTCCTGATTTTCAGTAATAACCTGTATCTACGAATAGTGGAGTGCAAACTAGTTGCCAATTTAGGGGAGCGAAGGTATTGAGGCTAAGGTATCTGTCGCTCATTCCGTATGTGACGACCGTGCCCCCCTCATATGACACCAGTGCTAGTTTTTCCAGGAAGCGGACTCAAGAATGACTCGGTAAGCTACACGCTTTCTTCCCAATCGAGCTAATTTTCTTTAGTATTTGTTCAGTAAAATACAACATCCCGTATCAAATTTTCCGTATCAGATGGATTTAGCCGTATCTTATCTGTCCACCGTGTAAGTTGTACATACATGCATATTCATTTCATATTCCTACGCTAAAAGTTAAAAAATAGATCCACATTGATGCAGTAAAATAAGTGTTGTTTCATTGTCGTCACATTTTTTAATGTCGCATTTGAAGACAAATGAATACAACGTTTTTTTTCGCATTAAAATAACCAGAAAGATGATTTACATTTTGCATTTCCTTCATATAAAACGTGACACGAAATAGCGCGTTATGTTGATTTTTGCCATTAATGACACAAATTAACGTTTATATAAAATTTAACAAATGATATTCGGTAAAAGGTATATAATAAAAGGTATATTATAACAGTCGGTTGATCTGCGTGTGTATCTCGGCAGAGCCTCGTTCCCGCCAAAAACAGTTACCCTCAGCGACGGATATTTCGATCTGAACCTCGTGCTAATATAAGAAACTAATATGTTGATTTTCGAAAATAACCTATTCTCATACCACTACCGACTACATGACCTCGATCATTATAATAATAATATAATAATAATAAATTCTTTATTTTAAGAAGGTAACATGTACAGATATGCAAACAAAATATTTACAACATCTTAGTTCAAACATGGCCTTCTGTAACATGGAAAAGGAAAAATGATTTCATACTCCATTTACACATTGAAACGACACTCAAGAATTGAAAATAAATAATCGCATTTATACCTAACAAACATCTATCGGATAATAAAAATATTTAATTACATCTGCTTAAAAGATAGTTTTTCAATGACTGTTTGAATAAGCTCAAAGATGTAACGGAGCGAGTATTGTTCCAGTATTGTGCAGACATATAGGAAAATGAGGTTTTCATGTAATTTGATCGTTGTTTAGGTGTTACCAAGTCATTGTTAGTAATTGATCTAAGGCAATATACATTATTACTGGAAAAGGTGAGCAAATCTTTTATATAAACAGGCGCCATGTTATTCTGGGCTTTATATACCAAGACTGCCGTATGATAATGACACCTGTCTGCAAAAGACATCCATTGAAGTTCATGTAATAATGACGAATTAGAATTTTATCCTACCATCACTGCTTTATTTGTACAAAATCGGCCTGTCGTATAAACATGAGGTTTACACGACAGGCAAGCTTTACACGACATGGCAACGGTCTGCCATACTGACATTCTTTTTTAGCCGCCATTTTTTAACTTTTTAATCGGCTATCAAAGTGATTTTAAAACGCTACAACTCGTATCAATGTGCCATTTTGCACATGCTTTTATAGCTAGTACTAATATTGTCATTTTGTACAAAATCAAAGATAAATGACAAGTCTTAAATCATTTAGGACAGCTTTACGAAAAACTTTTTCTCACTGGCCTTAGCAACAGCTGATGACGGACTACTTTCATGACCTAGTTTGTCGGTCATGAAGTACACAATGTAAACAATTAAACATTGATTAAAATGCTGACACAATAAAAATACAAACATGAGTTTTCTTTTGTATACTGCAGTAATTATTTAATTTTCAACATCAACACATGTCTTTTCAAAATACATAAATACTGGTAGATCTAATCTTTTTTTCTCAATTAAGAAAATGCTGTATTAAATTGTCAAATTAATTGTTTCACTTGTTTTTAATCTTTCTCTCTCTGCCAAAAATATACGTAAATGTATCTGAATTTAACTAGAATGAACTAGAACTGTGGAGAAAATTGAATGTTTGTGCACTTTAACACCCATGTTGTTTCAAGTTTGTGTAAATTTATTTAATTCTTGAAAAACTGCTAATATTTAAGAAAAATGCATGCATGATCTTATGATAAACCATTGCATGTTGTTGCATTTAAAGGGTTTATCCCAAGCATGCATTTATAACCAAGCAGAGCCTCGCCGTATAAACCTTTCTCCAACTCGCCTAATAAATTCAATCACACTAAGACAGTAACCTAATATTCTCTATATTCGAGTCTTTTTTTCGAGTTAATTTCGCCATTCTAATTTGTAGTTTATATATCGAGTTAATGTTCTGTCTTCCTGCTCCCCACACAGTGCTGCAATAGTCAAGTGTTGATAATACATATGCATTGTAATACATTATTTTCATTTCGTTGTTTAGATAAAAACTTTTGTTTTTTGAATAGCGCTATTTTATTATTAATTTTGGAACAAACTGTTTGTAATTGTAACTTCCATGATAATGCGTTGTCTATATAAACACCAAGAATCTTTTGTGCAGTAACATTTTCAATTTCAGAGTCAGCTATATTTAATTTCAGATGCAAATCATTTTTACTTCTTAGTTTGTGGGTCGTAGTTATTATCATACATTTAGTTTTTGAAGGATGAAGCGACATATTGTTTACTTTACACCAACCAGTTATTGCGTTCAAGTTTGTTTGCAGTTTATTCTGTAAGACATGTATATTAGAGTTGGATTCATAAAGGGTAGAGTCATCTGCGTATAAGTCGATATTACCTGAGTCCATTTCATAGGCGATGTGATTAATGTATAGGAGAAAGAGAAGAGGTCCTAGGATCGAGCCCTGAGGAACCCCGGAAGTTACTTCTAGTTTCTTAGATGTTACGTTATTTTCCTTAATGACTTGATTTCTATTGGACAAATACGATTCGAATAGCTTAATTGAAGTTTTAGAAAAATGATACAGTTCAAGTTTATGTAAGAGAATTGTATGGTCGACTAAATCGAAAGCTTTCCTCAAGGAACTCTGCCCCAACGTACTTCCCAGAATCTATATCTTTTAACCATGTATTTATTAAGTGAATAAGAGCAGTGTGACAAGAATGCTGTTCGCGGAAACCTGACTGAGTGGAATGGATTATGTTCGTCGAATTTAGAAATTTTTGAAGCTGTGAAGCAATATGTCGTTCAAATATTTTAGACAGAGTTGGTAATATCGAAATTGGTCGATAATTATTTGGGTCGTCTTTATCTCCATTTTTAAAAATTGGTATAACAAATGCCTCTTTAAACTTATTTGGAAATATTCCAATACGAATGCTCTGATTGATGATATGAGCTATGGCCGGTGTAATATAGTCACCACAGAGCTTGATAATTCTTGGACCAATACCGTCAATTCCTGTTGAATTGCTGGGATTTAATTTATTAATTATTTTCTTCACTTCAAATGCTGAAATGTAGGCAATATTGAACGTAGCATACTTAAGTTTATTGTCAAGAATTTTCTTGAGTTTTGAGAAATTTTCCCTTACAAAACGCGTCTTTTCGATAATATTCGAAATATTGACAAAATGTTCATTCAAAACATTTAATATTTGTGATTTGTTTTCTATGAGCTTATCATTATATATTAGTCTGGTAGGTATCGCGTTTTTATATTGCGTATCTCCAGATATATTCTTAAAACTTTTCCATAAATAACTTGGTGATGTATTATTTTTTATGGCAACGTTATAAAAGTTCTTTTTGCTTTTCTTGATCATACTGTAAATTTTATTTCTTTTAATTTTGTATTCATCGAACAATTTATCTTTAAGCAATTTGTTTCGTTCATTAATGGCGCATTTAATATCGTCCGTGAACCATTCAGGTTGTATATCTCTTTTTATTCTTTTTTCTTTCATTGGCGCGTGCTTTCCTAAGGACACATTTATTATATCATAAAATAATTTTAATGAAACGTTAGGATCATCATACATTTCCACCGTATCAAGACCCATATTTAATAAATCATGCTGAAATGCACATTCGTCAAACTTTTTAAAGCACCCATATTTAATTGTTTTATGAAACGAACCACTGCAGTTGTGACTCATTGAATGTGTAAAGCAAATCGGAAAATGATCACTTATACTTATATTCGCCGGACTGTTCCCGCAAAACAGTTACCCGAGGTGACGGATAGGCTCTATTTCCATCTTAGCCAAGTGTTTCATGATGGAAACTTTTTCTTGCATAGGCCTACCGTCTTGTACTTAAAGTAGAGTTCTAAATGAAAACTTATCAAAATGATGAATTATCATAAAAACAAACGATATTCAGACGTTGTTTTTGGGAAAGTGACGTCACAATGTTGATAACGTTACGTCATAAGTAATTCACGAGAGCTGTCTGGCATAGGAGGGGTGCCAGACCGTTTTTTTTTGGCATGGGCAAAATCACTGGAAATGCCGATCCGATATGCAAGAATAAATGTTATTGGCCAAAGCTAGATTGTATTGTAGGAATAGAAATGACAACTTGTGGTATGAATGCAGTTTGTTTAGAAACTATAGACCAACCTTGGTCACGAACAATGTTCACTTGCTTAAGCTGCTTGTGTGTAGATTTTCTATTTGAAAGTACAAAAACGTTACAAAAATTTCATGTGAAACTGGTAATACGCCGTTATTGAGGTATGGATCAAACGACAGAAAAGTACATTGTACGTGGAAATTCACAGCGGAAAACAGCACACAAAAATCAGGGCATATCTCAACTCATTCAACAACTTATAGGGAGAAGCTATCAGTTAGTGAAAAAAAGGTAAATGTGATTACTTGAAATGATTGATATTTTCGCGAATGCTATCAACTAATGTCAATAACAAATGTCTCCTGATAAAACTAAAACTATTGACGTTTACATAGAGCGTTCATCTAAAGCACATTTTATACCTGAATAACTCAGAGATTGATCAGTATGATAAGTGTGAACGGCTATATAATCCATGTTTGAAAATAAAAGTGTGTAAAAGCGAAACAAATCTGTGTGAGAAGAACGAAGATAATTTTGGGATTTTAAAATTTTAAAATCTGGAAAAGAGTTTCAAAAAATTACAATACCCAAAATCAGCCGCGGCTTATTTTCGGGATTCCTTGCATATCAATATTTCTTTAACTGAGATGTTTGCTCTTTAAATCAAGTAGGACCGGTCAGGACTGGTAGAAAATGAACTTCGTGCATTCAATATTTATAGCAATAATCGTAGTGTTTGGATCCATAGGAAATATAATTTCTTTGATAGTTTGGCATAATGGACAGCGATGTCGCAACACCTCATCGGCAGTGTACTTTAAGATTTTAGCTACGGTGGATATCTTCACTTTGGTCATAATCGGCACGGAAAACTTCATTCGACTGACTTTCTTGATTTTCATTCAAGATTATCACGATGTTTTATGCCGCTTGGTATATTTCTTTGAAGACAGCATTCCTCAGGTGTCGGCCTGCTTAGTCGTAGCTATCAGTATCGAACGAACACTTAAAATTTGCTTTCCTTTGCGATTTTATAATGAACAATCCGGAAAACGCCCATATATTGTGTTTATTCTTATTCTAATTTCTTCAACTTGTTTGAACATACTTTCCTTAGTAACACCGGCATTGGTGTCATATTCAACGGATTGGGCGTCTTTAGATGATGGTATGGCCGGGATTGTAGATGAAGGGGAATATGAGTATGGATGGGAGAGTGCAAATGCTAACAATCAAACAGAAGTATTATGTGACTTTCCTGAGGAATATAGAAAGATACGGTTCCTGTTAAGTACAATATCATACGCACTTTGCACATTTTTATTGCCGTTCATTGCCATTTTAACGTGCAATGTTTTGATACTTTTGAAGATCTGTAGGGGTTCAGGTAATGTTATGCCGCATGAAATACGAAGAAAACGTATACAAAGTGTGACAAGAATTGTTATAAGTATAGGTGTTGTTCACTGTGTTTCAACTTTCCCACGCTCTTTAAATTGGTTTCTCTTTGACATTGGTGTGCGCATTTCGCAATTTTTTACAATTGAGAAAGTAGGATATGTTTGTTTCTTTCTAAATAGTGCACTTAATTGTGTTGTTTATTGCTTATTTGGAGACAATTTTAGAAAAGACTTGATCGAACTAATAGGATGTAGGCGCCTGGAAATCGGAAGAAACTCTTCAAAGAACGAAAGCAAAGAAAAACGCACTGTATCAACAATTTTGACAAGCTGAAGCTACATTTATATATCACCATGCTTGTACATGCATGCGGGCGTATAAATAAACTTGTAGACATTAAACAGTCATTGGTTGTTTCAAATGAACACATAACTATCTCAAAATTTATTTTGTTAGATTTAACACCAGTTTGAACAATACTTACGTGTTTTACATGCAGGCACTTTTTTTCAAACATCGTTTCTCGAACGAACCAGAACTATTCATATGTTTTGTACGGACGTATTTATACTAATTTATTTATTCTCGATTGCGAAACGAGTTCTTACAACTTAGATTAATCGCTCTCTAGACTCATTCTAGATGGAATCAACTTGGAAGAGAGAGAGTCAATGTGGAATTATTTGTGTCTTGCCTAAGGACACTACCGACATGGCTATGATAGGGATCGAACCCGGGGCCCTTCGATCCTAAGGTGAACGCGCTACCACTGCGCCACGGCCGGTTCCACTCTACGGACGTAAAGAGTAAAGACGATACCGGAGCTCGAACCTATGACACGAACTTGATGAAAGGTGTAATAACTACACAACTTTTTACACTCGACAATGGAGGAAGGTCCTCGACGTACATCAAAGAAACAGAAAATGTAGCAAAATATTATAGATTTCAACGATTCGAACAGCTCTTGAACACTGGAATTGTTTTCATTCTTTTTTTGAGTTGTTTGAAAGAGTAATGAAACCATTTAAAGTGACCACGTGACCCCTAGTGTTGGAATAGAAAACAGGGATCACAGTAGATTTTGACAACCAAACAAATGCAATGGTATAAATTTCACTGTCCGGTGTTCCTGCATAAACTATTATGCATTTATTGTAGTGAAATGTTATGTAATTGTGTTTAATTGTATCTGAAATGTTTAGCATTTCATTGTTCTGATATCATTTAAGTGAAGTTAAATGATATATTGTTCCTCTATATTGAAATGTAATATCTTTTGCAGTGTACTTCAATATTGTTTTTTTTATTTTGTGTAATTGTTAATAGTTCTCCTGAACTGATATAAGTTAATTACATTAATGTACATAATTTAATTTTGTCATGTATATCCGGGCAAAGACCATCAGACAACAACCCGATCAACATTTGAAATATCTGAGATTTAGGGTATTTTCTCTATTAGAGAGCAATAGTGACCATATCCGGCTAAAACAATGATGCTCATCCAGAGCGACTTCCAATATTTATCAAGAGGATTTCCTGTATCAATCATATAGTAGCGCTAGTTAATAGTTTCTATCATGAGCACGCGGTTGAGATAGAAAATATCCGCCACCGAGAGTTTCTGCTTTGGCGAAAATCCACAAATTGTTGAGTGCATTTTCATGTGTTTTGCTGTTAAGAGGGAATTTTTGTAATTTCATTTCTTATTTTGAGTATTTTCAACTCGTTTCTATGCTGTTATTTTCTATTCAAAACTACTATTCCTGTGAATTAAAACGTTGGATGAAAATGTATTTGTATAGTTGCCATTTTCCGGACATTTTATGCTGTTGTAATGTTCTAAGCGGTAATTTCTGTATTTTTTTAAATTAAATTTGATCGTTTGTCAACATATATTTATGTAGTCTTTGATATATTTAGAACAGTTATAACTATCAATTAGAACAGATTTGTGTGAATTCTGTCAACATGTATTTTCAACAATTCTTTATGCTTTTTTAATGTTTTTTTATTGTGGCTGTTTTAAGTGTTAACGTAAATAATGAGTAATGCCCTAGAAATTTCTCTTTCTGAAAGATTAAAAATATAGTAAGTAGCAGAAAAGGAGGATTAGAAAAGTCAAAACAGATACAGTGATTTTCTCTTTATTCAACGGGACTAAAACTGAAATTACACATGGATTGACTTACGGGTAACAAACATGCCGGACGGGTTTTTGTAAACGTGGCAGATCCTAATCGGAAAACTTTATTTGAAGCTCATTAGCAAGTTTGAATCGTGGCTACAAGTGCATCAAACGATACTACAAAAAAGTTGCAACATAAACTAGCAAATATTCTGCTTTATCTGATGACTATATCACTGTACAGAGAAACACATGTCCTCGCAATTCTACCGGCTCAGTCGGTGGGTCGGTGGAGTTGGGTCCCCCCCCCTCCCCCCACCAAATTTTCTAAACCAGGATATGGACACTTTAAAACAATTGCCAGTGGATGAAAAGTTGAATGTTTTGTTGGAGGGTATGTAAAGACTGAATCTTATGCAATGTAGAGTTGAAAATATCGAGTCGTATGTTTACCTTAACAGTGCCACACACAAGGTCGTTGACCAGAGACTCAAGTTACTAGAATACAAACAAATTTACATTGAGGCCCGTCAACGAGAAACAAACTTGTTATTTTCTGGTTGTCCTGAAGTCGTTGGAGAAAAGACAGTGACCATTATAAGTAACATCATTACTTAAACTTTAAAGCTAGACATAACGTCTTTTGAAACATTACGGGCTTTTCGTCTAGGTAGACTAATTAGACCTCAGCCTGGTGCCAGGCAACCCAACAGACCCCAGCATCATCAAATATTGGTGACTTTTAGCAATTCTGCTCAGGAATCTGTTATTTTGGATAATGCTACTCTCTTAAAGGGTTCACAATCTGGTATCTCTGGAGACTATCCAAAGGAAATCTCCGAAACGCGCAAGTCACTGTCGCCAAAATACATGGTAGCAAAAATATACGTATGGCATTTCCTGCAGCTATAATTGTGAAAGGTAGCACACAAAAGGATCTTTTTCCAGACTGGTATTCTGTTCTTAGCCAACCAAGAACGACAAACGTTCGCCAGAGAATTATTGGCACTCTCAAGGAAAAACAAGACGCAGTTAAACGTCGTATGTCTAATTCTGCTTTTGTACCAAGTTTTTGTCAAGAATAATCTGTATGAACATGTCGAACTCTGATTATATATTGTGGCTTAAAGTTAAGGTGCAATTCTTTTTCCCTCTAAACAATTACAATTTTACCAGTCAAAAAAAATCCGCAATAATGCTACATTTGAACAAGTGCTGGTTTTAACCCGTACCTTTATAATTGACATGCACATACTTTGTTACAACCAACTTATTAATTATAGTTTTTAAAGTTTGGTTACTGTCAACATGTGTTAATTTGATTCTTATTTTTCTATTCTATACTACTATCAGCTTTATTTAAATAAATGTTGGTGAATTTTATATATCTTGACCATTATATTTTGGACATTGTCTTGTGTTTTTTTTATGTTTTAAGTGTTGTTTTTATAAGTTTAATTAATGAATTTTAATAATAGCAGTTATCAATTTTATTAACACTTTTTCAATTTTAAGACACTAAACCCAAAAATGCAAAGAGATCGTTAAGAATGATAAGACACAATGTTAAAACTAGGACAACAAATGATGTTTGACGGCTTCCATAAAATGCTTTAAAACTATGATATTACCTATCCACTGTGGCAAGTTATTCCAAAGGATACATCCCTGATAAGCAAAATACTCTTTACCAAATCCCTTCACATTGGAAATACAGAAACAACCACTGTTATTGAAATTTAACCTGGATGGATCATGAGGATTGGAACAAAAAGTTACCCTAAAAACAAAAATAATATAAAAAAAAAAAACCCCCCCCCAAAAAAACCCCCCCACAACACACACACACACACACAAACACACCCCCCCCACCCCCCCCCCACCCCCCCCCCCCCCCCCCCCCCCCCCCCCCCCCCCCCCCCCCCCCCCCCCCCCCCCCCCCCCCCCCAACCAAAAAAAAAAAAAAACAAAACAAAACAACCACCACAGGAACACGTGGGTACCTTGGAACGGTCAGTGGCAAAAACACCACTGGGGAGCTTAAACTGGTTTATGGTGCTAAACCTTGTACAATGATTGTGTAATGAGTGTACAGGATTAAAATGTTCTCCTAAGTAATCTGGAGCTATGCCTGATTTAACTTTGAAAAACACAAAACAATTTGGTTAACCCATCTTTTGATTTGATTTGAAAGAGATTTTATCAAGGTCTGTCCAAAAGCTAAATCTTTAGCTTATGTTTTGGATGAGAACCCGGCATGTCTCCCTTCATGCCTAGTAAAGTAGAATTTTGAAGCCGAAAAGAGGAGAGATTTACCTGATTGCAATTTCCAGTCAGTTTTAGCCAAAGATTGAATTTGATTGGTTGCCAAAAAGTAGGCCAATCGCGGTAACCAATATGATCTGTGGGTGCGATTGACCTAGTTTGAATATTTGGATCGTGGAAGCCTAACTTTTTTTTGGAATTTTGATAACAGGAAGTATGGATTTGAGTTTTGTAATGTAAAATCCCCTTTTTAATAAATTGTTGTCCTACTTTTATTTGACTTATCATTATGTTAGTTAATTTTTTTTATTTAAGTGGTCTAAAGGAGAGAATAAAGTGTGCCGAAAGATATGTTACTTAAATTATAAAATAGAATATGTATGAAATTTTAACCTTTTCAACTACTTTTAAATTTTGAAATTGTAAAAGCCCTTTATTAGCCAAAAAGAAAGAAAGAAACAAACAAACAAACAAACCCCGCCGAGAGAGAGGAATTTTGAGAAATGATTCGCGTAGTCGAATTGATATAGTATAAAAATTTATAAAGAAATATAATCATTTAGCCACTCTACTAAAAGAAAGAATAATTTACGGATAGAGTTCCAAAAAATAGTGGCACTACTTTACTTAAAAATATAATGAAATTATTTTTACTAATGAAAATAGGTGTCTCTAGAGTATAAGATTATTAATAAGTTTTAACGAGTGGTGTTTTGAAACTGAGAAGAATTTACTTATAGAAATAAATTTTATAAACATCTAACAGACTACTACTAACTTACTTCTTTAAGTCCTTTGATTTTCATGTGAATACGGGCAAAGAGACATATCTTCTTCCTATACAACTGCAACTCAGTATTCACTACTATACTGGCAAGCAAGGAAAAGCCGATGGATTTTGCATGCTTTTTTCGTTTATTTTAGAAATAGACTAGACAGAATAAAAACGTTGACTATTTTGCAAATCTTGGCTTACCTCACCGTCGGTAAGGAAACAAATATTTTGTTAACATTGGTCGCGCATGCTCGTAAATATTGGGCCTTAAAAAAAAGTTGTACTAAACACTCCAGACAATCGGTATTCACAGCAGGAATTGTCGGCGGCTTGCTTTTATCGGTGATATTCAGTTCATAACGCGTATAACACAAAAATATTTGAGACAGCAATAAAATAATTATTCTCTAATGGGTTTTAACAATAAATTGTGTTTGACGAAATTGTATTAAATTACGGTAGATATAAGTAGCTTTATATACCTACATGTGTATTCTAGATCGGTTCGAGTAACCGTTTTTCTGCTTAGTCAAATAGTTGCTACTTCAAAGAGTTTGCTTAATACCTTTGCAAAGCCTCCAGTCGTAGCTAACATCAGATTAGAACTCCCGACATTTGTTTCTGTGTGTTTGTTTGGCAATATAGCCTATGATTTCACTGCATTGAGCCTCCCTCAAACAAAGGGGAAATACTATACAATCAGTACATATTACTTCCCTTGAATTGAAGGGTCAAATCATCCCGATATACTAGTGTACGGTTTGAAAATGTTATCAATAATTTTTTATTGCGTGTTGAAATGTATTTTGACATGATTTTCTAATGTTTTAAGAAAAAATGAAGTAATATTTTCGCGCGGAAATCAGAAGTTGACAGCCGTCACATGACCCCCACGTGACTTTGTTGACAACATGTCAAGGTTGCGAGTACGCTGAAATGAAAAATCGATATCTTAGTAAATATTTAACATTTTGACTCATGATTTCTGTCAGTCAGCTTCAAAACAAATCATCCGATAGATTTTGATCAAAACTTCCTTTAAACAGACCTGTTATAGAGGCATGTAACGGGAAAACTAAAAATCCGCCGACAATTCCTTGCCATCGGCTTTTCCTTGCTTGCCAGTAGTTATTTTCTATAATAATAATAATAATAAATTCTTTATTTATCGAAGGTAACATGTAAAGATATATCAAAAGAACATTAACATACCTTAGTTAAAACATGGCCTTCTCTAAAAAAAATTCCTAAATAATAAATTAACGTATGACAGACATATTTAAACATTCATCCATGAACAAAAACAGTTATATCAAATTTAGACAATCATTCACTGAACAAAGAACACTTAAGGAAAATAGAAAAATAATATGCTATTACTATAAAAAACGAAACATGTCATGACAGCATTGATTCCTCCAGCGAGTGACATTCGTTTAAAGGTTTGACTGAATTACTGTAGAATATATTCACCTTACTATACAATAAACACATTGTATTCTAGTATACGGTTCTATAATTGTTTGTTTTTGTTTTTTCATTTCATCAATAAATGCTTTTTCAAAGATTTTTTAAATGAATCTATATACAAAGCTGTATTCTCAAATTAAAAAAAAATAATAAAAAAATAGTGCGACTTGCTTTGCCATTTACATGTCCGAATAAGCGGCATCAGGTCATCTAGCTAACAAGAACTACCTTTAAACAATGCTAATCAAAGCGCTGTGAGCGCTGACGGCCTGGGGGCTATAGATTAACTCCCCTAAAAACAACTTTTGACCTTCGTGATTTACGCTGAACCTTACCTAAAGCGCGGGTCGAAATGTGCATAGGGCGAAATTTAGTATATGACACAGAATGAATGATTCACAAATATATGGGTGGCAGGGAAGTTTGTTTTATTATAAAACGTACGTTAAATGAAAAATAATCACATGGTCAACAATATCAATTGTTTGAGAGAACAATAAAAATAATTCAATCTGCGCTTTGTTCAACTTCAAGCGATATCTGATGATGTGGATCGAAAATTATTGTGTACCAAGGACACGACCTTGAAACAGAAATAAGCAAAGCAATACCAACAATGAAATATAAATGCAGTACTGTACAATGTGTATAACAGGGAAAACCAAAAATGATTCTTGGTTCCTTGTAGTTGTAATCGGTGAAACCGTTCACTGGGCCTTGACATGCAGCGTCCTCGATGAATGGCCGGTGATTTTGATCACGTGAATTCCTTCTCGGGAATGTACGTAAATTGTATCTTTTTTTTTTAAAGAAATTTATTTTTAGGTAAATATATATGTAATCGTTCGTAAATAAGAAAGTTGTCAATGAAATAACATCAGAAATTTGAAAATCAAACTACAAACTCTTCGAATATCGAATTCCGTACGCTTCCGTAAATTTCCGTACTTTCCGTGATATGCATACGATTATCATCCGTAATCAGCTAACAGCGCAGTAATGTCTAAAACAGAACAAATTGTGTAATGCAGCCCGTAAGCTATAGTCCTTTCTGCAATCGTTTGAAGTTGTATGTACTGTTTTTATTTGTAATATGTTCTTATCGTATGCGACATTCAAACAAAAGATTGATCTGGTCTGTCTTGCACTACTTTGCCAAAGCGCATGTTTACAGTTGTTATTCGTACATAGCACAGTTAAATTGTCTGCAGTGTTTGAAATGTGGTATGCTAACTTAGGCCTAGGGGACTTTAAGTACCCAGGCCAAAAACTGTCTACGCAGTTTTTAGTATAGTTTAATAGTTTATTTACGTCTCACCATACATGTTACATACAAATACATTTCATTATACTATAGAAATAAGTTTAACATATATGCCATTCTTATAAGAATGATGAGAGACAGTCTAATATAATTTACACATATTATCTACATTTAAAAATCATGACACTAAATATATTATATTATCACAGATTAATGGATATACTAAAACATCACTGACTAAGATAGATACCCATATTATGATACCCGTAAAATGTTTTTATCTTCATCTCATTAAAATAGGACTCTGGATCAGTTAATCCAATATACTCATAATTTAAAAAAAATAAAAATTACTTTAGACACATTAATACTGTGTTTTTACACACAGAGGTTCACTGTTTCTCTAATGTGTTCTCAATATAAACATGCAATATACATTTATAGATTTTATATTTTATCTAAATCTCATTTCTGCATATATACAGTACAATTTACAACTGACACTTACATTTACAATATACAGAACCACTCTTTTAAGAGTTATAAGAGACTATATGTACATATATTACACATTAAAAACACAAATGTCTTAAAAATTTAACATTAAGAGATCTAATTATACGAGATATTTAGAGATTGGCATCAATCTGGACTATGATTTTATAGCCTAAAATCTGCTCTAAAATTAGTATAGAGTAATATGTGACAAGCGAAAAAGTACACTAATGTGTTTAATTAATAAATGGTTTAATAGAACGAATATTGCCTCATATCAGATATGTTGTAAACTGATTGATAACAACCTCTAAAATATCCCTATAAATGCATAAAACAGTTTCTATGTACAATAAATTCTATAAATATAGTATATTACCGGTAGTATATTAACTAGTTATAAGTCATATCTTCACAAGCTGGTTCATGGTACAGTATGTGTTAAAAACGTAAAACAGAATTATATCTCGACAGTTGCACCTAAGTTATAACTATCTATACAATATATTGCTTCTTGTTTTCAATATCATAAAACAGGTTTTGGCACTAATTTTTATCATGTCTCGTTAGTCAGTACAAATATAAGTTTATCCTCATCACAGAGATTATTAAAATGAGTACGAACTACATTAGCCCTACTATAAAGATCATTTCTAATGGTTTGATATGCATTACAGTGTAACAGTACATGCATTTCATTTTCAATTCCATTACTGCAGATTGGACAAAGTCGCTGATTTTCTGGAATGTTTTGATATCTACCAGTTTCTAGTCTAAGTGGAGCAACTCCGGATCGAAATTTTGCATATGCAGCTCTATGTTTAGCTGGAATATTGGCATTAACATATTTTTCAATAGTGTATTCTTGTTTAAACTTTTTATATGTTCTTAATTTATTTCTCCCTCTACCAGATGGTCCTATACCAGTATCACTATTAAGACCCGTTCTCCATTTTAATACATATGAAAGCCATTGTTAACTAGATTTTTATAGTAAAAATTAATTTTATTCTGTCGGAAGGCACCAAATGTCTCATGGTGAGGGAAAAAAAGAACCTTGACCGGCATGCGAACCCATGAACCATCCTTCGCAAAGTTGTTAAACCTAATGCTCTCCAGACTGAGCTGATTGGCCACTTGTCAAATTTGTCCCCAATAGAAATTAAATACTTATCGCGACATGTGTATCAGAAAAACAACCTTAATCCTTGTTTTCATTTAAATATGCTACTCGAATTATTGACCGTTATTCGCTGGCCGAGAAAGTATAAATACTCTACAAATGTGTAGGTAACAACATCTTATGTTGATAGATATTAATTATTTACGTACTTCAATTATTAACCGATTCAAAAAAGACTAAAACGCAGAATCTTATTGTCTATTTTCATTCGGTATTATCCGGTGCATAGAATGATCGAAAACAACAACAACAACAACAACAACAATAAAACAAAACAAAAACGAATAAGACCGAAAGGATCGAAAAACAGTTTATGCAGACCGAAACAATTTGTTTTTCAAAAGATATTATCTAATTAACATACATTTAGATAAATCACGGACGTATATAGGTCCGTGGATAAATGAACAAATTTGTAAATACATGTATTGTATTACAAATCAAGTAAAATGACTTAAATTATAAATTTTAATTGTCTTTTGAAAAAAAGTTGTTTTCGGTCCAATTACAGTCTTCTGGTTGTGCCTTACAGCGTAAATTATGTTATACATTCTACTCGTCAGTTCATTGGCGGTTGAAGAGTTCCACACTTCCGGTGTCAAAAGCACCGAAAAAAGTGAACGCTAGACGTGTTGCCTGCATTAACTCGTGTTTATTGTGTATTATGTAGCCGGATTACGTGTAATTTGTGAATGAATTAATTGCTATATTTTACTATAAAAACGCTGTCACAGTGCCGAAATAAGTGTAAAAATGACATTGTTTTACATGGAATAATCTTTAGATACATGTAGACATGGATTTAGTTATGAAGTTATATTAAAAGTACGTTACTCCGTGAAAAGGAGATACTAGAGTCTGTGTTCTTATTCACGAATCAAGTTTATGGCTGTATGTAAGTACGTTTACTTTGATATTCTAAATGGGGGTCAAACAATACGGTGACAGTTTACAATAAATATATCACAACCACTTATCGTGGTGTAATAAGAACAAATAGAGTCTATTATCAAAATTGTTTCAATTATGTATTTTGAATATTCTGTTTCCTTCTGCAAACGTCATACTGATTTTGCTCATGGTCAAACTGACCCAAAGTTTATGGCTCATCAATATCCCCTACATCAAAAACACATCATCATTATCAATCTATTAATACCAAACATCATTATCATCAATATAACATCATTGAATTGGACAACACACCATAATAATTATGTAAAATCTACATTTTTTCATTAACACCACGACATGATATCATTAACATCTACTGTCATCCTCATTCGCTCAGCTATGTTATCATCAACATCATTTCATCACCACAATATCCAAAACTCATTGGTAATAATAATAATAATCATAATCATCATCATCATCATCATCATCACCTTATCATGAATGAAATAGCTACTCATCATCATCACTTTGTCAATTAAATTACCTTCACAACATTTATATTTGTTTCCTTATCTGTTAGTAGATAGAGCATTCAGTGTTTTGTTGAAATATTCACTGTTCTGATTAGATATTCTGTGGTTTGTTTTGTATAGAATTAATCATCTTCTTGTTATTCCGGTGGTTTGTCTTCGTATTTCTTTAGTTCATTTCTGTTGTCTTTTTTCATCACTTCGTCAGTATTTGAATGAACGTCGATCCGTTAAATGTTCGAGTACCTTTAACCTTTGTTTGATCATCTTTTCATTTGCCTTACTTCATAAACTAAGTCACTTCTATGTTTTGTAAGGTCTTCATTGATGTAAATATTTTCATCTTGATATGTAAGGACGTTTTATTCTTTAGACGTTGTGTTCTTGCGCTTTAGCTTGTGAATTTGAAAATAATATCTTATTGTTTTTATCGTTTTTCTTCGGACCAACTCTGTATTTATAATCTATGTCAATTTTGTGACACCAGCTCAACAATTTGTTTACTTCTTGTTTGTGACACGTACTTTCGCTTTAGACTCATCACACAGTATCATGAGTGTCTATCACTATCATTTTATTTCATTGTTACAGTAGTGTTTTAAATTTGAGTTTTATCTCACTTTCGGACATGTATCTAGTTTCGGACAAACAAAACATACGTTCTTCTTCAAACTGTTTGAATTTTACTGATTCATTACAAATATCTTCTAATGCAGTCGCATTTGAATGTTCGTTAAAGTTTCAATTGTCATCAATATTTTATGAGGTAACAAGTATACAGATCACATTTTCATCTTTTCGATTTCAATTTCAAATTTTATTTTGTTATCGGAAGTTTTGTTGAACAGCACTGCATGTTATATGTTTAAGCTGACAAAAGCGCCTAATATGACTTATACCGGATATCTTGATGAATAACCATTTTTCAACATATGTACGCTTGCAACCCCACATTAGGGAAAATGTTATGTATGTTGGTTTAACATGACACTACAAGACAAGACTAAACTGCCCTGTTGTGTCTCATTCCAAGTAGAAGTCGTCGAATGCATATTTTATGGATTTCTGTATTTCGGACCTAATACCACAAACCCAACGATAGGGTAGACTAGAATTCTTTCTTCAATGAATTCATCCTATTCTGTTTTTGTCTTTATGTTTCATTGTGTAACATTCTATGTAACAATTATTAATGGGTGCCAAGTTAAGCGTATGACGTATAATATGAAGGAATATTTATGATTCTACATAATTATGTACGTGTGCTTCTGATGCTCCCATGATAAGATAGAAAAGTTGAGTTTAATATTTTGATGTGACAATGCTATAGCTGTCTTGTTGTTTCAAACCAACAGCAGTTCTAAATTAGAATCGTTGTATTAAGATATCTTCACCTTACTTTGCTATGCATATTTCATGGTATCCTGTTGAGAAAGGGCTGACATTAACAAGTGAAATATGTTTAAATTAGCAGCTTAATTACCTGCAATATTGTCATTAAGTTATTAAAATAACATAACATAACATAACATAACATAAAATTTAGTGATAAACGAAGAAAAAATGTAATGTTATTATTAAACGAAGATAAAATGTCATGATAAACGAAAACTAAATGTAAAAAGGTGTTACTATAAGGATAAGAAATACATGTTTTGGATAGTTTTAAGGTCACTTGCACCATACAACATAACCATGCATGGCCATAAATTAATCGCATTAAACCAGTTAAAAGCTGTATAGTCATTGAATCAAATGAAGTTTACTGGTGATAATTGATTGCAACTTTCATGTTGTAGCTCTTTCATCAAACATCAATTTCATTTTCAGTCAAAATGTTTGTAAAGTAGAGAAATGTTATTAGCACCCTTTTATAGAATGCAGAAAATGTGTTCTTCAAACAAAAGCCGGTTTCATGATGAAAATAAAGTCTTGTTTGTAAGAATGTTTGTAAAACGGGATATGTTTTAAAGAGATACTTTAGATTCTTTGTGATAGCATACATATTAGTTTTTAAGACAATCCTCACCTTCATTCTTAAAACGAAACATAAACACTATTATATACAATAACAACAACTGTAGTCACTTCATATAGAAAACGATATAGAAAAATAATTTACAGTCTTTGTAGACAAACAAATGTTTAAATATAAATAAAACATCACGCGTATAATATACACACAACTTAAAAATGGAACAAATAACAAAAAAATGTATGCAGGTCACAATTGATACATAGAGTTTTAAGGTGACAAAGCAAAGACGAAGATTAAACAGACACACTAAAGCTTGCTCTGAATACAGGAAAAGTCACTGCTAAATTGTGGCACAGACTTCCGTCAATTGTTTTCTAGTGTTTCTGTTACAAATGAGCACATTATAGTTTTCAGTGACCGAGACATTTTCCCAGCTAAGATAAAAGCATTACGCAGACACAATAACGCTTGCAGTGCTAAGAGGAGTCGCTTTGGCACAGTTTAGTCCTGATGACTTTCTTCAATGGTTTGCGGCGTTTCTTTGACCTCTTTGTTGAATTTTCAGCCCCAGTATCATCGGTTTCTGTAAAGGAAATTGAGAAAGTATACAACATAAAAGTATGCTGTAGTTTTCTGTTGTAAAAAAAATAAACTTTTCCAAAACTGTTCACAGATCTTGTCAGTTCCTTCAGTATAAAAGAGTTCTAATTTTTTAAGAAGTGATTTCCATGTATTATAAAATTGATCGAAAATGGGGTGGTTATTCAGAGACGTTTTTATATAAAATACAAATTTAACCTTTTGTAGTTTTCTCGCATTAATAGTCCATTAATAATACTTTTAATGTTAATTAAGAAATACTCAGCAGCATAAGCAAACCATTATGTACGTTTTGTATATAAAATAAATTCTGGTACAGTTATTGTCAGTTACGATTACCGCCGTACATTTTTGTTTGTGTAAGCAAAATGATCACTATGCAATTGATTTAAAAATAGTTTAACTATTGTTTCAAATATTTTGATAATTAAAGTGGAATTATGCGCATTTTTTTTTTCAAGTAAAAATTCAGCTGAATTAGGTGTGTGTAAAAAAGGGTAGAGGTAATACTAGCTTTTGACCCAATACACCAAACTCTATGAGTATTTAATTCTTAAACTGTACGTTTAAAACGATTAAGGAATAGTGCCTCACATATCTGTTACAACACAGCCTCGACAACTGTATGATGACTCCTATATTCAATGTACAATCCTCTTTGTTTGTATCAGAGGTTTCATTATTGTTATTGAAGGACTTAGTAAAAAAAAAAGCCATGACCTGATGACTAACCGTATTAATATGCTTGGTTGTAAAAATGACATTACTCGTACATAAGACACCATTTCACTGTGAATGTCATAATAGATACAACATACATTTAATCCTCTGATTCAATAACCTGTCTACTATTGTTTTCCTCACAAGTCTATATGCATTGTAATCACTATTGTTTCCCGCGCACGCACATATACAATGTATTACCTTGAAAAACTTTCTCAAGTTGAAGTCGATTCATATGTTCTGACATACTTTCGCTGTCTGAAGACACACTATCGTCAGACTCACTACTGCTGTGACCTATACACGAATCTCTTTGGGCACTGCCGCTTGGTTCTGCACGTATCATTCTCTCGTTGTGTTGTACTCTGGCCAGGTTCTCCATTTTCTTAAAGACAAGTGAACAGGAATGTTAGATATGTACCTACAGGGGTCGGGACAGAGATATGTATTCACAGTAGGGGTCTTACATGTAGTCATTGACAGACTTGCTTCTGTTTTCCATAATCAGCTTCAGTATAGCTACTTTTACAGTAGGTAAAAGTTTATAAATTAAGGTACATATATAACTAAAATATTTTATAACTTCTTATTTGAAAAAAAGATGGAAATGAAGAAAACTATTAAATCTGCTTATGCTTTTCAATAGAATCTATGCATATTTACATATTCAACGCATATGCTAGTTAGTATATTGTTAATGCAACACCTTCTCTTTCAAATTGAGTAGTGTCGATGTGAATAAATTACTCAAGTGAGTTACTTTTGTAGCAGCCTGAGAAAAGTGTACACTCTTTCTCTTCCACAAACAAATTAATCATTTTTAGCCAAAGAGACATACTTTACTTCTTTCAAAAACAAATTAAGCTAGTTTTATAGATAATAGTTTGACAAGAATAAAAATATTAAAGAAAATCTGAGTTTTATTTAATATCTTTCTTGAACAAATCATTTAATTTTGATAAAACTTTTAAACTGTCACACAATTATCTAAAGTGGGAATTAGTTTTCTGCAAATAAAATGTGTTCGAGGTATCAAACCTTGCTAAATACGCCTAAGAAATCACATGTAAAATGTTGAAGTAATCTAAATACTTTCTTGTGATAAGAAAGAACATTTTCATCGTTGGATAATAAACTACAGTCGACTCTCGAAAACTCGAACACCCTCGGGGAAGCAAAATTTGTTCGAATTTTCGGTAGTTCGAACTTTCCGGAGTAAGCATGTCGGCCATATTGGAGATGGTACTAAAGACCGTTCAGTCTAGAGTGAAGTGTACTAAAACATGTGTAGGAACGTACTCGATTACATTCAATGGAAGAAAAACAAAAACAAGCATGTTTAAACTTATTGAACCCTTCCTTAATAGCGTCAGCCTTTTTTACCCAGCCAGTCAATGTATTATTTGGAATGCCAAACATCTTTTGCAATTTCAGTTTTAGATCTTAAACCTTTCTCAACATCTAAGATTGCTTCATATTTCGTCTCGATAGTCTTCCGTTCTGTCTTTCTCTTCACTCCTTGTTTTCCTGTCGCCGACTTGGCTATCCTCCCGTTTCCGGGTCCTTCACCAAGTTGCTCAGCGAAATTAATTTTCCCCGAATTAGCCGACCTGGCTATCCCCCCATTACTGGGACCTTCACCAGGTTGCTCGACGTTAGAACTTTGTACACTATGTTCTGGCATAATTGTAAAATCTAGATTTTATATAGCTTTATTGAATATGAAACAATTAACTCATTTTATGACAGGCGAACGATTGCCACAAACATAATCATAAATGTTAGCACGCGCGGCAAACAAATACACATATCATATATTATTACCAAGTGACGATATTTACTCAATCAAGCTGGCACCTGCTCAATTTTCACGAGGTGTGAAAAATATGCGGCCGGCTGATTGATCAATTAACGAACGACACTGTTCGAATTTTCCGGAGTTATTCACACTATTTTATTAATGAGCGGACAATAACATCAGTTCGAAAGTTCCGATTATCCGGGTTCCGATTAACCGGAGTAGAACACATTGAATTTAGAAGGAAAAAATTCGGGACCCGACAATGTGTTCGAATAATCGGGGGTGTTCCAATTATCCGGGTTCGAACTTTCGAGAGTCGACTGTAATTTCTTAAATAAAAAAAACAACAGGAAATAAACAAATAAACTAATTATCTCTACATGTCAATAAAATTTAAGGCTGTTTATTGGACTAAATTTCCAGCCTAAATACACCTAATCAGACATTGTCTTATCTGATTAACGATAATAACACAATTAACGGATTAGGTGAAGTGGACACTTATGAAGGATTTTTTAATTGTCTTTAAAAGCAATATGTTTTAGTTAAATTAGTTTTGTATTTTCTTACGAAAACTTTTTACCAAATAACTTTGCGACATTTCTCATTCACAGTAAGTTCAATTCAATTTACTTATTCAGCTTATGAATAAACATGTTCGTCGCCGTTACTATATATATTTCGGCGGCTACAAAACATGAGAAGAGCATGACAATATAAACAGTGGTTACAACGCAATCATTAGATATACATGAGTTAATGTAAATGTTTTGCATTTTTACTAGCATGAACAAATATATGTATACATGTATACAATATGAAAAAGTAACTTCATTGATATGATACTCTGGACTTTGCATTATGTTATACTAAGGAATGAAAAAATACCGTATATTGCAGTATTACGATTGAAGCAATTCACTTACTGTATGAAACTTTCGTGTGTACCGGTATATGTTTTATTTACATTATTTATAAGTAATGACTGATTTTTAAATGTGCTCAATAGAACTAAATCACGCTATACAGAAAACATTACTACTCTTATAGATGAAAAGTATTCATGCGTAATTCAAGCCATTGGTTGCCCAATGGATGCAGATGTACGCAATCAATTTACCGTTAACTCTTGATCGTTATCGCCAAATTCCTTTCCACCACCATCATAATATTTTTTCATCATTTCAGCTATCGTCCACATCATTTTCTTGAAGGCCGATAAACTGGAAGCTTTCTCTGACTTGTAATGACCTGCTTCAACACGCTGAAAGTGATAACAAGATAATAACAGTCATAACAAAGTACCGTGTAACTCTAGTGGGGGTTTCTGTTGCGATAATCATATTCACTACATTTCGATTGCTGAACTATTTGGACATATCAGTATTCTAATATTGAAATGAACCTTACATGTAAATTTTGAATAGTTGACCCTTACATACCGGATATCACCTACCGTACTACACCTTTGATATTTAAAATGAAATATTAAAATTTATTTGCGTCAGAAAAATTCGTTATTGTATATTGTTTACAAAAGAATTAAGCAAATTCAGTGAATTTATATCCCTCGCCAAAAGAAGCACTAAGAAGCAATAACTAAAAAAAGAACAGCTGGAAAATATATTGGTGTATTTATTCCAGGAAATATGTATTTTTGAAATTTCACCACCCACTTCGAGGGGATTCTTTTCTTCAAGTTTCAGTCATAAAGAACATAATTAATGCAAGTTAAATTAAATCAGTACTTAGTCTACTAGTTTCAAGAATTCTTTTTTTTTTATAAAGAATAACTATACAAGAAATAAAGGATAATTGAGGATCCCTTCCATCGCCATGTCGGTAGTGTCCTTAGGCAAGACACAAATAATTCCACATTGCCTCTCTCTCTTCGAGGTTGATTCCATCTGGAAGGAGTCTCGAGAGCGATTAATCTAAGTTGTAAGAACTTGTTTCGCAATCGAGAATAAATAAATTATCATATACTATATAGAGGATAATTGTAGTTTAGGTGTAAGATCACGTTATAATTTCACCGAGTGGGCACCAAAAGTGATAATTTGAAAATTTAAAACAATGATTTTTAAAAATGAGGAATGGAGTGTTTTATTTTATGTTTTCCAGTGATATAGAGTTTTCTCAGTGAAATAAAAGTGATAATCCACAGTTTTGAAATCAAAATAACAACTTTTGGTGTTCACGAGTGAAATTAACGTGATATTACACCTATACCAACAGTTATTTTATGGTTAAAACTCTACTTTTATTTAGTTTGTTTCTATACAATATCGAATATTGCGGGAAACGTCATCATAAACATAGCGCAAATGACGTTATTTAAACGACGTAATCGTCGCTTGTTTTCTAGCATTTATTACGCTCGGTATACTTTTTCAGGTAAATCTGGGTTAAAATTGCAAAAAACAGTGAAGAATAAAAAAAGAATATCCACTGTTTCAAAACTGTGGATTATCACTTTTATTTCACTGAGAAAACTCTATATCACTGGAAAACATAAAATAAAACACTCCATTCCTCATTTCTAAAAATCATTTTTTAAATTTTAACTTCTTAGAAATTTCATTACTTTTGCCAAATATAAGCATATTCTGACATTTCAAAAAATCTGGCCCCATCACCACGATGATTGCCCTGTGGGGGCAGGGGATTTAGGGGTTGATATTAGAAAGAGAGATCATTAAATCATTTGATCCTATTTCAATTAAATTTTGATAACCAGCTCCAGAGAAATATATTTTTGAAGTTTTTTTATATTGTATTTAGACTAAAATAACAATTAAAGGGCAATTCCTCTGGAGATACTGAACCAATCTTGACAAAATGTACGCTTGTACCTTTGCATTCTACTATTATATACATATTTTAAGTTTAGTGAAATTATATCCATTGGTTTCTTAGTTATGGCTCGGACGGACAAACTGACAACTCACAATTAATATCAGTCAGCCATTGGCAGGTGTTTAGATGACGTCAGGAAAGGACGTATATAAACAAATAATAGAACTGTTACAATATAAACACATACACAAAACATCAAAGTATGAATACACGTACAATATAAGCAACTCAAGTATTTGTGCTGACTTGTAAATTAAGCTTGCGTTAGATAACTACGATATTACTATATGATTTTATCGTCCTTCACGGGTCACTGAAACTTTTTTTATTGAAACTTTAATACAGGCATCCTACTTACAGTCTGACTTATAGTCATTTAAGTCGTTCACGAATGTATGGTTTTAAATAAGAAGGCTTATCATTATTCATTAATCACCATAGGTGAGAAGTACCTAAATTCACCTGTCGTGAGTGACTTGCCATCTCTTTTTCAGTTTTAGTAACTTACTTCTGTGTTATATTTAGTTATAGAATAGTCATAAACAGCACGTTCTAAGAACACGAAACTCTACTTCACACTAGTGTGTGCATTCCATATAACACCCAATTACTTCTTCCATTTTATGAAGGTGATGATTATGATATTATTAACTTTCCTTAAGGTTTTTACCACAACTGGAAGTGTGCCCTACAACAAATATTGGAACTTTTTCATACGCTAATAAACATAGTGCGATAAAATCAAAGTGAAATGTTATGTACAATCAGTTATTATGTTATTCGATGATCTCACAAGAACTTAAATTACAAATAGAGTAACAGTTACATTACAGCTAATCGGAGACGCAAAAAGGGGCCTTACATGCACACATAATGTCTTCAATAATCAGCTGGGAAAGTCTGATCGTAATATAGATATTATGGGCCTTATTTTCGGAAAATCAGATAGAAGGTAATGTACTAAAAATAGAAAAGGAATGATCTATATTTAGACATTGATCACGCCATATGAAATAAAATGTAAACAGTTTTTTTCAGGGTCAGGATTTAGTATTGGAATTTATTTCATTTCGTGATTTTAAGGCTTCCCCATGTATATCATATGTGAAAGACAATTACCTAAATACTTTATGAATTAAACTATAAAACTGCTTAAATGTCGCCTTATTCTATCTCAATATCTCTCGAACTCGTGTTCCATCAGTATTGCAATACTTTGTTTTGAGCCTACCCCAGAATTAATTTACAACATACTTAGTCAAAGTCATTATATACTGTAGTACTTACCTTATAAAAGGATTCTATATCTTTTACTCCACCTTCACTTGCAGTCAGTTTAGTGATTTGTAAATGATCCCTCTTGATGTCTTGAAATACAGGATTAGTGACAGAAATACCTCCATCTTTTAGGTGATGGTCCTTCAGTTTTTTGAAATATTTGCTTGAACTTGTCCAACAATGACCGGATTTATCTAACGGTAGAAGTAAATGATTTCTTATTCTGTCTAAGCATCAAGTAACTGAACAAGGAATTGCTAGCTTCTACAGCGTCTTTGTCGTAGGGTGAATTAAAATGGAATCAGATATACTCTGATTTTGGTTGTTTAATTTCATTCCCCTTTCTTATGCCCGAGTCGGTGTTCCATACTTTTACCTACTATTGTCCCATTTACTAACACTAACCAATAAATCACATGACTTTTATTAACCAATCACCTTAGAAAGTACTTCAGGTCAATTTTTGGATAGATAAACCATTGTTTAGACATCTCTAAATATTTCCAAATATCTCGGAATACATTAAATATTTATTCAGGTATTTATGAATTTTGTATTATTCAAACATTTCTCTGTTGTATTGTTAAATTTGTATTTATGGTGAACTGAAATTAATGACATACTTTGATGATCAATGTATCGGGTTTTTGAAAACGGTTTGCTACGCGCCATCACACCTGTGCTATTTTACATTGTTATTGTTTACCTTTTTGACGGAAAGCACGTGTTGAAAGTGAAATGTCATTAATATATATTTGCATGTATAACTGTCGATTTCTCATTATTCTGTATGTTCTATTTCAGATATTTACAAGGTTGTTATACAGCTATGTAATTCCAAACTATCGTCACCAATATACAAATTATATATCGTTCAGCCTTCATTTACTGAACCCATACCAATGCCATACCCCAACATAAACTATGTAAACTAGAAATAGTTGTGCTAGCTAGGGGCAGACAAGGGGCCGGCGATAGATGGCGCCCAACAAATAGTGATGAACTTTGGACTCAAAAGATGTTGAGTGGATTTATTTTCATTAAGGGATGTTAAAACCCTTAATACATTTGTATTGCAAAAAGTGACATTTAGGATTTCGGATACCCGGGACAATGTGGATACCAAAATACGTGCACGTTCGACATTTAAAGGAATAAGGGCCCTACATTTGACTTTCCGGAGGATACAGCTTTGCTTTTTCGGAGGATCTCGGTTTCTTACGGAGGAACTTTAACAGGAAGTGACATTGTATGTGCTGGACACAATGATAACATTTATTTTGTGAAATACTTTTAGTGTTCATTATTCATTTGGATTCAAGTCCAGGTGAAATAAACTTGATGGCAAGGTGTGGTGAGTGTGATATTTTGTATTGTTAACATATAATTTTCATAAACAATTTTGTTGTTTTCTTAGAATTATAAGCTGTGCATATTTTTGAAAGCCAGTTTTTCAGAATCTGAAGGATATATTATTTTCTTTATATAAGTCATAGCACATAGGTATTTTCACATACATAAAATTGCATGCTGTACTAAATATACTAATCTTTCCTTCTGAACTCAGGCAACATATTGTCCAGGGAATAAAGATAAGTGTAAGTGCAGTGAACTGTACTTTACATCAATCTATATCAGAGTATATTGAGCTCTAAATCACAGCGCTGTATTATTTTTATATCTGTGTGCAGACAGATTGAATCTATTTCCACAAAGATATAAATCGGGTATTTTGTGTATTTGAATTTACATTACGAACACGTTTAGGCTGATAAATTTATCAGTATTTAGTTTAACCCATAGGTAATCGGGTTTTGTCCACAAGGTACTACTTAGTCAGTTTGCGACTTAATTATTTGACAAGCCGTAAAATCGATTTTTGCCGTCGGCTGAACGACGGATTATTAATCCATACGAAAACTGAACATATGTAAAGGCAAATGGGAACGTAGTCCAGTGGTTAAGCGTCTCGCTCAGGGTGCGCGATATCCATGGTTCAAAACCTCGTCAAGGAAACTTGCGACCAGTCCTAAAGTTGTTTTTTTTTTCACAGTCATATTGACTGAAGATTATATTATCTGTCACAAGGTATATAATAATAAAGTGATTTATGTAAAAGTCTACTGTTTATATCAGCCGTAGAATTTACATACGTTACATGCACGGCGTAAAATTTCGCGTACGGTTTCGCGTCACACACGTACAAATACACTTTAAATACACATATATACAAATACATACAAGGAAGCTTGAAAGTGAATTGTATTATACATTCAAGAGAAAGAAAGAGAAATAAAATATAGACACGAGGCGTGAAGTTTACCTACTGAATGAGATTAGAATAATTGAAATGTGAAAAAGAAAACAGTTCAGTTTGGAGACTGTGAAAACTTTTGAAGTAAAGTTGAAATGTTTTTGTTGAATGAATTATTTAAAGAGGCTGCGATTCTGAATATTTAATTCATAAATGAATGTATGGTGTCCTTTAAGGAACACAAAACAAAGTGACAGCTGAATTGAAATATGAATGTAACAGGATGAGCTTTTTAAGCTTTACAACTAAAAAGTATAAATTTATATTACTGAAAGAAGTGAACTATATAATGTATGGTGTACAATAAGTGACATATTTCAATGAAATTTGAATGTAATGAGAGATGTATGTATTGATATAGTGTCAATAATATAGTGAAGTATTTGTGAAAGATAGACTAGATAAGTGAAGTTTTGATACATATATATATACGTTAGTGAACGTGAAAGGACACAGTGTGAAATAGTAGCCAAAAGTGATATAGACACTTTGTGTAAAATTGTTAAGCTGAATACTTTGTAAAAAAAAAAAATATTTACATATACATGTGTATAAAAGTCTACAAGTGATAAAGACACTTAGTGCAGTACGTATTGAAGTGCGTTGAAGTTATATTTGTTGTCAAGAGAGTTGACACTGTGAAAATTTGTGAAATATACATAAAGCTATAAACGTTTTGAAAAGAAGGAAGGAAACATGGCTTGGGCATTGTCAGAGAGAGAAATAAGATTAATTGAAAGACAAAGAAGGAAAGAGGAGGAGGAAGAAAGGAAATTGATGGAAGAAATGGAAAAAGAAATAAAGGAGAAACATGAAAAAGCAATGAGAGATTTGAAACTGGCTAGAGAAAATGTTAGAAGAGAAAAGTTTGAGAAATTAGAAAGACGGAAAAGATTACTTGAACAACAGTATCAGCTTGAAGAAATGAGAGCTCAGAAAGCAATTATTGAAGAGCAAGAGGGATTGGTTCAAGGGTCTAAAAGTTGGCTAGTTGACAATATAGAACATAGACACGATAGTATGATGTCAGAGAAATTCGATGATATGGAACTAGAAGAAGAACATTTTGACTTCAGTGAAAGAATTGAAGAAAGTAAAGACAGTGAAAATAGTGATATGTCATTAGTTACGATAGATAAGGTTAGTGTAGAAGAAGAATATAGTGATATAGGAGCACCAAGAGATGCAAGCTCGTATATAGATAAGCATAAAGAAGAATTAAAAAGGATTGACAGAGAGATGTTATGGTTAGAAGAGAAAGCCAAAGAAGTTGATGATGAAAATAGGCGTTTAGAAACTGATTTCAAAAACACCGCATATACAAAGAAAGATATAGACAATAAGGTAGACAAACTGTTTATAGATAACATAGGAGACAATATGTTAGTCGATAGATACACATACCAAGATGGTCATATAGAAATACCAATTGAAAAGGCTAAATTGAAAGGTGAAAGCATAAACCTAGACAAAATGTTTAGTGCAGCGCAAAGAAAAGAAGTTAAAGTTACAGGACAGGTCTCTTATTACGAAAGTGATAGCGAAGAAGAACGAGAGCTCCAAGAGAAAATAGAAAAGTTGCAAATGAAGAAGTATGGGGTAGAGAAAGAAATTGAACGAAATAAGCAGTTAAAGACGGAAATGAAAAGGAGAGATATAGAAATGAAGAAGCTGCAAGAAATAAAATTAAGAGAAGAGAAACAGAAAAAGAAAGAAGAAAAGTTGAGAAAGCTAAAAGTTGAAAAAGAAAAGTTAGAAAGGGAAGTGAAAGAAAAAGAAGCTACATTAAATGTTCTTGAAGAAGAAAATGAAACAAAAGTAGATATACAAGAAGCATTGAAAAGAAAAGACATTAAAATGAAAAAGTTAAGGGAAGAAAAGCAGAAAATGAAGGAAGAAATGTTGCGAAAATTGAAAGAGGAAAAACAAAAGATAGAAAAAGATTTGAATGAAAAGAAAGGTACTCTTAGTATAGTAGAAGAGCATACTGAAAAGAAAACGAAGGGAAAAGAAGGAAATAGAATTGAAAGCACAGGCTCAGAAAGTAATCCTTGGAAAGGGAAATTGTTTAAACCAACTGTACCTAGTTTGACAGAAACAACATTTGATGAATGGAAAATTGAAGTTGAAATAATTATGAATTCCGGTTTATACCAAGAAAGTGTGCTAAGACAAGCTGTAAGAAACTCATTATGTGGTCAAACCAGAAAGATTTTAACAACAATGAGCCCGTCAACGACAACAAGAGAAATAGTTGATAAACTAGAGAGCGTTTATGGAAATGTACGATCTGGTGAATCAGTGTTGGCAGAGTTTTACTTAGCGAGACAAAGAAGAGACGAAGCTGTAGCAGATTGGGGTATAAGATTAGAAAGTATTCTTCAGAAGGCAATGGATAAAGGACATGTACTAGATAACCAGAAAGAAGAAATGCTCAAGACAAGATTCTGGAGACAGCTATATAGCGAAGAACTTAGAAATGCTACAAGAATGTACTTTGAAACTTCACATACCTTTGAAGAATTGAGAAGAAAAGTTAGAACGGAAGAAAATGAAATGAATAGTGCTCGTTGTGATATGCCGAAGATAGAAACTGAAAGAACAACAATGCAACAACAGACAGAATCAACTGATCAAGCTTCGGTATTGAAGGACCTGTTAGACAGAATGAAACGATTAGAAATAGAAATAAGTAGGTCAAAGGAAAGAGAAGCCAATGAAAGACCCAGATACAGAAATGAAGGTGAAGGTTACAACAGATATGGTGACAGATATGACAGAGGCAGAAGAAGATATAGAGGGAGTAGTAGAGATCGAGATAGAAGAGACGGAGGTCGAAGAGAATCAGAATGGGATCGAGATTACAGAAATGGTAGAGGCAATGCTAGAGATTACAGAGATTATGGAGATAGAAGAAAATATAGTCCAAAAGACAGAAGATATTATGATGACAGAGATCGCGAAAGGAGATATAACAGAGACGATCGAACAGAAGGCTACAGAGAAAGCAGAGACAGAAGAGGTCAAGATGATGATAGAGATAATAGACGAAAAAGAAATGACAAAGATTATGACAGAAGCCGTGAGACATTTACAAGGTTGTTATACAGCTATGTAATTCCAAACTATCGTCACCAATATACAAATTATATATCGTTCAGCCTTCATTTACTGAACCCATACCAATGCCATACCCCAACATAAACTATGTAAACTAGAAATAGTTGTGCTAGCTAGGGGCAGACAAGGGGCCGGCGATATCTTTTTTAAGTTGGTTTTGACACGTTACGTGAATGTTTTAAGATAAAAATCGATACCTGGTTCGATGTAGAGTAGCAAAAAACAAGAATGGAAACAAGAGGGTCATTATGGTCCTATACTGCTAGTTGCTAAGGAAGTCAGTAGTTGCTTAGGATATCACTGGTTAGTAATTGCCACATACGTCAACTATTGCTAGTTGCTCAGTACGTCAGTTTTTGCTAATAAAATCATTGGTGATGAGAGCATGGTAAAGGTAGCCCAGGAAGTGACCCGTTGCTAGGGGAACTCACTTGTTACTCGGGGACTGAGGGGACTAAGTTGTTAATATGGAAGTCAAGGGTTGCTAAGGAATTCACATGTTCCTAGAGGAACTAAATGGTTGCTAAGGAAATCATTGGTTGCTGAGGTAAGTCACTGGTTGCTAAAGAAGACATTGGTTGCAAAGAAAAGAAGTTCACTGGCTGCTAGGAAAGTAAGAGGTTACTTATAAAGCCGCTTGTCACTAGTCCAATTTGGTAAGGAAGTCACTGGTTGCTAAAGAAGTCAATGATTGCTAGGAAAGTTGCTAATTATTATAGGGCCTCAATGTAAGTTAGGGAACTAAGTAGTTGCTAAAGAAGTCACTGGTTGCTAAAATAGTATGTTGTTGCTACGGAAAATCACTGGTTGCTAGTGGGAATCGGTGGTAGCTAAGTAACCGGTCACTAGGGGAAGTCACCGGTTTGCTAATGAAGTCATTAGTTGCCAGAGAACTAAGTGGCTGTTAAGATGTTCACTTGTTGCAAGAGACAATCGCTTGTTGCTAAGTAAATCATTAGTTGCTAGTAGCTGAGGGAAGTCACTTATTTTGTTGAAGACGACTAGAAAATGCTACTACTATACACTAGGGCCATGATCGCTCTATCTTGCTAACCTGGCTACCATTGACTATTATACAATAACAAGTACAACGTCGTGAAAACAAAGTTAAAAGACAGTGCACTGTAGCTCTAAAACCTAACAAGGTCAGGTGATCCTGGGTGCGAAAGGGTATAATTTGAACAATCTTGAGGCAATGCCACAAGCAACATATCTAAGCTCCACGCAAGTGGTCTGAGAAAAGAAGATTATAAAAGATTTCCTGGTAGAAGTTTGTACATGGACTCACAAATAGCTATCTGCCAAATATCTAAGCTGGGTGCCTTTTGGTTTTAGACGAGAAAATTCTTAAAGATTTTCTGATATTAGACTATGTAAAAGCCGGTGACTCAGGAGTGGGGACAATTTTAACCAGGGGTCGTGATTTGAATAATCTTGGTAAAGATCAACCAGTCAACGCTACATATCTAAGCTCAAAGCCTTGTTGTTTAAGAAAAGAAGATTTTTTAAAGTTTTCATATAGAAATCTCCGTAAATTCAAGTGACCGGGCGGAGTCAATTCTGATTCAGTGGTCATGATTCGAATAATGTTGGTAATGGTCCAATGCTTAATTGTTTTAATGCTACATGCCAAATCTCTAAGCTCTAGGCCTTGTGGTTTCAGAAACAAGACGATACATAAAGTTTCTCCTTTCCATTGCCATGGCAATCAGAGTTCTACATTGAATGGAATTATTTTAACACTTTTGGTAGAGCTTCATGCAAAAACCATCCTGCCACATTTTTATCAATTTTGCATTACTGGTTTCAGAGGAAAGTCATTTCATGAGCAAATGAGAACGACGCACCACGGACGAATCTCTAACCATCGTAACAACTCAGGTGAACTAAAAAGGTATTTAAGAGTTAGCTTCATGACTAGTTCAAAGGTTAAATCTTCTAATTATGTTTCTGACCACCTCTTGTGTTTACATGTCAGAAACAAGTAATAAAATGAGTTTCTGAGGAACATGTAATAGTAACTTGTAAAAATATGCGTAACATCCATATCAAAGCTAATTCAAGCACGCTTTCAAATAATAATCATTGAACACTTTTATTTAAAAACGCAAAATCGATATGCATCTTAATACTACATGTAACAGCTAAGGTCTAGTTTTAGTCGCAGGTAACGTCTTAGGTTAAGAAGGTGCAAACACCCACTTCTGTTCTGAGACGTGACATTCTATCCTGTATACACATACATGCATAACTTACCCTTTTCTCCTTTCTTGTGTGCGTCATTTCCAATCAGCATATAAATCCTTCCGACTTGGTATATACTCTCAGTATAGTGGGTATGTGGCGGCTGAATGATTACATCACGTTTAGTCAGAACAAAAGTTGCGTCCTCTAAAGCTTCCTTGAGTAGTCCTTTCTCCACATTGACATCGGCACGTAGTTTAAGTTTTGACAAATATCCGTCAAGGTAGTAAAGTTTCAGCTGTTCGTCCAACTTGATTCCTGTAACGTTTTACAAATAAGTTTGAAAGGTTAAAACTGGGAAGAAGAATAATAAAGTTTTAAACAGTCTTTAATAATAGTGTAAGTATTGTTCTATATACAAATAAATAGCATATATATAGGCGTAGATATACATACCAATTACTTTCTATTAAGTACATTTTAATTATTTCTTTAATATTAGCCGTGCAAATCAAACAACATGCAACCTTCAAGGAGCAGTTAATTTTAACTAAGCGATATATTTCACATGTTCGTACCCACATTACCAATTACTAATTTGTATTTTATCAAACATAATTATGCAATAACTTTCAGATCTTCTGGATTCATAATACTTTCTTTGCATTCATATTAATATAAACAACCTCTTTCCAAATCTTCTAATGCCTTGTCGAGCAGTAGCTCCCTTGCATGTTGGTCGCTCTCAGTTTTGGCTTTAATCAGTTTTATTCTTGCATACTGATAGTAGTATCGCGGAATGTCCCAATGCAGTTCTTCTTTCAATTCGTCGGTTTCCCTGGCCCTCGCTTCTACCAAGCTCTTTACCATTGTGTGACCTAAATTAGTTAAGTGTGCTTTATAAATATTATATGTACGTAGGCAGGCAGGTTGGTATCCATCTATCCATTATTCTATTTTTTCTGACAATTAAGACTTATTATTGAGTACCATTTTTTATTTACTACAGTTAAGCGCATATTTACACATTGTTTTATACATATAAACATATTACCTGACAGGTGAAGATATTTTTGAGATACACTTATACTGACGATTACCTTTAATTGTGACTCTAATTCACCGAAATATGTCCATAATGCTGCAAAGGTTTGATGTTGAAACTCCACTTGTAGCTGAAGTTATCAAACGGAAAGCCTTCTGCAGCCTGACATGCGATAACTAATTACCAGATCTTTCCGAAAGGAAACCTTGTTAATACTAAGCTAATGCAGATGGAAGCAAATAATGTTGTCAAAAAGGAATCATGGGGCTTTGACTAAGACAATTCACAATATAAAACTACCTTCTTTAAGACAAATGTCTGCATCATCCAGATTACCATAGTCTAAATACACCTGGCCCATGTAACGTTTTATTCTAGCAATGTAAATAGTATATGGTGTTTTGGAATCTACTCGGTCGTGGCTTTGATATATGTTGTAGAATTTGATAGACAGTTGTAAATGGTCTAGCGCTTGTGGGTGATCATGTTGTTTCCATCGGCACAGTCCTTTAACCATTTGAAACAGACCATGTACAAAACAGGGATAAAATGGTTGATCTTGAAGATCCCTCAGTGCTGGAAATGATTGAAATGATCAGAATTATTTTATGTTTGTGTATTAGTTTTGATGGAATAAACAATGGCTTTAGTTTTACACTGTGTATCTTATCCTGCATTTTAGAAGAACCGTGTGTTCTTTGAGTTTATAAAAAAAATGTTTCTGACAACAAATTAATTTTAAAGTTATCAAATATATGGCATCAAGAATTCCTGAACAAAAATAGTATTGAAACTACGTTAAAAATGCTTTAAAGGTACCAATATGAAAAACAGCAATTTTACTCAATCTGTACCGTAACTCCATTTGTATTGTAACTCCATTTGTCTACGACAGGAAAAAACCCTGTACAATATACCTGGATATCTTTCAGACAATTCATCCAATATTTCTAGAGCAATTTCAACTTTATCATGTAACATAAGGAAAATATCCGCTTTCTCTACCATCCAAAATATGTAGGCCGCAATATTCTTTTGTTTGATAGCTCTGTCTGCTTCTGACTAATAAGAAAAATTGGAATGGATATTAAAGAAATATGTCTCAGTATTTTATCGTTGATTAAAACGTAGCACGAGCGATTTAATTTTGAATCCGAACGACTGACTGTATCTTATTCGACGATAAAATGCTGGTATACATTAATCATTTCGATTCTAACACGATAAAGACTTTGATAAATACCCCGAACTTGTTCATCGTGCAGCAACATTGTAAACATGTAAAATGATTTGTCGCGGGTGTTATATTTACCTCACCTGTTGCCGAGGAAAACGTGGTGTTTTTTACCGTACCATTTATGATATATAGATTAATTGCTGGTATACATTAATCATTTCGATTCTAACACGATAAAGACTTTGATAAATACCCCGAACTTGTTCATCGTGCAGCAACATTGTAAACATGTAAAATGATTTGTCGCGGGTGTTATATTTACCTCACCTGTTGCCGAGGAAAACGTGGTGTTTTTTACCGTACCATTTATGATATATAGATTAATTTCTTCTATTTTTATACAAGAACGGTTGCGGGTCGTGTTAGAATGCATTGGAAACACATTTACTTAACAAACCTTGTTGATGAATTTAATGCACACACCCACAAACTGAGTGCGTAGTAATAAATAAAAACCTGACAAAATGCTTTTAAGAAGATTATTGATAACATACATACATCATTGAAGATGTGCGTTAAAGAACATAATAATCAGCGCGATCGAATATGACTATTTTGTTTGCGCATGATTTGCATATAGATATTCATGTCTTTTTCTTGCTTGCAGCCATTTAACCTTATTGGCGCCGCCGATGACGGCGGCGGCCTATTATGGAATAGTTTTTCCGGAAGTACATGCTAGGAGCGGTTATTAGAATGCGAAGAAAAATGGTTTTAACTGTATGCTAAAATAATACGAAATAGACATTAAAATATTGATTATACACATTTCCTTCATTAAAACGTAATTGTATAATTGTAATAATCCTTTTCATATCTTTTAGAAAAATACGAAAACGTAAAACAACTTCTCCCTTATCGGTTTTGCAAAATTATAATATCAGCTTATTTTTTACCATGTGCTTTAAAGTCAGTCTCCGTGGTGTAGTGGGTAAGCTGATGACCGCCTAATTTTACGAGTGGAGTTCAAATCCCGGTCAAATCCAATTTTTTAAAATGATTTCTCTTCCTTTTTTTCAGCTTTAAAACCACCATGATTTTAAATGTTTTCTGCAAATATTCATAACATTTTTCATTCAAATCAAACTAATAATGATTGATTATCAAAAAGCTAATTTTAGCTATTTAACGCCACACATGTACAAAACTATTTTCGGCGCCCTTTGATGCTTTGCATCAATGGTATTCTTGTTTTAAGAATTGACTTAATGGCGTATTTTTGTTTTTAGATGTTTAGGATGCCAACTTTGTTTGTGGAGCTTTTTCACCTATAATGCTTACTGATGTAACAACATTCAATTTTAACACTTACCTGAAACATACGACGGCTTTGCACGGGCGGAAGCTGGATATCAGTCAAATCAGAAACTCTCTTCTTGATAAGTAGGCCTTTGTCATCAGTCCTCTTCGGATGATCTTTCAACAACTCTGGATGCTCGGACATTATTTCATAGAACTTGAGAATGTGGACTCTGTGAAATTCCAACTGACGGTGACCTTTCCAGTACTTCGATTCCATAGACTTTACAACATTGCTGATGGTTTCCTCATACACTGAAACAAATTTCTGACACGCCGTTCTGTATGCTACAGACAATTCGCATGGTTTCTTCCATTCAGAAACAAAGCGAAACACCAATGGATGAAGTGAATACATTTTTCTATCCTTTTTACTATCTTTAGATGAGTCCTGTTCTTCTATTTCTATCAAATGACAATTACACAATTCTGGTATCTGATCCTCTGCATCTTCTATCAACGTCGTTGCAGCAGACATTTCGAAAGGCGAAGACTGGAAAACAGACAGACAAACCAGAGCCTTCTGGAGGTTTACATTTAAGTTATCTATAGCCTGTCTAATACAGCAATCGACCTTCAATTCTCGGCTAACATTTTTTTTATCCATCTGCAGATGAAATAGCAGCCTCTCTGGTGTAAATTTTCTAGATCTTAACAATTTGGCAACAACATTGACAGCCAGTGGGGAGCAAGCGCACTCTTTCACTATACTTGATGCCACTTCTTTGTCTATTTCCTGAATCATAAGAAATGTAGAGCAAAGTATTTTTTGAGTTGATAGGACACGAAAATGTCTAATTCGAGTATAGATCCAAAATCAAGAAATAATATTCACATACAAGGAACATATCTGCTAAAATGGAAAGACACCAATCGTATGGCACTATATTCTTTGAAAACAACACTAAAGTGTATGGTATAAAACAATAGTCAAAGGCTATATTTTAGCGCACTCGTTGTGTGTTTAATATATTAAAACTACTATTTCAAGCAATATTAAGCATTTTTAAATGATTCATTTACCTCTAGGTATGAAAGCTATAGTCGTGATAACTGCACAAATAAATTAAATGGTTGAGTGAGCCGACTTTGCAGAAGGCTTGAGACCCTCTCCAGTTTCAAAGTCAAAGAACAAAACAACCCCTGAAAAATGTTTCTTTTGACAAAAGCCAAAGATTATTGGAACAACAATACGCCATTCTATTAGCCCTTAGTTACACTAAAACTTTGATAGCTACCACTTCACAGCATTTGGTTAACAAGTCCTCAGCGTCAGACCGTTCCAGCTCGCATAGTTTAACTTCTGCTAATTGTCCTGCAAGTTTGAGTGTGTACTGATCTTTCTTTGAACCATCCTTACTTGGTAGTTTCTCCCGCATGGTCAGAAGGAATCGCACCTGTTTCCATACCACATATACATAAACGTGTCTTACTTTGTACATAATACTTAGTAATAGAATATACAGTATTCACGTGTAAATCAATGATCAGTGTGCAATGTTTTGCCATTCTTGAGTACTTATGCCACTTTAACAGTAGACGAGTATGTTCTAGTAAATGTTTATAGGTAACTGGAAACCTTCATTGAATGACTAAATCAAGATCAAAAACTGAAAACTCATAGTTATTTTTATGTCCCTTTTTACTTTTTTAACAACGCTACCTGCATACTCCTACCAGCCGTGATGAGAACCTTTTGAAGAAAAGACATGAATGCACGACGTTCTGTCTTCAAAACCTGGTCACAGTCATCCAGATAAAACAAAGTATCTGCAACAAAAGTGATTACAATATAACTTCTCTAAATAGTGCAAGCTGGAGCTCACATGCAGTCACATTTTTCCAGTGAAAGAAGGCCTACTTTAGTTTTACACTAAATGACATTGACGTCACAACAGTTTTGACTGATAAAACACCGAAATGCAACTAATAATGAATACAATTACACATATTTAGTTACTTAATTCACACGCTTTAAATATAGGGTTAAGAATTAATCTCTGACATTGCACAAAGGGCAGTCATCAACAGCAACAGTCCTCTCGTAAACCAAAGTTCATTCTGGCTAGATGTTAACACTTAAAACACAGACTAAGTGGTAACACTTAAAACAAAGTACTACCTGATTTAATTTCTTTTATGTTCTGGTTAAAAACAGTCTCCAACACATCTGGTCCACCACTTGTAGGATATTTCATGTCAGCGTTAGCCAGCAATGACTTTATCACATCTTCTAGTCTTGGCTTGTCTCTACGGAATACAAATGTAACATATTTCTATAGATAGCCTATGACTTCCATTTGTGACATATGTATAGAATGCCACTGAAATTGCAAATAATAAAAATGCCAGAATTTGCGGGAAATTGAGTCTATAATCAAAGTAAAATGGATACCTGTAATATATTCCCTTCCTGACGCCTCAAGGTTAGTAAGGTCCTCTCAGCTGTTACAAAAACAGCTTAATAATATTCACACTTGTGAACACTTGTGTCAGCCTCTTACACTTTGTCAGAATAACCAATAGTTTCTAGGCAAATCTAAGTACAGAAAGGTCCATAACAAATATGATATTGACCTACAAAATTTGGCGGATTCACGACCCCTTTGTCATAAGCAATGCAATTTGAAAGTTTGATAAAGAAATCTTAAGAAGTGGCAAAGTTATAGCCAACGTTAAGTTTTTGTGACGAACGGACGGACCGACCGACCGACGAACAAAGCGATCCCTATGTATCGCCTTTTCTCCGAAAGAACAAACCATTGTGATTTTAGCCTATGAGGAAAACTTAACTAGATGCAGCATTTAAAGCATAATAAAATAGACTGATACTGGTGTGCCACAACTTCAGAGTCATGCAAAACAGAAAAATATTTTGATTTTTCATAAACATTAACATGAAAACACAATTTAGAATTTTAGAATTACCTTAACATATCAATATGTATGTATGTAACAATGTATTACATTAGTCTATTATTTACCGTAAATCAGCTTTTACAATCTTCATAGTTCCAGAGGCCAGCTTCTTACAGACCTTTCGTGCTAGTAAACTCTTCCCTTGTCCACCAATGCCACATACGCATACAGCTTATAAGAATAAAAACATGCATAAAATCATGAACGATCCATAAGCAAACATCTTAAGATAAAGTAATTATTGAATTTCAGTATTTATATGGAAGTGAAATCTGACAGACCAATCACAGGCTGGCAAGAGTATAAGATGGCAATTATTGTCGTGTATCGCTTACCTACAAACACCAGAATTTGTGAAACATTGTACATGAAATTTCATAAGTGTGCACTTTAGCAATAGATAGAATACTAACCAAGTAAATTACACGTAATATGAAATATATTCAAAGGTATTTAAAAGTACCCCCAGCAGTTTCTAAACAATATTTTAAAGGTATTTTTTTAATTATTGTGAAAAAACAGGGTTGCTTTCAAGCTTTCCTTAATCATTTTCTTGTCTTCGTTTGCACTGAAACATACCAAAGAAATGCAACAGTTATATAGCTGTCTTACCTACAATAGTATTACCACTGAGAATGTCAGTGACCAGTTGCACTTCTTCCTCCCTCCCAATGAAGAACTGTTTCGTATCTTTCAGGCGATTAATGACATCTTGTACTTTATCTACCATTTTTTCTCCAGCAACAGAATGAAGCTGAAGTTCTGTCATCACTTTCTGTAATGTAATGGCGGCTTGCAGTTTGTCTTCGTCTAAAAAAGGAATAATGTAGTATGGTTAATATAGGAAAGTTTTGAACATAGACAATACATGCACATGCTGTTACGTGAATCCCGTGTGCATACCACAACTATGAGACTTTATGTTGTTGTTTTTTCTTTGATTATTTATAAGTCATGGCCGACCCTGTGATTTCTCCCTGGCTGAACTCTGACATATGAAAAGAGACATATGCAGTTACAAGGGAGTTCGGGTACCAGACCCTATCTCTTTTACGAAAAGACACCTGGGTTCTTTTACATGCCCGGTGTATAGCACCGATACACGTTAGATTACCTCTGGGTTTCTAACCAGTTCATCTCTAGATGGGTGGGAAACACGTAACGAAAACGTTTTTGAAATTTCCAGTTCCCAGGTCAGGATTCGAACCGGGGACCTCCGGATTTGTAGTCCAGAGCGTTAACCACTCGACCACAGCACCACCCAAAACATTATGTTTTACTAAGCATTATACATTTAGTGCTATACCTCCAGACGCACAAATTAAGAGTGTGAATATTTAGTGAAATGGTTTGATCATTAATTATAGACCTTCACGTTTATTTCTGATAAAAGGAAACTTAAATCGTTTGCATACGGATACCTCAGAGTACTTATTCGCTTCCGACTGGAACACATAAGGTTATTTGTATTCTAAAATAATAAGTTTGCCTTATGTAAAATTTTTAAGGGAAATGGAGGAAATTGTATTATGACAATTTACATCCAAACCATTTAGAAGCACCTTAATCTGCATTGTTAGCATTTATAACCACCATGTTTAAATATGTATTTATTCATGAAGCGCCATCAAAGTCTATAAAACGGTGTGCTGCTAGGCAACATAGATGGGTACATAAATGGTGATGTATACAAATATTTGAATACTCAGGTGCCAAATTAAAGTTCACAAAACACATTCTCCCCGAGAAATATAATTTTGTATTTCGCGCGTTCTTTGAAAATTAATCGACAAAGTGTAACAATTTTATGATGTCAGAATGAATATTTTCTTAGTAAATTTAAATAAAAATTAAATAATTAAAAATAAAAATTCCTTTTGATACCAGTCTAAATGTACCAGAAAAAGTGACACCGATATATTAATTTACTTCTTCAACGCACAAGATTATTTCTGTCATACGTAATTGCTACATCTTAATGAAGTACTTTAGTTTATACTAATTTATTTTAGGTCGATTGTGAAACAAGTTATATAACTTATATTAATCACTCTCGACACCTCATTCCTGACGGCATCCAACGCCGTGAGGGTATGAGAGAAGAGAAGCCAGTTTTTCCATTTTAATGCTGTACTTAATGCGCAGTGCATAAACTTTTTAAAATTTTATCAAAAATGAAGTACAAAGACTCAGAAGGTATATGATTTAAAAAATAGTGTCACTACAAGTCTAGGGAAGAATTTTATTTTGGCACCTATCTGTCAATACGAACCGCAGTCGATGGTATCGTAAAATTGTTGTTGCCATGGTTTTTCGCTGTCTCCGTTGTCCGTTTCCTTCTTTTCCGAGTTCTTTTTGTACAAATACATTACATTTTGCAATTCATCTTGTTCGAAATTCTCGAATATCCAATCCACCAGATGATTCCAGTCACCAACCCGGACTGGGTCGGCTCCGTTCGCAGCCATTGATTACTCTAAACATACGCATACAGATACAATGATACGAGGGTAAATAAATTGTCCCTGGTCTAACATAGTAAACAAACATGTTACGAATTGTATTGTTCAACATAATCATCCTTGAATATGCCATCTCTTAAGAAGTTGACATCCTGATCTGCCAAAATATTTTCATCAACACCAATGATGTCATTATCACTGTCAAAATCACTGAGTTTGGGATGCGGTTTTAAACCAGGCCACTATAAATATTCGGGAAGGCGTTCAAAGACACACTGAGCAACTGCTGCTACAATTACTTGTGGGATGTGCGCAGGGGCATTATGCTGAAGCAAAATGATATTTCCTCAAAGAAAAGCATATGACCCCTAATTCTGATACTATCTCTTAAGTTATCACTGTTAGAACACGAGCTCTGAACATCGCCTCGATTATATGAACATTTGTTCATAGTGTCATGAAGATCTTTTTGGGCATTTAGGAGACACGGAGCAGACAACAAATGCAAGGTTCAAACTTTGTTACTATGAGTACTGACCTTGTAACACTAGTTCTCGACGAGGCGAACAATTGAAGCCTTCAAAAATCTCCAAGGGGTTAAGGAGACAAAATGCAAGATTTGAACATTTTCCATCCCTGTGATTTGACCTTGAAGCGGTGGACTTCTGCATGTCGTTTCGAGAAGGTTAGCATTTAAACCAAGATTATCCCGCATGAGGTTAAGTAGTTAACTCTTTATTGCGACACGATTAGCTGCGTTTCCTATATAAACATATAGGGGGAAAAGCTTATTATACTTTACCGTAAAAGACAGCACGTTTCTCCAAAGACGACGCAGGCTTAATAACATTTTTCAGATTTTGTTGCTATAAATAAAAGCCAGTCACAATGTTTTGTCACATGACAATTACTGACATATCATCATATGTAAATATATACTAATCGAAATTGCTTACAGTGGGTTTCCCAAGGAAGATCAACAAAGCAATAACCCTTGTAAATCTACAGATTTAAACGTTACGTTAGAACTCACTGCCCTACGTTTTGTACCACTCGATCATTTTGAAATTCATATAACGAAAGTATCTACCTAGTGTCTTCATAAATGCAAGACATGATAGCTTTCATGCTGTGATAGCTAAAAATAAGCCGTAATAATTGGAAGGGTTAATAATTAAATAAAGATGTGCGTTTGAAGTTTCGTTTTGTATACTATTCATATTATTGTTTCCATATTGCCAATATTTCAATTAATGCTAGCAAAGTATGTCAAACAAATATATATACTGATTGTAAAACGAAAATTGATAATACAAATTTAATAACAAAAAACATACTACAAATACAAAGCAATTTCTTTTACCTTCGTCACTTTAAAACGGAATCCCTAGTCTCAGATAAAGTTGAACTGTCAGCTTGTCGATATTTATACATACTATGTTAATATTTTGCTATTTTAAACATCGATTATGAACAATAAGGTAAAGTTTAGCCCGTCGATCGGTACCAATGTGTTAGGATTTGCTTTAATATAATCAATACTATAATATCTATTTTCTTCTAATAATGTAAATTTAATCAACTAAACCAGAAGAAAAGAGGGAATGCCAATTTTAACTTTGGTTTAAAGGAAAACATATCGTTTTCACAATATCGACCATTCAAATTAAAAGCCAAAATCTTAAATACTTCACCGTCACACAATACAGAAAAATTCGACAAACTGTTCCTGTAGAGTATTTGGTCAAAAACAGGGCTTGTTACAAGCATGTCGTTGTCATTCGGAACACAACTTTAAACAACAAGTTTCATTAAATGACTATTGTATGCATAAGTTAAAACTGTATTACCTGAAGTGATTACAATATATACCACTAGACAGCTACAATACGAGCAGAGTTTTACTTCTCTGGGGTTTTTTTCACAAGTAATTGCATGTAGTTGTTAAACACTTTGCTAATTCCCGAATTCATACAACTCTATATCTTTTTTACAGGTTAAATTTAATATTTTTGAGTATAGACTTTTTAATCTTTCAAATAGTTTGCATTTGAGACATTTAAATCATAGGAGCTCGATGTCGGAATTATGCTTTTTCCGGCTTTGTTTTGTTTTTTTACATTTATCTAAGAACCAAGCTTACAAAATATGATCTTATTTCCCCCGGATCTTAACTTTCATATTTTACCACTGAAGTACCCGGTAGACTGAAAAAAGAAAAGGAGTGACATACGCCATGTTATCTAACACAAACTGCTGTTCTGTTCACAATTCTGTTGTTCTATGCATACTTCGTTGTGTCATATTCATATATAAAGAAGCAGTATTAAGTGCCAATTATATCATGCAGCGTAATGCAAATGGCTTATATGAGTTTCTTTACAGTCCTGCAGACCGAACCCCCATACAAGCCTCTGTCACTTAATAGGGTGAGAACGATACATTTATTGCGATTCTTTAGTACTATATACAATATTGATCTGATACATTCCCTACGAAAGACATTTTGGGATCTGGCATGCATATATGGTGTACTGTAGTTCAGATCAAAATCATATCCGACCCAAAGATAGGGTTGTAAACTTTGTCCCTTAGGCGCTTTTAGACTTCACCTTACACTGCTCTACATATTTCATTGCGTTACATTCAAGTAATAATAGCAGTAATACGCAGTATAAAGTGCCAACTGCAAGTACTGCATATATATTTCTAAAGTAATATTTAAAGTGCCGCTCATCCCGGAGGTTGTAGGTTCGAGCCCCACTGGGGTCACGACCGTACTTCCTCATATAACATCAGTACTGATTTTTTCAGGAAGCGGACTCGAGAGTGACTCGATAAGCTACAAGCTTTCTTCGCAATCGAGCTAAAAAAAATAGTAGAAACTAAACTAAAGGACTGCTCATGTTTCAACATGATTATGTACTTCGAACTCCAATAAGGGCACCGTAAGCATATTTTGTGCTTTTTTGTTAGGGTGTTACCTTTATTGTGCTATATGATTCAATATGTCACATCCCCTGTGATATTCAGTAAAATTACTAAAAAGAGCATATGATATCTTTCTTTAGGAAACCTCTGTACTTGAAAGCCCCTGGGGTTTCCAACCGGCCCTTTATTATGTATAAATGTTAGGCTTGTTGGTTTGCTGTGATTTCATTTGTCAATGTTATATACACATGTACCTGCCTTTTTGTGTCACATAACCTACACAAGTCAATATCAGATACGGGTGACTCCAACCCCAAAATAGGGTTATACAGACTGTAGGCTTTCTATGACTTGGCCGTACGGTTGTATACATGTATCATCGTGTCACATTTAGAGGCAATTAATGTTTTATAGTAAACAATAACATGCTTGTACTAATAGCCTAACTACCTGCAATACTGTTTTTATGTCATTACTGAACACACAATGCCAATTGAAGATAAAATCTAAAGTCGTATTGGTAAAATGGTAAAACATAATACAGTTTGGTTAAATATATTCTCGGAACGAAATTTAGGGAGGGGGTATATAGGTCACACGGTGCTTGATCGGTCGGTCAATCGGTCGGTAAGACGTACAATGGCCAAGCACATTGGAAGGATGTGTAGTGTACAAGAACCATAACTCCATCTTGACTAATTACAGAGTTATTGCCCTTTGTTCTCTTTCCTATTTGTTTTCCAACTTTGATGGTGTAAACATCATCCATCAATCACAAGTGTTATTTCAAGGCAAACACTTTTAGTTCAGCCGGAATTGTTATTATAAACGTAAGCATGTAGACAGCAGAACCTCTCCAAATGTGGGACATCTGCCCTTGTTATTACACAACTTTTTTCATGCTCGAATCCATTTGGGAATAAACTGTTTAGTTTAACTGTAGCTTTATGCATATAAAAACAAAAGTAAAGGAACTTCGAACGTCATTGTATATTTGTATACACCTATTTCTTAAATATTTTGATACTATTTGATACCATTACATGTATATTCATTCAATGTTTGAGCACAAAAACTGTGTCGAGCATGAAAACGGTTTTATAATTACGGGGCCAGGATTCAACAAAAGTAAGTTTCATGCCGAAAATAAAACTACATCTACTCCAAAAAATTAGAAAAATTTAATGCAAAATGTGCTTCAACATTGGTAGACGTGCATGTATAAAAGATAGTAGAGTATATTTTCATCACTTAGTAAGTTAAACATAAATTGTCTAACATGTAAAAGCAAAATGTAATATAAAACAAGAAAATACAATAAACTGCAGTGTTGTGATAATTTCAAAGTGACAAATAAATGTAAATTGAAAACATTATCAACTGAGTTTTACTTACAAGACTTTACTTTCGCTTTTACTTTTTTGAAGGCAAATTAGCCCCAATAATTCAAGACCCAAGTTCGCGAATTCATGAGCTGGCAAATAATTCACTAAGTAGCAATTTTGCCAATGTTACTGCCTGAATTGTGAAACTGTAGGTGAAAAAAGAATGTGATTGAAGTCTTTTACTTTGAGTTTTTTAAAAGATACTTTAGATATATTTGTGATAACACAATTTTAGTTTATTACACACTCAGGCTCTTCTTTAACGCAAATTATACAATAACAACAATTGTGTAGTCACTTCAAACGTGTCTAGTCTTTGTCAAATATAAATGCTACCCCACACAGAACAGACACACATATAAATATGGAACAGATTCAAAATTTGTTTGCAGGTAAAAATAATGTTTGATCAATTACGTAGTTTTCAAGTGACCAAGAAATTGTCCAAGCCAATATAAAAGCTTTAAGCAGACACACTAACGCTTTCAGTGCCAACGGGAAAAGTCACTGCTAAAATATGGCACAGTTTAGTCTTCCTGGCTCTCTTCAATGGTTTTTTGGCGTTTCTTTGACCTCTTTGTTGAATTTTCAGCCCTAGTATCACCGGTTTCTGTAAAGGAAATTGGGAAAAGTATACAACATATTAACAGTAAGATGTAGACATTTTTGTGGAAAAAGTACCTTTTCACTCCTGTTTATATTATCTTGTGAGTCCCTTCAGTCTCAAAGAAACTCTAATATTTTAAGAAGTAATTTCTATAAGCATAATTCTATCATACAATGACTCGAAAATGGAACTGTTATTCAGAGACGTTTTATGTAAAATACAAATTTAACCTTTTTGTATTTTTCTCGCATTAACATATCCATTTATATACTTTTTAATGTTTCAACATGTGTTAAAAAAAATACTTAGAACCGATAGCGTAATTAAAAAAAAACATTCCCGTGTAAATATTATGTACGTCTTGTTTATAAAAAACATTTCTAGCTCAATTATTGTAAGTCACGATTACCTTCGTACATTTTTGTTTGTTCAAACAAAATGATTCCTATGAAATTGATTTTTAATAAATGTTCAATTATTGTTTCAAATATCTACAAAATTACAGACGCACACTGTCATAATCTCACTGTCTCGCCTTTTAATCGATGATAATGAAAAATAACTTCACAGTAGTATAATCATGCTACAAAAAATAAAATTTAACTCCTCTCACACTGTTACTAAATGTGAGCTTAACCTCTGATGTTTTAACAATTATGGAATAGTGCCTCACAGATCTCTTATAACACAGCCTCGATACATTCTAACTGTATGATGACTCCTATATTCAATTAATAAACCTCATTTTTTGTTTAAGAGGTCTTCCAATCGTTATTGAATGCCAACTGATGACTTTTCGCATTAATATACTTGATTGTAAATACACAAGACATCATTTCATTGCGAATGACATGAGAAGTACAGCGTACTAAGAGTCCTATGATTCAATAACTTGTCTACTGTTGTTTTCCGCACAAACACATATACAGTGTATTACCTTGAAAAACTTCGTCTTCTATCGATACAGATTTCTCAAGGTGAAGTCGATTCATACGTTCTGACATACTTCCGCTGCCTGAAGACACACTTTCGCCATAGTCGTCACTACTGCTGTGACCCATACCCGAATCCCTTCGGGCACCGCCACTTGGTTCTCCTCGCATCATTCTCTCTTGCTGTTCTCTAGCCAGGTTCTCCATTTTCTTAAAAGTAATTTGTTTGATTTAAATTAGTTTTGTTTTAGCTAACGAAAACTTTTCACCAAATAACTTTGCTTTGCGACATTTCTCTTGTACAGTAAGTTGAGATTGTTTTGTAAAGGTGCTGAACAGAACTTGATTAAACAGAAAACAGTACAACTCGTATAGATGACACATATGTATGCTTATTTCAAAACATTTGTCGCCAAATTGATGCAGATTTACGCAATCAAAGAAACTTTCCAACTGTCCAAAGTTACCGTTAACGCTTGATCATTGTCGCCAAATTCCTTTCCACCACCATCAAAATATTTTTTCATCATTTCAACAGGCGTCCACATCATTTTCTTGATGGCCGATATACTGTAATCTTTCTCTGACTTGAAATCACCTGCTTCAACACGCTGAAAGTGATAACAAGCTCTTTACAGTCATAACAAAGTACCGTGAAACTCTGGTGGCAGTCGAATCTGCGGGTTTGCTGTTACTACAATGTACTAGGTAGTTGTGACAATCATATCGCTAGATTTTAATTGATTAGTTATTTTAATATATCAGGATTCTAATATCTGAAAGAACTTGGAAAAATATATCTTAAAACTTTGACCTTAAATGGCATACGTAACCTGCTGTGTATGCACCTTAAAGAATTGAAATGATATATCGATATACCTTGGATCGGATCAGAAATAAACTAGAATTGTGTCATGAGGACAAAGATATCCCCGCTGTGTGCTTTTTGACACAGAAAGGTGTGGTTTGCTTGTAATAGGAATTTGTCAATCACATATATTTATCATTAGCATACAATTATGGTTGCAACGGTGCATACAGTTACCTCTGCTATGTGCATATAATTTCGTTCATTAATAAATGCCCATCAACTCGAAATGATCATGCAAAATGATCATGCACAGTATTGACATGCAGCATGCAACAGATCTGCAACGGAGAGTCATTATTATTTGGAAGGGGCTACAGCTGCCCTATAACTCTTCCAAAAATTAGTCAATGTAACAAAAAATCAAACTTGACATGTACTTCATTGATATGTATACATGCACATTCGTGGCAAAACATGATTAAAATACATCAAGAATGTCATGGGATCACTGCCTCATGAAATTCTTGATGAATTAAAAAAAATTAAAATAGGTAATAATTTACGGTATGTAAAAGTTGTTGGATTTTAACCGAGACTGACCTGCATTTTATGTTCCGAGACCTACACATAAACTATGAATTAAATCCATGCAACCTTTCAATAGTGATTGATCGGAAACCACCATTTTGCTTAAATTTAGGCCAAAAAGGGGTCGTAACTCCTGTAACAATTGGTGCATTGTAACAAAATCTATCTTGACCTGTATGTTATTATCGTGAACCTAAACTTGAAATTTAATTCAAATTCATACAAACTTTCAAAAATAAATGATCGGAAACAAACACTTTGCACGACCGTACGCACGTATGTAGCTTTTTTATTTCCTTCCATCATACTTCAAATGGCGGGGGAATAAAAACAATGGTACGTTATACGTGGTATATAATAAATCAAATTGATTAAATTAACAAAAAATGATTAAATTGACAGTAGGAAAGGCCTGCTGAGACACCTGTAAATAGTGGCATTTTCTCATTAGTCATGGGCACATACACAAAATACAAAATATGAATACAAAGATCTGAAGTAGTTAAAATAAATATATATGTACAGACTTGTTAATTAAGCTTGCATTAAATAACTATGAAGCTATTGTATGTTTTAAATGATCTTCACAGGTCACTGAAATGATGAATTAGAACATGCATCCTACTTACAGTCTGACAAACAGTCATTTAAGCCGTTCAGGAATGCATGGTTTCAAAGACACTGTTCTTACACACTGGACTGCAATAATATGTCTATAGCTAAGAAATATTTCACCCGATTTTCCATCTTTTTCACCCGATTTCCATCTTTATCACCCGATTTTCGATCTTTTTGTTAGTCAATACTTAATTCTGTGTAATATTCACAAACAAAATGGTTAGTCTTAAATAGTCAAAAACAACATGTTCTAAGGTATTGCAACTCTAGTTCACACACTTAACGACTCAAGCCAAGTGTTCCGTCCATTTCTATTATAAACAAGAGTCCCAAGAGGGTCAGTATCGCTCAAATGGTCTGACGATTAGATTTTTCTGAGTAACTTTTGAGAAAATCTTTTGCAATGTTATCAAGGAAAAGCTAACAGAATTCACGGTGATCTTGACCCACTGATCCCATAAAAACCGTAAAGATCATCTACTCAGATCAATAGTCCAATGACATTTGAAGAATGTGGGTGATGTAGATATGGGGGGAATATTTTCAAAGTTTGGGTCACTTTGACTTTTAACCCACTGACCTAAAAATGAATGTTACAGGGAACCTTCTGAGCAAGTTTGATCAACGTTGAATGAAACCTGTGACCCATTGAGCGTTATCAAGGAAAATCTCAAAGTCAATCTGACATAGACCCCTTTGACCCACTATCCCTATATGCAATAGGGATCATCTCATATTACCGGCAACCATCTGAGCAATGATGAAAGTTGAATGAAGAGCGTTATCAAGGAAAATATAACGGAGGTCAATGTGACATAGACCCTTTGACCCACTATCCCTATATGCAATAGGGATCATCTCATATTACCGGCAACCTTATGAGCAAATTTGATGAAAGTTGAATGAAAACTGTGACCTGTAGAGCGTTATCAAGGAAAATCTAACGGAAGTCACTGTGACCTTGACCCACTGACCCTAAAAACTATAGGGACCAACTACATGTTGCAGAGAACCTTCTGAGCAAGTTTGATGAAAGTTGAATTAAACTAGTGGCCTGTAGAATCTTATCAAGGAATTGCTATCGGAGGTCACTGTGACCTTGACCTTTGACCCACTGGCCCAAAAAAGAACAATAGGGAACATCTACAAATTGCATGGATCCTTATCAGCAAGTTTCATAAATTCTAATGAAAATTGCGACCTGTAGAGAGTTATCAAGGAAAAGTTTACGGACAAACAACCATGGCATAAGCTCTACTGGACTTGGACTTCGTCCAGTAGAGCAAAACACGTGCCCTAGAATTATTTTTCAAAATGTTTAGTCCAACTAAATGAGCAAGCCAGATTATTTTAAACAGTTTGGATTTCTTTGCAATGAAATTTTGATGTTATCCTACTATCTGAAATAAACGTGTAGGCCTTTATAGCTCAGTGGTTAGGGCGTTCGCCTCCGGAACGGGAGGTCCCGGGTTCGAATCCCAGCCTGAGCACAAGGTGTGTCCTTGGGCAATGACACTGAACCCACACATGCCTTAGTCTACCCAGCTGCAATGGGTAGCAGCGATGAAAAACTCGCTGCCTCTCTCTCGCGAATGTGATGACATCTGGAATGAGTGTTCGAGAGCGTTTAAATAAGCTACAGAGCTCGAACTAAAATAAATTCGTATATAAAACTATCTGTCGTGAATGGTTTCAGGTTTCCATACTTGTAAGCAACCTTACAATGGTGATTGGCTTGAACACAAGCTACTATTGTATATAAACAACTTTGCCAGAAGTAGACGGCACGGTACATAATATACTACTTACCCTATAAAACGTTTCTATATCTTTTACTTGACCTTTATTTGCAGTCAGTTCGGTGACTTGTAAATGATCCCTCTTTATGTCTTGAAATACAGGGTTATCGATAGAAATCCCTCCATCTTTTAGGTGACAGTCTTTTAGCTCTTTGAAATAATCGCTTGAACATGTCCAGTAACGACCAGATTTATCTGACAGAGGAATGATTAAACTTACTTCTCATTTGCTTAGGGTGTACTTTTTAAATGTTGGTTACGACATGCTTCGAGTATTTTTACAGATATGAAAATAATCTTCGTAAGATATTGAAATTCTGCTACCTGGTTCGAAAATTGGTGACAAAATGTAGAATAGAAAAAATGTATATTACATTCAGCTTCATAACTAGTTAAAAGAACTTATCGCCTAAATAAACACACTGCTAATCCTGATTTTGTATCCATTCCAATCATATGCATTCTATCTCTTTTTGATAAATCTCGCAAATCATAACTACTGGTGTTACAACTTTGGAGTACCGTGATAGAGGAAACTTATGGTGCTTTCTGAATTATAACAATTTCATTAAACTACACAGACATATTTTGTTTACATACAAAACATTTACATACAGAAATGCAAATGGTTCATTTAAATACAAATTAAAATAGTTACCTTTCCACACCTGTGTTTCGAATGTTAAACTGCAATTACGTTTTGTGACTTATATTTCTACAGTAATGTTTTATTCTGTTCATTTTTATACGTTTTCATCAATAAAATGTAAATAAATTTCGATGAAGTGAGTATGATACTTTTAATTATTATTTTCTGAAATTTCAACGAAATCCAGCCACAACTGAGTAAAATAAATCCATTTATTAAACGGATGTTGCGTTAGAAAAGCCTCCAAGTGTATATCTTTGTCGGTTCTTCAAAATATCAAGCACATTATCAAGAGGTACCGGATACACTAGCTTGCAGATCCAAATCCAATACACAAACGTATGTTTTATACATATTAAGGGATAAGTCATTTTCGTAAAAACGATTAAATAAGTCTGCATTTTTCTCTCTCCAAATTGAAATATACTTTACATAAGTGTTGATATTGGTTTTATAAAAGCAGAACTTTTTAAAGTTGGAGTTCAATTGCAAAGTCATCTTCTTAGAAACAGACAATAAAGGATCGCTCCTCCCACATCAAATCAGTTAAAAGTATTCCATATTCAAGCATCATTAAGTAAAAGGAAATTGAAGTATTCAGTTGACGATGTCTCGTTTGGGTTGAATACCTTAAGATAAATATGTATATAACTACCATTTTCTCCCTTCTTGTGCAAGTCATTTCCTATCAACATGTATATCCTTCCAACTTGGTACACACTCTCAGTATAGTGGGTATGTGGCGGCTGAAGTATCGCACGACGTTTATCCAGAACAATGTTTGCGTCCTCTAAAGCTTCCTTGTGTAGTCCTTTCTCCACATTGACATCGGCACGTAATTTCAGTTTGGACAAATATCCGTCAAGGTAGTCAAGTTTCAGCTGTTCATCCAACTTGATTCCTGTAACGGATCGTTTTATGAGTAAAAGATTGAAAGGTTAAGGGGTGTTATTATAAAGATTGTACCGGACTATTAGAGGAGTCCAACAGAAAAATAAACATTAAAATTTAGTTTTAATGCATGACGTGTTTTCTACCTAGACGTAGCTATAGATATAAAAATATTTATAACCTTTTTCCAAATCTTCTAATGCCTTGTCGAGCAGTTGCTCCCTTGCATGTTGGTCCTTGGTAGTCTTGGCTTTAATAAGTTTTATTCTTGCAAACTGATAGTAGTATCGAGGAATGTCCCAATGCAGTTCTTCTTTTAATTCGTCGGTTTCCCTAGCTCTCGATTCTACCATGTTCTTAATCATTGCGTGACCTAAATAAGTAATAATTCTGTTTACGAACCAGCCATTGATCTACCGCTATAGGTAAGTACATACTCGGTTTCGATATTTATATACATTTTTATCTGACATCCTCATGCGATTCTCTATTCGTATTTAGCACCAGAACATTGGACTGACTTCGGTTTAATGTCTCAACTAAAGGACTGAGCTGGTGGGAAAAATAACTGCCGGGACCAGGGATCGAAACTGTTTTTTCCAGCGCTTCACCCTACACCTCGCGGCACCCAAATACCACATAAATAACGGTGATAAAAGAGAATGGTATAATCACATGATTATAAACAAAAACACTTTAGAGATTCTTTAGTAAAGCACTGTAACGATATACATTTTGATATCACTAAATGAAAAGCACAAATTAATTAAAAATGTTTCTTTTAATTTGTAAAGATGACAATGTGCATCTATATATTAGTTCACGAACACATGCATCGCATCAAACTAATATTCAGACCTGTGAAATTCAAATATGACCTATAGTATACATAGTGGTATGTAGTTAATCCCCCTGGGCAAGCGCTATACATAGTGGTATGTAGTTAATCCCCCTGGGCAAGCGCTATACATAGTGGTATGTAGTTAATCCCCCTGGGCAAGCGCTATACATAGTGGTATGTAGTTAATCCCCCTGGGCAAACGCTATACATCAGAAACGACACATTAACCATTTACCTTAAAGTTTCAAAAAAAGTCAACAACCTACAAAACGACTGATACTGAACCTCCACCTCGAAAACCAATAACCATTTTACGTTGGTGTGGAAGAAAATAAATGGAAGTTTCAAAAGCATTCCGGATGTTACATTACAAAAATCTTTCCTTTTACCAAGAAAGATGTCTTTAAATTAATCAGTCCATTTTAAAACTCTCGGAATATTTTTCAATGATATTGCAAAAAATAAGAAACATCAAAATACTTCTGGCAGCTCTTTTTCGTGAAGAAACAATTTCAATAGGAAAGAGAGGAAAACGTCGGTATTGTTTTCCAGTGAATAGAACACAATTCGTTCATTGTCCTAGCAGTTAATATATTTTTCTATATCAGTAAATTCAAAGAGCTACTTGAGTTTTGACTAAGACAACGCGCAAACAAAATATATTTCTACCTTCTTCAAGATATTCGTCTGCATAATCCAGATCACCATAGTCTAAAAGCACTTGACCCATGTAACATTTTATTCTAGCAATGAAAATATCATATGGCTTTTTGTCATCAGGTGGGAAGTGGCTCTGACATTTGTCGTAGAATTTGATAGACAGGCGTAAATGGTCCAGCGCTTGTTGGTGATGATGTTGTTTCCACCGGCACAGTCCTTTAACCTTTTGGAACAGACCATGTACAAAGCAGGGATGGTATGGTTCATCCCGAAGATCCCTCAGTGCTAGAAATGGTTGAAATGATTAGAATTATTTAATGCCTGTGTACCAGTTTTGATGGAATAAAACTCACACTACACAGTGAATCTTATCCTGTATAGTATGGGTATTTTAGAAGAGGCCTGTATAAATCGAGTTAATACAACAAAACTGTTCAAGACAACAAGTTTATTTTAAAGGAATCGATATGGCATCTAGAATTCCTTAACTAAAATATAACTTAAACTACAATATAAAATGCTTATTAAATAGTACATGAAAAACTGCTTTCTAACGCAGTAACGATGTAACGTCGTTTCTGATTGGTGACGTCGTTTAAATTTGCGACTATTAAATAACGTATATATAGATCTAGTCGCAAAATTCGAACGGCGTTTTAATTATCGCATTTACAGTATACACATTGTGCGTTAGAAAAGGGATAACTAGTGATTTTGACATTTGCGACCGTATATACGGTTTTAATGGTCGCAAACAGTTTTAACAGCTCCGACTAACACCGTCGCCGTTAAAAAATATTTGCGACCATTAAAAACCGTATACATATACAGTCGCAAATATCAAAATTACAAAACAGTTATTCCTATAATTTTACCCAATCTGTAATATATTGTAATTCCATTTATAGTAGACAGGAAAACCCTGTTCAATTTACCTGGGTATTTGTTAGACAATTCATCTAATATTTCCAAAGCAATTTCAACTTTATCATGCAACATCAAGAAAACATCCGCTTTCTCTACCATCCAAAATATGTAGGCTGCATTATTCTTTTGTTTGATAGCTCTGTCTGCTTCTGACTGTAAAAGGAAACATAGGGAATGGATTTTTCTTTGTTAAATTGTTTTTTTTTTCTTCACAAACCATATATTGACGGGTTTAATGCACATGCAAAGTCAATTCTGAATAATGCTTTACTCAAAGACTGAATGTGTAGAAATAAAGAAACCTGATAAAGTGGTTTTAAGAAACTTATTGATTACATATCACGTATCATTAAAGCCGGATGTGAATCAAAGACATTATAGTTTTTTTAACGCAATCGAATACCACTATTTGTTTATGCATTTACCGTGCATGATTTATAATTCTAACACAAGCGGCTGCTTTTTCTATATAAACATATATTCTATTCTAATATGCCTACGGTATATTTCTATATTCAATTCGAGTGCATTAATATGATTAAAGCACTCGGAAAAGTAGGCGGAGTTTCGGACATGGAAGTAGCTCCTTCCGACTTTTCTAATTTACTCCCGCGAAAAAATTAAATATAGAAATGGAAATAATATCAGTATAAATACATCAGTAGCATGAAAAAGATTTGTTTTAGAACCTAAATATGATTTTTGATTGCGTCAAGTAAGCCTTTAGAATACCCTCAGTAGACTATCCTCACCTTGTTTTCCATTAAAAAGGCCAAGAAATTCAGGATTAACAGTCATACAGTGTTTTGATTGCGGGAGACAAAACTATGAATGAAAACGTTTACGTCATCACACTGACGCCATTACTCCACGTTAAAACGTTGTACAGTTTAAATTAACGTTACTCATTTAAATCGATTGACTGCTTTGTTAGGTTCTGAATCTGACGTCTTCTGCATAATGTCAGTCAGGTATTTCTTTTTATATTTTATGTATTAAATGATTAAACTAAAATAAGTTTGTATAATATAGTTATGTTTGATATCTTGAATGGTTGCCCGAATAGGGGAGTGAATTCCAACAGCTACTATTTATGCTGTTTTACACATTACCGCCGAACTGAAAAGGTCCGTAGTAGTTTCAAAAAATCGGCTTCTATATAAGAATCGAAATAATCTATGTCTTGGAGTGCTTTATCGAAATTGAAGCATTTCCCGTCGGTAATGTGCCTGCGTAATAATTCACTCGGGCTTCGCCCTCGTGAATTATTCCGCCAGGCACATCACCGACGGGAATGCTTCAATTTTGATAAAGCACTCCAAACCATAGATTATTTCTTAAGTAAAAAGCCTGTATTCTATTTTACGTCGCCGTTAAAAATAATTTTATTACAAAAACAGCTATTCCTTTTTTCTAACGCAATTATTGACGTAACGTCGTTTCTGATTGGTTACGTAATTTAAATTTGCGAGTACTTAATAGCGTATATATAGTCGCAAAATTCAAACGGCGTTTTAATTATCGCATTTAGACACATTGTGCGTTAGAAAAGAGGTAACTATTTTAGTGATTTTGATATTTGCGACCGTATATTATAGGAATAACTGTTTTGTAATTTTGATTATACGGTTTTTAATGGTCGCAAATATTTTTTAACGGCGACGGCGTTAGCCGGAGCTGTTAAAACTGTTTGCGACCATTAAAACCGTATATAAAACCGTAAATTTAAACGACGTCACCAATCAGAAACGACGTTACATCGGTACTGCGTTAGAAACGGTTTTAATGGTCGCAAACAGTTTTAACAGCTCCGGCTAACGCCGTCGCCGTTCTATCTCGCGTTTTAAAGTTACAATAATGTGCTACTATGCGCTTAATAAAGTTCGGGATTGTTTTCAAAGAAAATAACATGTTAGAATCGAAATAATAAATTGTTCCCTATGTTTTATCGTTGAATAAAATACAAGCAGTCATTTGGATGCGAAAAATTCAATCACTCGTGCTACGTACGCACTTGTGATTTAATAACTACGCATCCAAATTCCAGACTATATTTTATTCATCGATAAAATACAGGGAGGCATTTATTATTTCTTAAATAGATATTCAAGGTTTTCTTATTGTTTACAGCCATTCAAGTTTTAAAAGCATTATTTTAATGTTTGACCCTGTTGTGTTAAATGGAGTGTTTTCTGTTTTAGGATGTCAAATTATTTTGTAACAGTTTCTACGCATTCTTAAACAAGGAGCTTCTTCACCTATAATGCTTACCGATGAAACGACGTTAAATACTTACCTGAACCATACGATGGCTTTGCACCAGCGACAGCAGAATGTCAGCTAAATCTGAAACTCTCTTCTTGATTAGTAGGCCTTTGTCATCAGTCCTCTTCGGATGATCTTTCAACAACTCTGGATGTTCCGACATTATTTCATAGAACTTGAGAATGTGGACTCTGTGAAATTCCAACTGACGGTGACCTTTCCAGTACTTCGATTCCATGGACTTTACAACATTGCTTATGATACCCTCGTACATTGAAACAAACTTCTGACACGCCATTCTGTATGCTACTGACAATTCGCGTGGTTTCTTCCATTCAGAAATAAAGCGAAACACCAATGGATGCAGTGAATACATTTTTCTATCCTTTTTACTATCTTTAGATGATTCCTGTTCTATTTCTACCAAATGGCAATCATACAATTTTTGTATCTGATCCCTAGGATCTTCTATCATCTTCCTTGCCGCAGACATTTCAAAAGGCGAAGACTGGAAAACAGACAGACAAACTAGAGCCTTCTGGAGATTTACATTCAAGTTATCTATAGCCTCTTTAATACAGCGATCGACCTTCAGTCCTCGGCTAACATTTTTCTTATCCATCTGCAGATGAAATAGCAGCCTTTCTGGTGTAAATTTTCTAGATCTTAACAATTCGGCAACAACAGTAACAGCCAGTGGGGAGCAAGCGCACTCTTTCACTATTCCTGAAGCCAATGCTTTGTCTATGTCCTGAATCATAAAAAAAATGTAGAACAAAGTATTTTTGAGTTGATAGGTCAGCGCATCTGTAATACTGACCTCCAATCATAATCATTCAATTCTAACCATGTAAATGGCTAGCTGAGAAGTTTGCACCAGCTGCACAAACGAATTATACATAAAAATTGCTCTTTGCGTAACCTATTACTATCTCTGTCTTCGGTTTAAGTGTGAATACATTTTTTCATAGTCTGTCATATATGTTTCAGGATAAGAAACAGGGAATATAAAAAGTGCCGTTCCACATATCAAATGTTGTCAAAGGATAGTGCATTTTTTAACTTAAAGTTTGTAAGCGCAAATTATGCTTAATATTCTTGGAAAATAAAACTAAATTGGTATAAATCGAGATTCAAGGGATATATTTTAGTGTATTTGTCGTGTGTTCATATACAAACTGCTTTTTGCAAACAGGAAATAGCTTTAAAATGCTGCAACTACCTCCAAGTGTTAAAGCTAGAGACATCATAACTGCACAAATTAAATCAAATGCTAATACAATGCATGTGATATAAATAGGTTGTGCGAGGTGAGATGACATGTCCTGTAAAAAAGTGCTTATCTTAACAAGACGTTAAGAACTACTAGAAGTATTGGAACAACAGTAGTAAAATATGCCATTCGATAAGCTTGCTTTTAGTTACTCTAAAACTTACCACTTCTGAGCATTTAATCAACAAGTCTTCAGCGTCAGACTGTTCCAGCTCGCGTAGTTCAATTTCTGCTAATTGTCCTGCGAGTTTGAGCGTGTACTGGTCATTCTTTGAACCATCCTTACTTGGTAGTTTCTCCCGCATGGTCAGAAGGAATCGCACCTGTTTCGTATACCATATATACATGTACATGAACCTGTCTTACTTTGTACATAATACTCAGTTGTAAATTTCGTCATTCTTGACTACTTGTGCCATATTAACAGTTGTATTCTGATATGTAATATTAAATGTTTGTGGGTACCTGAAAATCTTCATTCAATGACTACATCAAGATCTAAAACAAACGATCATGCTTATGTTACATTTTATTTTTTTAACAACTGTACCGTTTGAATACTTCCGATAGCCGTGGTTAGAACCTTTTGAATAAAAGACATGAATGCCTCACGTTCTGTCTTCAAAACCTGGTCGCAGTCATCCAGACAAAACAAAAGGTCTGCAACAAAAAATATTACAATTTACCTACTATAAGCAGTGAAAGCTGGAGCTCATATGCATTCACATTTTACTTGTGAAAGAATATCTTAAAGTTAACACTAAACGACATTTTGCGTCACAACATTTTAACCGTTAATACACCTTAGCATACAATTGATAATATTGCACTTAGAATTTAATCTCGGACATTGCATAAAGGATCGTCATCAACGGTAACAGTCCTCTCATAAACTAGGGTGAATCACTGCATGGCTACTAATAATACAGTACTACCTGAATCAATTTCCTTTATGTACTGATTAAAAACAGTCTCCAACACATCTGGTCCACCACTTGTAGGATATTTCATGCCAGTGCTACCAAGCAATGACTTTATCACATCTTCTAGTCTAGGCTTGTTTCTACGGAATACAAAAATAACTTTTTACAGACAGAGTATGGTTTCCATTTGCGACACATGTATAGATAGAATGCCGCTGAAATTACAAATCATAAACATGCAATAAGTTGTAGAAAACTGAGTCTGCAATTGACGTAATTGGACAACTTTAATCTATTCCCTCCCTGGGCCTTCGGATTAGTCATGGTTTTTTTCAACTATTTGAACACAAACGGTTGTGATTTCAGCTAACAAGAAAATACGAACCGGGTTTGCAGCAAATAAAGCACAATGAAATATTCTGGTAGCTGTGTGCTACAACTTCAGAGCCATGCAAAACAGATATAAGAAAGATCATTTGGCTATTCCTGAAGATTAACGCAAAAACTGAAATTAATTTTACAACTACCTTATCTCAATCATTTATGTATGTTATACAATTTGTAACATACATGTACTTATTTTAGTATTTACCGTAAATCAGCTTTGACAATCTTCAGAGTTCTAGAGGAAAGAGCCAGTTGCTTACAAACGTTTCTTGCCAGTAAACTCTTCCCTTGTCCACCAATACCACATAAAGATACAGCTTACAAAAATGAATACAACATGCATGAGAATCATAAACGATCCATAAGCAAAAGGTCTACGGCTACAGTGATTATTGTATTTCAGTATTTATATGGAAAGGAAATCTGACAGACCAACAGACGGACAGAAGATGGCAATTAAGCCTTGTATCGCTAACCTACAGGCTACAGATTATGTGAAACAAGGTACATGAAATTTCATAAGTTTCCAGTTTAGCCATAAAAAGAATTCTAAACGAATAGAATGTCATCCAATCTGAAATACATTTAAAGATTGACTCAAGGAACGTATTCTAAAAATATTTAAAAGTATCCCCAGCAGTTTCTAAAAAAATATATTTTAAAGTTTTCATATCATCTAAATATAGAACTCTAAATTATTGCATTGAAAACAAGAGCTGTCAGTAGACAGCGCGCTCGACTATTCTCAGTGATTGACAATATAAAATAATATCCATCCTGGAGGATATTGTTAAAGTGTTAAAATTTCAATGCTAAATGTGAGGCAACCAATCTGAAAGTTACAAAACAGAAATTGATTGTTATTCATGAATCTATACTACAATGTGATGTGTTACAAAGTAATCGTGAAAAAAATGACTCTTTAATAGTCAGTATGGTATTTCATGTTAAGTAGTGTCAGATGATAGCATTGTTTGGTTTTGGATAGTAATCAAGAAGATGATGTTTTGATCCAGCAGCTGAGCAGTGATTCTTCTTTTCATGGAAAGTGAATGTTACATTAAATGTTTCTGAAAGTACAAAGGTGTAGTAAAATTAGTATGTCATTGGATGTTGAGGACCCTTCCACTCTTTGTAGTCTGCATCATCTGAGAATATTGGGTCAACTTGATTCACATGCAAGTAACAATGCAGTACCATAAACAGCTTCACTTACTTACGTACAGCGATGGCTTGATTTCTGAAATTTGGTTTTATTTGATAAAAATAACAAAGATGGAAAAATAAGAAATGAGAACTGACTGTAAATGAGTCTCTAAAGGGGATAATTATGTCAAAATGCTTGATACAGTTACCTCCTCCTGTACACAGGTTCGGATCATGATGGTGAACAAGTGTGCAAAGTTTGAAAGGCATATGTCAATCGACTTTGAAAATATCTGAGGTAGTACGCAAACTTTAACGTAAGTTCTAAGTAAAGAAAGGGGCATACTATTGTAAAAAAGCTTGATACAGTGACCTCCTCCTGTACACAGGTTGAGATCATGATGGTGAACAAGTGTGCAAAGTTTCAAAGCCATATGTCGATGGACTTTGAAATTATCTGAGGTGGTACGCAAACTTTAACGTAAATTCTAAGTCGAAAAAGGGGCATAATTCTGTCAAAAGGCTTGATAGAGTTACCTCCTCCTGTGTACAGGTTGGGGGCATGATGGTAAACAAGTGTGCAAAGTTTCAAAGCCAGATGACAATTGAATTGGAAAATATTTGAGGTGGTACGCAAACTTTAACGTAAATTCTAAGTAGAAAAAGGGGCATAATTTTGTCAAAATGCTTGATAGAATTACCTCCTCCTGTGTATAGGTTGCGGGCATGATGGTAAACAACTGTGCAAAGTTTCAAAGCCATATGTCAATGGACTTTGAAAATATTTGAGGTGGTACGCAAACTTTAACATAAGTGGTTACGCCGACGCCGACGCCGACGCCGACGCTCGGGTGACTAGGATAGCTCTCCTTATTCTTCGAATAGTCGAGCTAAAAACAATATTTGCTTTCAAGTTTTACCAAATCGTTTTGTATTCTTCGTTTGCACTGAGACATTCCAGAAAAAAGATACTCGAAATATAGCTGTCTTACCTACAATAGTTTTACCACTGAGAATATCAGTGACGAGTTGCACTTCTCCCTCTCTTCCGATAAACAACTGATGTGTCTCCACCTCAAATGTTTCTCTGTAAGCTTTCAGGCGGGTAATGACTTCTTGTACTTTATCTTCTATTTTGTCTCCATCAACAGAATGAAGCTGAAGTGCTCTCATCACATTTTGTAATTTAATGGCGGCTTGCAGCTTGTCTTCGTCTAAAACAGAAATAATGTAATATGGGTAATACAGGAGACAAGACATGCACATGCTTTTAATTGGTTAATAATGAATTATAGAACTTCACTGCAACTTTTGACAAACGGCAACTGAAATCGTTTGCATACTAGGATGTTTCAGAGTATTTCTTCGCCTCCGACTGGACAAGTCTAAAAATAGTAACTTAGCCTTAAATAAACATGTTGAGGCAAACGAATAAAATTGTACAGTTATGTACAGTATTATGATAATAAACATCCACATCGCTTAGAACTATCTAAAAGTGACATTATGCGCATCTTACTGCACATAGTGTATTTTTGGTGACAGCACTTTTCGGTTGCTGTGCATTAAATGTGTTAAATTAATGATAATGCCGCATTAGTATTTGAAGTGGGTGCTTTAGAAATTAAAAAGATCGGACTAATAAGATTATAGTTCCTTTCTTCGCAGTGATCTCCCTTGTGTTGTTGTTGGTAAAGATTTCGGCAGTGGAAGGGAAGCAACTCCTGCATGCAGTTGTTCTTTTTTATATATATAAAAGACTGCCCCAGTCAAAATAGGAAAAGTAATATTTGGAAAGTTATTATTTCGTACTGGTAGCAGGAAGAGTTTGGTGTATTAGATTAAATACTATTATTTCCTCTAGTCTTTTTTACACACACTTATTTCAGCTGGATTTTTACTTGAAAAAAATGCGCATAATTCCACTGTAAGCATACTCTTTTGCAGCGAGTGAAAATCACCATGCTTTAATAACTGTTTATCCATGATGTACTGTCAGAGCCTATAAAACAGTGTGTTGCAAGGTAAATAGATGGGTACATAAGTTGTGGTGCGTACACATATTTACATACACACTCGGGTACCAAATTAAAGTTCACAAAAAACATTCTCCCATAAAAATACAACTTCGTATTTCGCATGTTCTTTGAAAATCAATAGTTTTGACAATAATAAATAAAAATTTATACATTTTTATATCCAGGGAAAGGTAATACATTGTGAGGTCAGAATGTATCTTTTTTATTCATTTAAAATTAGTGCTGAATCTTAAAAATAAAAGGAATTCTGCAATGTAGAATGTCCCTCTGATGCCCGTTTAAACGCACTAGATAGAAATAGTGACGTCAATAAATTATTATTTTTTAACAAAAAGATTCATTCCTATGTGCATAAGAAAATTTCTTTCATACTGGTATGACTTCACTAAATCGGTGAGACTTGGAACCAGCCAATTTATGTAGGGAAATTGCGGACCTATTAGATATCTGTGGTCTCTGATTGGTCCAAAATGATTGGTAGCACTAATGTTTTCTAGAATTAAAATCGAAAATACAATGGTTGAGCATAAAGAAATAGTTCAAACATTTTCTGATTAATATTACGGTGTCATATGGCCGTCTGAAAATATTGAAATTTTGACAAAATGTAAACAAAAGTCCTACAGACGGGGATGTGATGTAGTACTGGCGCAATTTTCGGCTTTTAAACTATTAATTGGTGATATTTCATCAAAAATAAATTACAAGGGCCCAAATGTGCATGATTTAAAAATGACGAAAATATAAGTTTATTTGGGAATTTTAATTTGGCACTCATCTGTCAATACGAACCGCAGTCGATGGTATCGTAAAATTGTTGTTGCCATGTTTTTTGGCTTTTTGGTTTTTCTGCATTGTCTATTTCCATCTCCTCCGAACTTTCTTTGTAAAAATACATAACATTTTGCAATTCATCTTCTTCGAAATCTTCCAGTATATCATTCACCAGTTGGTTCCATTCACTAACACTGACTGTGTCGGTTTTGTTCACAGTTTGCTTTTCCATTCCGTTTTTGTACTACGAGAGTAAGCGTTTGTTCACGTGCCCATCAATTGCATTACCTAAATGTTAAAACATACAATTAAAACATATCTTCTTACATTTTAAGATATTCAAATGCGTCTATTCGTACTACAACAAAGCAAAGCAAATAGAACAGAACAATGCATTATACCAATTGTTTATTATTATGTTTGACAGGAGAAAGATAGTCTATTACGACTGCCATTTGAAATTCGTATGTATATGAGGGTGCATAAATATGTCCCTAGCTTAACATATAAAACAATTTTTTTATGATTTTTTTTAACATAATCATCATTGAATTTAATGCATTTGTTCCAGCGACGCTTAAATATACCATCTCGTAAGAAGGCCAAGAAGTCTTCAAAAGAACGAATGACGTCATTATTCCGCCTACCCTGCAGTTCAGATGAGAATTTGAGAAGATGTAAAATTCCAATTTCCTCTCAGCACTTCAAAGATTTCCTTAAGCATTCGTAATTTATTAGCAAAGAACTGTCCAGCGGTTGTTTGATCTCTCTAAAGATAACCCACCATGATAACACCTTTGCAACCGCAGACTTATTGAAAATAAGAGGAGTAAGATTTTGAATCAGTATTGTTTACTATGCTAGACAAGGGACTGTTTTATGTAGCCTCGTATATATCGTTTGGAAGTGAGTTTTTTATTTTCCTGTTCATTGGCAGGTTTAAAAATGTATTGTCAGCATGCCAATATTTGTTTGACAATGGTTACTCTGCGTGTCCTTTTTTCTCCTTTAGCAAGCAATTTTATCATTATCTCATGTGCATAGTATTCTAGCCCATTCATATCTATGTTAGTACTTTTATATTCTATTTAGTATTTGCTTTAAGGAAATAATCAACCAAAAGGTAGGATATACATGTAAATGTATTTGTTTCATTCAATATATTGAATCAATTTATACATTCATGAAAAGCCAGTCCTGATATTCTTGGTCATATAAAATGTATTCAGTCATCCGCCATCGGAGTGTACCCATATAATCTTCAATAGTTTTGTCATCTTCAGTATTTTCCATTATTTTCCGATTCTTGACATGTATCTTGACATGTAACTTCTTGCAATGTCACAGCTTCTGCTCACAGTGACCGGCTCAGAGACGAGATGTAGAGGAAACACAGTCAGTAATGTCCTTAATATTGTCTTAAAATATTTACAGTAGTAGAGAAATAACGTATGTGGGTTGTGATACGACGGATGTTAAAGAAACAATGGAGGAATTTTGACCTTCTAGCAGCACTAACTGAATTCTGCTTCTCAAAAATGATAAATATAACCACAGAGAAAGCAATGTTCAGTGCAACTGACCTCAAAAGTAAATGTACATCCTATTTTGTGTTAATAAATTCGGGAATATTTCTAGGTTCACGAAAGTCTATCTGCCCAAGGACTGTATGGTAGGGACCCCAACAGGCGAAGCTGAAGGCGATATGATAAACTGATTTACAGTTTGCAATTTCCAAGCAGTCTTAGCCAAGCATCTTTATTCAAGCCTGATAGAAAAGTCGACGAGACTTTATCAATATTACAGTGTAAGAAGGCCTCAATATCTAAATGAAGTTATCGTCGTTCCGGTAGTATGGTAAATACGTGCTTCTGGAAGACTTACAACATGTTCGACTTCTGACAAGATGAAAATAACGGAATGAGAATAATTGTCTTCCCATGCAAACACTTGTCGAGTGATGTCTACTTGTTCTATACACGTAGATAACAAATAAAAACAAATCTTAACAAGAGCCATGTTACACATGGTTAATCCCCCCGCCAGGAAGAAGTTACCTGAAGGTTGTACTTTCGTACATTTTACTTGGTGAGAGGAAATCCTTAAAAAGCCGTATAGTTATGGTCATGCTGAGTACAGTTTTCAAGTAAGTGGAAAAAGAATAAGGCAATGAAGAGCAGGTTTGCAAAATTATATTAATGTTCATTATCAGTATAGGTATGATATTTTTCTATTTTACTAAAAGTAGGCAAGGTATAGTTATTGTTCTTGCACACTGCACTTCCTACCAATGTGCTATGTCAGTGTATTAAGTTTGAAGAAAATCCCTCAAGTACTTTTTGGAGTTATGCTCCAAAATGTTTTTCAAGTAAATCTGATAAGGGAATACTCTAAAAGTAGGCAATGTAGAGTTATTGTTCTTGCACACTGCACTTCCTACCAATGTGCTATGTCAGTGTAATAAGTTTGAAGTAAATCCCTCAAGTACTTTTAGAGTTATGCTCTGGACAAAATTTTTAAAGTAAATCTGATAAAGGGGAATAACTCTAAAAGTAGGCAAGGTAGAGTTATTGTTCTTGCACACTGCACTTCCTACCAATGTGCTATGTCAGTGTATTAAGTTTGAAGAAAATCCCTCAAGTACTTTTGGTGTTATGCTTCGGACAAAGTTTTTAAAGTAAATCTGATAAAGGGGAATAACTCTAAAAGTAGGCAAGGTAGAGTTATTGTTCTTACACACTGCACTTCCTCCCAATGTGCTCTGTCAGTGTATGAAGTTTGAAGAAAATCGCTCAAGTACTTTTGGAGTTATGCTCCGGACAAAATTGGGACGGACGCACGGACGGACGGACGGACGCACGGACGGACGGAGACCATTTCTAATATCCCCTTCGCCTTCGGCGGGGGGGATAAATTAGATATTTAGCTAAGGATGTTCCGCTCTTTATTCGGGCATTCTATCGCACTGTTGCTTGGAATGATCTTCTTTACTGTGTCGATCCAAAATACGCTTGCTCAGAGGCTTGACAACAATAACATCAGATCCATAAAACGGCCGGATTATGAGTAAGGCTAGTTTATGCATTGTTTGACTGAGTGCCTATGTACTGTCATCGTAACAAATGCCTAACGATGTAAAAACAAGTGCAATTATACTTCCTGTACAATAATTTATAAATTTTATTTTTGAAATTTCCTACCGTTTTTTTTTCAATTGTTAAGTTAGTGCACATGATAGGCCCATACTAAAGTATATGTCCAATATAATCACCGGCATTATTCGAACATGGGTCCTATATGTACATCCCCAGTAATATTGGTAAATTAACTAGCTAAAGAACTTCAGCTTACCCGGTCTGCAAGTCTGACATTTAATAAAAAAACATATACAAAAACAGCGGTGGCATTTAAAGTTTTGGAAGCCACAACTATGGGTAAACTGATATTATGGTGACATGCCCGGATATAGCCTGCTATATCTGCTATCTGGGTCTAGCCATATTCATTCAGCTCTCCGATTTGACCCGTTTCATGAATGGCTGTTGCTAAACCTTTAGCTATCTCGCTGGCTTCAACGGCGAAGTTAGACAAACAAGGATTATGCTTGACATTGTCCATAATATTACCATAAATATACCCAATATTGAAAAGTATGACACTCAAGACTTTGGCAAAATTCTTTTCAAATTTCAAGGGTGACCTGAAAACCCCCATCCTAAGGTCACAGCAGGTATTTAAGTGGGTGTTCGTACAGAAATGCATTCATTTCTGATTTGATTTTGATTTGAAGCAAATTTTATGGACGGACCTTTATAAAATTTGCTTCAAATCAAAATCAAATCACAAATGCATTCAGGAGCGGATTAGTGGCGCTTGACATGTAACCCTGGGATCGCAGGTTCGATTCCCCGCTCCTCCACTAACATAGCTAATGGTCTTTCGAATGAGACCTAAAAAACCGGTTCCATGGGGGCACGTTCTGTATCTTGCACTATCCCCCGAAACCTAAAATAACTAAACTTTTCTGTGGGCGTTGGTCATATGTATTTTCCGGTACCAACGATAAAACTCTTAAATACATACATACGAAATGCAGTCTGTTCTGTGCCAAACACCTGTGCCGTGACATTGATTGTAGAAGACAGTTGACTGCCTTCTTCTCTTGTTTTAATCTTATCAGTCACAGGTGCTTCAGTTGTAATACAGCTGATTAACTGAGACAACAGTCTAAGATAATCAACAGGCCAAAATATATGAAATGAATAAACAATAACTAAATACAGATACTTACATGCGGTAGTGTACTTTCGATTTCGCTGTTGTCTACTTTCGCTTTCGTACAAGAGTTATTTTCCTTACCGACAGATGGCATTCCGGAACTTGATCTTTAGATCTACTTCCGGTTCAACTATTTGACATATCAAAAACCAGTTATGTTTTACAACAAAGAAACCCCCACCTCAGGGGGATTATGTATATATGTCCGCAACGGACTTTCATACTTAACAAAACAAACGGACTATAATACTGTTAATCAAAACATTGCAATAGAGATCATTGGCAAAGATAGTAACGTATCGATTTATAATTATTACACAAACAGTAAAGAAAACAACAACATAAATGTCTTTAGGAATATCTTCAAAAACTTAGGACAGTCTAATGTAATAGTAGGAGACTTTAACTTAAAACATCCACTTTGGAACCCCGAAAATGATTTTAGGCGCGATGCTGGGGCAGAGGATCTGATAGACTTTATGAATGAGTCAGATCTCAATTGCATCAATGATGGCCAATGCACCCGTCTCGCCGACAGGCAAACCAGACAGACTCAGCCCTGGATCTGTCTATAGTCTCCTCAGGTCTGCACCATAGGGCAACGTTCCTTGTAGTCGACAATAGCTTCAGTAGTGACCATCTTCCTGTAATAACAATAATAGAAACACCAATAAGGTTTGAAAATGCAATAATAAATGAAAAATGGCTCATAGACAAGGCATCCACTGCCCAGTGGATGGAATTTCACCATTTATGCATTACAGAATTGAATTATAAGATTAAAGAACAAACAGTTGAACAAAATTTCAAAGAATTTTTAGATATACTCAATAGTATTTTAGAAAAAACAATTCCAAAATCCAAACCAAAAATTGTAAAAACTAGAGTCAAAAAGTATGGTGGACACAGGAATGCCACGAAGCCATACGAAGTAGAGAAATTAGGCGCAAAATTCATAAAAGGAAAAAACTCCCATAACTCTCATACTATTCAAAATGGCCCGAGCAAGAGCAGTAAGAGTAGTAAAAAAAGCGAAGCAGACAGTTGGCGCAATTTCTGCTCAACTATAACAAGCAATACCTCATCTAAAGAAGTTTGGAATTTTGTAAACAAAGTAAAAGGCAGCGTACCAAAAAGCAATCCAGTTTTTAAAATAGGCCAGCAAATTATCACTGAGCCAAAAGAAAAAGCTAACGCATTAGTCCAACAGTATGCTGAAGCCAGTAGTAATAACGGATACACTAGAGAATTTTTATCAAACAAAAGAATTATTAACAGAGCAGTTAATGAACATATCAATAATAGGAATAATGACAACTCCCAAGAATACAACCAAGAATTTACTATATTCGAATTTAATAAAGCTTTGTCGAACTGCAAGGACGGTGCACCGGGAGAAGATCTGATACATTACAAAATACTTAAAAAATTACCACAGGAAAGTAGAAATACATTATTACAAATATTTAATCAATCATGGGTAGAGGGCACCACACCAGAAAGCTGGAATCATGCAGTTATCATTCCATTACTAAAACCTAATAAAGACAAAAATGAACCTGCCTCGTACAGACCAATTTCTTTTAACATCAACGTTTACAAAATTAATGCAAAAATGATAAAACCCAGACTGTGCGCATATTTGGAAAAAAACAATATAATGTCTAAATACCAATCAGGATGCAGAACACATCATTCATGTGACGACAATATCACACGATTAGAGTCAGATGGCAAAATAGCACAGGCAGAACATAAATATCTCATAGCTATATTTTTAGACCTTAGTAATGCTTTTGATAAAATGTGGAACGAAGGAGCACTCTTGCAACTCCATAACTCTGGTATACAAGGACGCATGATAAAATGGTTAAGGTGCTTTCTACAAAACAGACAGATTAAGGTAAAATACAATGGAGCTCTCTCAGAGGTAGTGGAAACAGTAAATGGGTGCCCCCAGGGAGCGGTATTATCTCCCATAATTTTCAGCCTCATGATGAATACCTTTTGAAACACAAATTAATGGATTAAACAGAGAAAAACCAACTATAAATGCTAAAATATCTCAATTTGTAGATGATTCAGCCACATGGCTAACCTCATATAGTCCGGTACAGGCAGTTAAAAAGCTCAAACTGTTTTGAATACAATAGAAAAATGGAGCAAATCATGGGGCTTCATAATTAACCCAGCTAAAACTCAAGTTTTATTAATACATAGACAGTCCGTAAAACCTCCGGAAAGAGCCACCAACTTTCCGAAATTAACGTTATGTGGTACGAACCTCACATACAATGAACACGCAAAATTCCTGGGAATGTATTTTGACAAAACACTTTCTTGGAAAATGCATATAGAATATATGACAAAAAGATGTCTTAAAGATCTCAATATCATAAGAGCAGTAAAGGGAAAATCTTGGGGTACAGACAAAAATGCCTTCTAAACATTTACAAGGCCCTCATCCTTAGCAAAATCAATTATGGCAGCATAGTATACGCCTCCGCAAAAGAATCACAACTAAAAAGGTTCAAAGAATACAAAATAGGGCACTAAAAACCATACTAGGATGTCCGAGGCATACCTCTACTCTCCCATTACATACCGAAACAGCTATGATCCCACTACCTCTACAGAGAGAACTTCAAGCACTAAAATATTGGGCCAGAAGCTCCAGACTGGGCCCAAACTTACCTATCAATGACGATATATGCGACCACCCGGCATATTTTTACAAAATCAAAAGTAACAAAAATTTAAAGAAACCTTACACACAACACATCAGAACTCTAATTACAGAATACGGCCTAGGCGATACCCAAATTCAAGAACCGTGCTATGAACAACTAATCAATATTGAAATGCCTGAGATCAATTTAGATCTAGTAGGAAAAATTAACAAATCTGAAAACGCTGAAAGAAACAAAATGGTTGCAAATCTAAACATTATTCGACACTTTAGAGACTTTACCCAAATTTATACAGATGGAAGTAAGGACCCGTCAAAACAAATAGCAGGGGCGGGCATAGTAGTTATAGGAGAAGACGGAACAATCTTACACAACAAGAGTTTAAAGCTTCAACATCAAGTTTCAATATTTACATGCGAATTAGCAGCAATAGATTATGCGATAACTTACTGTAAAGAAAATCATATTACAAAATCAGTCATTATTAGTGATAGTCTTAGTTCCTTAATGGCAATAAAATCAGGACAATCTCACAGACAAGAAATGATCTTTAATATACTAAAAACAATCACAGATATAAAACATAGAGGGGACGAAATTCAGTTAATGTGGGTACCAAGTCATGTGGGCATAAACGGAAATGAATTAGCAGACGACAAAGCAAAATACGGCAGCACTTCCGGTACAGAAATTCATATTAAGCTCAGCGTACCGGAAGTCTACAGCATCATAAAAGATAAAGTAAAACAAAAATATCTACAGCAATGGGAAACTTACTGCTCAACACATAACATAGAAATTAATATTAAACCGCCTAGCAAATTACAAACGTACCATCATGATAGAAAAATAGACACAATGTATACTAGACTTAAACTAAAAAGTAGCTATCTTAAAGGGGACCGATACATAGAAGACAAAAACTGCCAACACTGTAACGAAATAGAAAATTTTGGCCATCTAATGTTTCACTGCCCATTATATTCGGAAGAAAGGAAAATATTTGAAACAAAACTTCTGAAATTAGAACTAATAACTATTACGGAAAAAACTCTGTTAGATCCACCAAAAGAAATAGCACAAGATATTCGCCTGGCTGTATTCGAATTTATCAAAAATATAGGATACAATGAAAAATATAGATTAGGACCGATTGCTCAGCAAAACACCAGAACAAACATACACACTACTGAAAACACAAACGTCATAGGTGACTTTTTACGGAGTGTTAATGCCGCCCGGCAATCACTCGAACCCACACACCCACACGGTCGTACCAAAAGACCAAGGTGAAGTATGATGTAGTACACGGACTGCGCAAGTGTAGATCGACTAAAAACCGTATCTTACCCTTTATTTGGGACTCCCACCTTAACGAAATAATGCGTAACTCGCAATGGGGGAAAAACGGTACTTGGACTCTGCAGGAGCATGGTGCGCGGAATGCATGGTGCTAGCCCTGAGCTCTATGACCCTATATACAGAACACAGCACACAACTCACACAACTCTATATTTTATAAAAGTACATAGGGGTAGATATGGCAAGTCTATTATAGATTGTAGATATGTTATTTCGTAGATTAGATTAGAATAGGCAGCCAGTATCGCATTTTAGTGACATAAAACAAATATTTCCACACTAAGAAACCCTAACACACTCTCTGTAAACCAGGGGTGTCCTGTAATTTACCTTTAAGTAGTTTAGTATACTTTATTATACATGTATATATGTTAACAAGAATGAGCTTCCGGTACAGAAAGGTCAAGGACATCAAACCCCACCTCAGGTGAATCTTTTGAGACAAAACACATATCTAAAACACTGAATTCTATACCTCCGGAAAACATGAAAATGTTATAACAAAAACTTTAGAACTAGATAAGGGCTACCCAACACCTAGCCATAACTATAAAGCACGATTTAGTAAAGATTTGAAATGAAAATAGAAAAGATTGAAAACATTAGACAATTTTATTACAGATAATTTATTCCGCGATTTTCCAAAATTTTGTAGCATAAAAGACAATTTATAAAGGATACAAAACATTGACAGTTTATATTTCGACCAAATTATATTTAGAATAACAAGGACCAAAGATATAACACAAAAAAACGTAAGAAAAAAAAGCTTTATTTAAACAAAATCGACAAAAAATCCTTTTTTCTCTATCTAAATATATAAAAACACATGTATAGAATAATTACTACAAATACCTACCACGTGACAAACCCGGTATAAAGCCGACATCTTGACATGTGACGGAAGCTCAGTAGATTAGATAGTTATTAGTCATTTTATAGAAATATGTGAAATTAACAAATTTTTACTTTTCAGCGGTTCTAGTGTCTGAGTAAGAAATTTGATACCTACATAGGAAAAAATAGTGTCTGTGGCGACATACCATTATAACCCACGCATATACAAACCCCTGGTGATTACAAAAACAAACATACAACTAATAAATGTCCAAAATAATCACCAGGACAATGACTGGAAAAACGTAGAAAATAGAAATAATCACAATTAATGACTGCTTAAACAAGAAAATGCATACTTAATGCCCATATAAAAAGTCATAACTAACCAAAAACAGTGATTGATCCTATAACTAGATACCCCAGACATTGCAGAAAATGCATAAAACACTACTTATTTCCTAAATGGAAGCAGTAATCTACTGTCAAAAAATAGCCGGATCCAAAAAGCCAAACGCGCACCTGTTATAACTCCATCCGGTTCGTGCGCACTAAAAGTCGCAGTAGGTCACCCAAAACCAACAAGTAGGTCAGGTCAAGTAGTACGAACAGCAATGTTAGTCTTGAAAAGCATATCTAACTTTCGCAATTATATTTTCGAACCAATAAAGATGTGTAATATAAGATCAAAACTACATTAAGAACAATCTTACTCAGGCACGAAAAACCCAATCACTCACAACAAAGAAGATGTGAAAAGTACTGGTTAGTCAACCAGGATCAGGAATAGTAGTTCACCAGCATCTGTCCGAGGACCGAAACGCCGATCATGCAAATCATGATCTACACTTACTTCTTTTTATTATTTATAAGTAAAAAATAAAACAGATTAACAGATTAAAATTAAAATTTCCTTCTGAAACAATTAAAAAGAATTTCTCACCAAAATTCCACAAAATTTTAATAAAATTTCTATTTTACGAACTCATGATCTACAGCAACATTCATATATTCAAAGACAAATTTTTGGCATTTTATCTAATTTATGATACAAATGATTCAAATAATTACATTAATGACTGTGCTTTTTCAACAGTAGTAGACCGAACTGGCGGCCATTAGCACCCTGCTGATTGGTTAATCATTTTTGTCTCTCCTGGCTCCGATTTTTGCTTCCAGCTCCGGTAGTAAACAACCAACTAGTACAAGTCTCTTTTATAATTTTCTATTGTACACCATTATAATTAAAGAAGTAAAGTTAACAAGTAGCCTGTGCGGTTGCTGGCTTATTTGGGTTTTAAGGGGTTTTTATATTTTCAAAATTTCAGAGTAGAAACATAAGTCAAACTTTCATGCATACTTTTTAACTTGTTCAAATAAGTAAAACCATCTTTTTCGGACAACATTTTATTCTATCATTCAGGACAATTAAATTTTTTTATCATCACAAAAAGCTAAGCAAAATAAAAATAGGACAACACTTTTATTAAAGGGGATTTTTACTTTACAAAACAAACACATATAACATCTAGTATCAAAATTTTCTAAAAACTGTTAGGCTACCACGATCCAGACATACAAACTAGGTCAATCACACTTAGATCTCATTGGTCGCCGTGATTGGCCTACTATTTGGTAACCAATCAAATACAACCTTTGGCTATACTGGCTGGAAATTGCAGTCAGGTAAATTTCTCCTATTTTCTGGCTTCAAAATTTTATTTTTTAGGCATGACGGGAGACATGCCGGGGTCTCATCCAAATATCAAGCTAACATAAGTGCTCTTTTGGACGGACCTTGATAAAATTCTCATCAAACCAAATCAAAAAATTTGACATCATCAGAAAAAGATAGGATACTATAAAAATATGTCTTAAGAAAAAGAAAAAACTTTCGTTAATAGATATGTTTAAATAACGAGTGAAATACTGCTGCCGTTTCGGCATACTGTCTCCTTCCTAAGTATCGATTTTTGTTTACACATGCAAAAATGGCGACGCAGTATCAGTATGACAGCTGAGAAACAGTGTGTTTTATCCATTGTTCATAAGGTTTTGAATAAATAGTCTAAGTACGTTTTCAGTACTAGAAACTGTTGTTATAGATTTAATGTCAGTTAAACTTACTAACATGCTTCCTTTTCAGTGAGATTGACTCATTGAGAAACTCCTTATGAAAATTTAAGTTAATTAATAATATTATAGGTAATATTATTATAGGAATGAGGAATTTGAGGATCTTGTTTTAACAAAAACAGTATAAGACCAAGATGAGGGTAAAGTTAAGTTATTCTTAACTTTTACTTGATGTCTTGTTTGTTGCTTTTCGCGCATGTCTCAATATCAATAGTTTGGTTTGTACTAATGTTTTAGCTCGATTGTGAAGAAAGCTTGACCCTTATCGAGTCACTCTTGAGTCCAGTTTCTGGAAAAACTAGTACTGGTGTCATTTTTCAGTGTTCTTGTTTAGTTGTTTGGTACTTTAGGTGTAAACAGTTGTGGTTTGACCAGGAGAGACAACATCGTCGGACAACCATGGTTGTTGACTCCGCTAGGCTCCTCAATCACGTATGGAGCGTAGCAGTCAACAACCATGGGTGTCCGACGATGGCGAGACAACAGAGAGGACCAATTATGGACTATTAAAAAGTTTGAAATTGCCACTGATGTGACTTACATTCAATTATGTTTTATTCCATTTTTATCATCCCTAAAATTCACAATCTAGCATTGTCAGTATTCAACATTTTTCATGGAAGAGGTTTGGATTAAAAGTAGGAAGCAAGGGATGGTGCTGTGGTTGAGTGGTTGGGGGACTGGAAGTTTCAGATATGCTTTTCAATGTTTCTCAACCGTCTAGAGATGAACTGTTTAAGATGAGATGTAGCAGTCAGGCTGCAGTGCCTTGAAACCAAGCTCAGGCAAAACAAAATAAATTATACTGTGCGACAGACCTACCTTATTTTTGAGCCTACCATAAAACGTTATTTGTCAGTCATCAGCTCATTTCATTATTTTCGAACAGCATTTAGCAATTCTACTTTATTTTCACTCAGAACTGTACAAGCAAAGTTGTTTCAAGTACATCTTTACATGATAAATGATCCATCTCATAGTCATATGTTTTTACTTATTATTCTGCTTTTTCGTCAAATTACCATACTTTCTAAAAAAACAATTAATACATTTCCTACCCACGTCTAAAAAAAATATATGTGACTTAAAAATTAGATTGATTGCAGCTTAATAACTGCTCATTTTCATTGATGTTTATGAGTAAGATGAAAAAGATATCATTACTATTTAAGTATAATTGTTTCAGCTATGAAATTGTTTTGTGACGTGTTTGCAGAGAAATGACCTTTAGAATTTATTTCTTGCAGGAACTCTGATTTGATCTTGATTCTGAAAAAATTAACAAAGTGTTTCTTATCAATAAACGTTGGATGCTAATTTGACTCTCTTAATGACACAAGTCATTTTAAAAGCAATAATTTAATGATAGTTAAGTTTTCCAGTTGCATACACATTTAGGAAACTTTGAATTTAATCTCAAAGGGACATACATGTAAACAATACTCATAGTTGTCTTATCATAAGGGCAAAGGGCGTTATTAAAAAGGCAGGGCGCTGCAGAATAGGGGCAGGGCGCCGTGGCCCGCTATTTAGGCCCTAGCTGGAACCCTGAATAACACGTGGTTAATGTGACATATTCGTTTGGTCATTTTGACAGTTTACACCGAAACGTATATGTATTTTCACACGCGTGATATATTCGGTCGAATTTTTCACACGCGTGATATATTCGGTCGAATTTTTCACACGTGTGATATATTCGTTCTGGTCATTTTGACAGTTTACACCGAAATTTATTTGTGATATTTTAGTGTATAAAACTACTAATTATACTTTTGCAGGAAGTGGGTGGCAACCAACCCGTCCCTGGGCCGTTTGCCGGAGCCGTTGTAACAATGTTTAGGAACCCCATAAAATAATAACCCCAGTCATTATTTTTTTGAAGAATAGTGACATCCCCCCCCCTAGGAACTATGACTCATTTTAGGTGGATTTGAATCGAAGAAACTAAATGTTACACAAAGGATATTGTAGCTGCAGGGAAATAAAAAGAGAATGATACGATTGTTTCATTCACAATTTTCAATCCTGTGTTTGACCTTTAACCTCTGAGTGTGACCTTAGACCTAGGGACCTGGTTCTTGCACAATACAACCTGTCTTATAATGGTATGAAAATCCTTCAGTACAAAAACTCATTCTTCAATTTGACCTTTGACCTCAAACTGTGACCTTGACCGTAGACATAGGGATTTGTTCATCTGTATGACTCTTCGTCTCATTAAGGTAAACATTTATGCATTGTTACATCAATATCCCTTCAAGTATATAGAAGAAATGCTTCGGACAAAGTCATTCTTAATTCGACAAATAACACTCCTTTTCATTGAGGTTAACATTTATGGCAAATATAAACACGATTGCTCCTTGCATGTCAAAGTTATGGTCCGGACAAAATCAGTCTGGACGGACGCACGGGCTCACAGACGCACGGATGCACATACACCGACTGCCAAAAGCGGCGACTATGTCGAGCTCACCGCAAGTGGGCTCGACAAAAATGATCGAGGGTCATTACCATCTTACGGTTACTTTACATTGTTTCACCGGCCATCAAATATATCAAGTTTGATCTGTGTTTAATCTGTGATAAATGTATTGTGTTATACAGAAAAAATGTATGGTGATTTTTTATAATCAATGCTGTTCTGAGATAATTTCTGTTAATAATCACCACTCAAGGGCCACACGAACGCAGTCGATAACTTTCAAGAACACCCGATCGAAATTTGACCAAACATTATTTATACAAATTAAAGACATAATACAGACCACACCTTCGAGTGGGAATGTCTAGTTCCCATACAATGTGTTGGGACCGATCGGATCGACTTGGTTGTGTTAAGCAGAAGCTATGCGACATAACTTAATCAACCATATTTGATTGTTTTAAATATGTTGTTTTTTTTTCAAATTGATCAAAAAGTGACGTATTCGTTGAAAATTTCGTTTTTATTTGTCTTTCTCTGCATGTGAGATATTCGTTTTCGTGTTCCTATAAAATTCGAAGTCAAACGTATACATCACATATTATGTGCCACATACGTTTCACACGAATACTATTTTCGACCGGATATATCACACGTATGACATATGCGGTCGAATTTTTCTCTCGTGTGATATATACATGTACGTTCCGGGACATATACGGTTCAACACAGCTACAATACGAACAATGCTTTACTTCCCTGTTTTTTTTCACAAGTAAATGCATTTGATTGTTTATCACTTTGATAATTCCCAAATTCATGCAATTCTATACCTTTTTTACAGGTTAAATTTAATATTTTTGAAGATAGACTTCATAATCTTTCCATTATTATGCATTTGAGACAATTAAATGATATGATATTTCACAACAAATAGACAATTATTTATACTACCCCCTACCGTATTAGTGTAGTATGACGTCACGCGAGGTAACTAGCTCTTACCATAATACTGAAGTATACTTTATACAGTATCGTGCTGACGATTGGTGCACTTTATGTAAATCACTGTTTTAAAATGCATGTACAAGTAATGAAGAAATGTAACACGGAGAAATAGTAAAATGAGAATCCTGCAAAACATAAAAAGTTTTACAAGTTTTGTTCGATTTTTAGAATTCGTATTTTCGTCTAGCAAGGGTCCGTATATTATTGTAATATCAATGTATCATGTGTGGATGACGAAAATAGTAAATGTATAAAAAATTCTATCATCATTGAAAAATTGGCATTTTGTTAGAATTTTGCAAAACATAAAAAGTTTGACAAATTACAATTCGTATTTTCGTCTAGCGTATCATGTGTGGACGACGAAATTAGTAAATTTGTATTAAAGCTTTTCTATAATCAGTGAAAAATGAGCATTTTGATAAATAGTTAAATTCATTACCAAGAACACAGCTATTACAGAAAAACATATACGTTTTCATTTATCCACTCTTTTCAACTATTTCCTGCTCAATAAGCAAATGAAGGAAGCAGCAGAAACAACAATAATTACCTCCCTTCTCGTCAACTTCAGCAGGCAGAAAAACGGTTTCAGTGAACTTAATATTTTCAATTATTTATCGTATTTCGGCGACGCATTTTAGTACGAGTTCTGAAATTTGTATAGATCTCTTATAGCGTGTTAAATACTATCAAACTAACGGGCTATGGTACCTTGTGTCGAGCAATGGCCACCGACCCTGTTTTACCGTATACCTTACCTGAGGTTCTCAGTATTCCGGATTCCCTATCAAAACGTTTAACCCCAAGATAGGTTTAAAACATAGACTTGTTGCTTTTCTATACCTTCATTCTGTTGTTCTATGCATACTTCGTTGTGTCATATTCATATATAAGAAGCAGTATGAAGTGCCAATTATATCATGCAGCGTAATGCAAATGGCTTATATCAGTTTCTTTACAGTCCTGCACGCCGAACCCCCATACAAGCCTCTATCACGTAATAGGGCGAGAACGATATATTTATTGCTATGCTGTTATGCCATTCTTTAAAAGTACTATATACAATATTGATGTGATACATTCCCTACGAGACATTTTGGGATTTTGCATGCATATATGGTGTACTGTATTTCAGATCAAAATCGTGACATCCGACCCAAAGATAGGGTTATAAACTTTGTCCCGTAGGCTCTTTTGGACTTCACCTTACACTGCTCTACATATTTCATTGCGTTACATTCAAGTAATAATTATAGCAGTACTACGCAGGTAATATGCAAGTACTGCATATATATTTCTAAAGGAATATTTAAGGTGTCGGCCGCCCATCCCGGAGGTTGTGGGTTCGAGCACCACTGGGGTCACGACCGTACTTCCTCATATAACACCAGTACTGTTTTTTTTTTAGGAAGCGGACCCGAGAGTGAATCGATAAGCTACAAGTTCTCTTCGCAATCGAGCTAAAAAATAGTAGAAACTAAACTAAAGGAATGTTCATGTTTCAACATAATAATGTACTTCGAACTCCAGTAAGGACACCGTATGCATAGTTTGTGATTTTTCGTTAGGGTGTTACCTTTGTTATGCTATACATGATTCAATATGTCACATCTCCTGTGATATTCAGTAAAAGTACTAAGAAGAGCATACGATATCTTTCTGAAGGAAACCTTTGTACTTGAAAGCTCCATATGGAGTTTCCAACCGGCCCTTTATTAGGGTATAAATGTTGCTTGTTGGTTTGCTGTGACTTCATTTGTCAATGTTATATACACATGTACCTGCCTTTTAGTGTCACATAACCTGCACAAGCCAATATCAGATTTGCCATTTAGTATTATATATCAGGTATCCTATTGTACTTTCTATGATTTTTTTAATCTGTGTATGTAGGACTTCATATCGGTGACTCCAACCCCAAAATAGGGTTATACAGACTGAATGCTTTCTATGACTTGGTCGTACGGTTGTATACATGTTACATCGTGTCACATTTAGAGGAAATTAATGTTTTAAAGTAAACAATAACATGCTTGTACTAATAGCCTAACTACCTGCAGTACTGTTCTAATGTCATTACTGAATACACAATGTCAATTGAAGATAAAATCTAAAGTGGTATTGGTAAAATGGTAAAACATAATACAGTTTGGTTAAATATATTCTCGGAACGAAATTTAGGGAGGGGGTATATAGTTCGGTGCTTGATCGGTCGGTCAGTCGGTCGGTCAGACGTACAATGATCAAGCACATTGGAAGGAAGTGTAGTGTACAAGAACCATAACTCCATCTTGACTAATTACAGAGTTATTGCCCTTTGTTCTCTTTCCTATTCTCCAACTTTCATGGTGTAAACATCCTCCATCAAACACAAGTGTTATTTCAAGGCAAACACTTTGAGCTCTGCCGGAATTGTTATTATAAACGTAAGCATGTAGACAGCAGAACCTCTCCAAATGTGGGACATCTGGCCTTGTCATTGCACAACTTTTTTCATGCTCGAATCAACTTGGGAATAAACTGTTTAGTTCAACTGTAGCTTTATGCATATAAAAACAAAAGTAAAGTAACTTCGAACGTCACTGAAGATTTGTATACACCTATTTCTTAAATATTTTGATACTATTTGATACCATTACATGTATATTCATTCAATGTTTGAGCACAAAAACTGAGTCGAGCATGAAAACGGTTTTATAATTACGGAGCCAGGATTCAACAAAAGTAAGTTTCATGCCGAAAATAAAACTACATGTACTCCAAATAATTAAAAAAATTTAATTCAAAATGTGCATCAACATTAGTAGACGTGCATGTATAAAAGATAGTAGAGTTTATTTTCATCACTTAGTAAGTTAAACATAAATTGTCTAACATGTAAAAGCAAAATGTAATATAAAACAAGAAAATACAATAAACTGCAGTGTTGTGATAATTTCAAAGTGACAAATAAATGTAAATTGAAAACATTATCAATTGAGTTTTATTTACAAGACTTTACTTTCGCTTTTACTTTTTTGAAGGCAAATCAGCCCCAATAATTCAAGACCCAAGTTCGCGAATTCATGAGCTGGCAAATAATTCACTAAGTAGCAATTTTGCCAATGTTACTGCCTGAATTGTGAAACTGTAGGTGAAAAGAGAATGTGACTGAAGTCTTTTACTTTGAGATTTTTAAAAGGTACATTAGATATATTTGTGATAACAAAATTTTAGTTTATTACACAGTCTTTTCTTTAACGCAAATTATACAATAACAACAATTGTGTAGTCACTTCAAACGTGTCTAGTCTTTGTCAAGGCCAGAGTTTTTTTATTTTTTGTTTTACGGGATTTTTTTCAAAAATAAGCGCCAGGAGGAGGGAATAAAAATAAGAAAAAGATGTCGAAAAATGAGCGTCGAGAAAAAAGAATAAAAATAAGATAGATTTTCCGTATTTTTTTCTTTTTTTTGGAAACCTTTATAGAATGTATGTTTTGAAGTTGTGCACACTTGTTTTGTACTCCATACTGCCTGTTGTATAATAGTTCTGTATTATAAAGGCAAAACAAGCTGTCATTTTCACAAGATGATTATTAGTGACATGGTTGAGTGTGAGCTTGTCATGCCAAAGGTACTGGGTTCAATTCTCGGTTTGGCCTAAAGGTTGTTCTCCTCTCGGTTACTTCAATGGCAACGAGGATAAGTTCTGATAACTCGGTGACTGGGAATAGGCCACCAGGGGGAGCAATAATGGGCTAGAAACTGCAAGGCTGCACAGTTGATGTCCGGCGCCATAACATAAAGAGGGGAAGAGTGTAGAGATATAGGCCACTTCAAACAGCCTCGCTGTTGGGATACCTCTTTAGAGACATGACTGTGTGTGCACCTTTCATGCCAAAGAAACTGGGTTTCGATTCCCGGTTGGGTCTAAAGATTTTATGCCCCCAAAGGGTGGCATATAAAAATCACACCGTCCGTCTGTCTGTCCGTCCGTCTGTGTGTCCCCACTTACAAATTTGTGTCCAGACTGTAACTCTGTCATGCATTGAAGGATCTTAAAATAACTTGGCACAAATGTCTAGCACATCAAGACGACGTGTCGCGTGCAAGACCCACGTCCCTACCTCAAAGGTCAAGGTCACACTTAGAGTTTGAAGGTAATGGAATCCTGTATATATGCACACATTCGTGTCCGGACTGTAACTTTGTCATGCATTGAAGGATTTTAAAATAACTTGGCACAAATGTCTAGCACATCAGCCGATGTGTCGCATGGATTTTAAAATTACATACCACAATTATTGAGCACATGGAGAGGACAAAGACTGTGAGACACCTCTTTCGGGGGCATTCGTCACTTGTGAGGGACAGCTCTTGTTTTTCTCTTGGTTACTTTAGACATATTATTTTCGACCAAAAAGTGTAAAGGCTAAAAAAATATGTGTGGTTCAGGAAACATTGGTCAGAGAAATAGGGTAGGTAGGTCGGGTTTTTTTTTCAGACGCAAGTTGTTACAGACGTACAGTACAGGCCTGGTGGATTATGCAAAAAATGCAAACTCCACACTTCGCGGGAGTAACTCGGAGACAAATAACGTGACTTCGAGTGAGCTTGGGAGTGCATGAAGTGACTTCGCGTACGGAGAAATATCGCGTCACTTCGCGGGAGTAAAATCGCATCACTTCGCGTGATTTTAGAGGTAAATGAACGGGTTTACGGGACATAAAAATCAAATTTATTATAGCCGGTAGAAATGTGTCTACACGTGAAATGTTTTTGAGTTGTATGCATGAAACATTCAAAAATATTTGCCGACCGACGTACATTTGTATAGCGTGTTCAATATATTTTATCAACAAAAATAAAACTTACTCATAACATTATCTATTCCAAACTATTATTTCTATAATCCAAAATTATCAGACTATTGTCAAGAATTACTTTTTCATGTCTCAAACTGTCAAATATATCGATCTGTTTGATGCCACGTGCTTCACTAAGATCAAACAAACTCACATGTACAATGTGCGTCGGTGTTTGTTCTTTGATCTCGTGACACCTGCGGCTTTATCTTTATGAATAAAAGAGGTTGCAGTAAAAATAAATATTTCGGCAAAAGTTATTCATTAAAATAAATAGCAGAAAATTGTTACTGGAAAAGCGATGGCTTTGACAGTTGATGAAACAATTAATGTAAAAAAACGGACACGCTGGAACGCCACGATTTTCTTTAAAACAGAACGTTTTGATTTAAATACAGAACAATTGGAAATGTTAATTGATAAATACTTTTTGCATTCACAACTCAGTCAGCGGTGTCACACAGCTTGGATTTGCCAACAATTTCATAATTGACTGGATTAGTACGAGAGGCCATATTCTTCACACCTATCACGAGTGACAATGCTAAGGGACAGTGGATTTTTAACGGAAATAAATATTTTAAATCAACATAAAGATGATAAATATTTTAGGTTCTGACAAAGAAATAACTCCATACTTTTTTGAAACAATAAAAAAACAACATAACGCTGTGATAGTATACAGTAGCGGCGATTCTCAACGAAAAACGTGAACGGCGATGTCTGATTCGATCTTAGTGATTCAATGGATCTAAAAGCAACAGGTTGCTTTTACAGGTGTGTTTTACCAATATTTTAATTAATAAATACTTCACGCGAAGTCACTCCAAAATACTCGGAGAAACGCTGTTGTGAAATTAGCGTTAGGTTAAATAACATTAAATTTTATTTTCTTTCGGAGATAGAAGCAACGGGCGGCGGAAAAAATAAAAATAAAGTTAAGAATTCGAATCTTTTTCTTATTTGGGTTTTGCAATATTTAGGTACGGCGCTCCCGTAAAACGAAAATTAAAAAAACTCTGGCCCAAATATAAATGCTACATCACACAGAACAGACACACATATAAATATGGAAAAGATTCAAAATTTGTTTGCAGGTAAAAAGAATTTTTGATCAATTACGTAGTTTTCAAGTGACCGAGAAATTGTCCAAGCCAATATAAAAGCTTTAAGCAGACACACTAACGCTTTCAGTGCCAACGGGAAAAGTCACTGCTAAAATATGGCACAGTTTAGTCTTCCTGACTCTCTTCAATGGTTTTTTGGCGTTTCTTTGACCTCTTTGTTGAATTTTCAGCCCTAGTATCACCGGTTTCTGTAAAGGAAATTGGGAAAAGTATACAACATATTAACAGTAAGATGTAGACATTTTTGTGGAAAAAGTACCTTTTCACTCCTGTTTATATTATCTTGTCAGTCCCTTCAGTCTCAAAGAAACTCTAATATTTTAAGAAGTAATTTCTATAAGCATAATTCTATCATACAATGACTCGAAAATGGAACTGTTATTCAGAGACGTTTTATGTAAAATACAAATTTAACCTTTTTGTATTTATCTCGCATTAACATATCCATTTATATACTTTTTAATGTTTTAACATGTGTTAAAAAATACTTAGAAGCGATAGCGTAATTAAAAAAAAACATTCCCGTGTAAATATTATGTACGTCTTGTTTATAAAAAACATTTCTAGCTCAGTTATTGTAAGTCACGATTACCTTCGTACATTTTTGTTTGTTCAAACAAAATGATTCCTATGAAATTGATTTTTAATAAATGTTCAATTATTGTTTCAAATATCTAAACTATTATAGACGCACACTGTCATAATCTCACTGTCTCGCCTTTTAATTGATGATAATGAAAAATAACTTTACAGTAGTATAATCATGCTACAAAAAATAAAATTTAACTCCTCTCACACTGTTACTAAATGTGAGTTTTACCCCTGATGTTTTAACAATTATGGAATAGTGCCTCACAGATCTCTTATAACACAGCCTCGATACATTGTAACTGTATGATGACTCCTATATTCAATTAATAAACCTCATTGTTTGTTTAAGAGGTCTACCAATCGTTATTGAATGCCAACTGATGACTTTTCGCATTAATATACTTGATTGTAAATACTTAAGACATCATTTCACTGTGAATGTCATGAGAAGTACAGCGTACTAAGAGTCCTATGATTCAATAACTTGTCTACTGTTGTTTTCCGCACAAGCACATATACAGTGTATTACCTTGAAAAACTTCGTCCTCTATCGATACAGATTTCTCAAGGTGAAGTCGATTCATACGTTCTGACATACTTCCGCTGCCTGAAGACACACTTTCGCCATAGTCGTCACTACTGCTGTGACCCATACCCGAATCCCTTCGGGCACCGCCACTTGGTTCTCCTCGCATCATTCTCTCTTGCTGTTCTCTAGCCAGGTTCTCCATTTTCTTAAAAGTAATGTGTTTGATTTAAATTAGTTTAGTAATCAAATTTTATACCAAATATCTTTGCTTTGCGACATTTTTCTTGCACAGTAAGTTGAGATTGTTTTGTAAAGGTGCTGAACAGAACTTGATTAAATAGACAACAGTACAACAACTCGTATAGATGACACATATGTATGCTTATTTCAAAACATTGGTCGCCAAATTGATGCAGATTTACGCAATCAAAGAAACTTTCCAACTGTCCAAAGTTACCGTTAACGCTTGATCATTGTCGCCAAATTCCTTTCCACCACCATCAAAATATTTTTTCATCATTTCAACAGGCGTCCACATCATTTTCTTGATGGCCGATATACTGTAATCTTTCTCTGACTTGAAATCACCTGCTTCAACACGCTGAAAGTGATAACAAGCTCTTTACAGTCATAACAAAGTACCGTGAAACTCTGGTGGCAGTCGAATCTGCGGGTTTGCTGTTACTACAATGTACTAGGTAGTTGTGATAATCATATCGCTAGATTTTAATTGATTAGTTATTTTAATATATCAGGATTCTAATATCTGAAAGAACTTGGAAAATATATCTTAAAACTTTGACCTTAAATGGCATACGTAACCTGCTGTGTATGCACCTTAAAGAATTGAAATGATATATCGATAAACCTTGGATCGGATCAGAAATAAACTAGAATTGTGTCATGAGGACACAGATATCCCCGCTATGTGTTTTTAGACACAGAAAGGTGTGGTTTGCTTGTAATAGGAATTTGTCAATCACATATATTTATCATTAGCATAAAATTATGGTCGCAACTGTGCATTCAGTTATCTCTGCTATGTGCATATAATTTCGTTCATTAATAAATGCCCATCAACTCGAAATGATCATGCAAAATGATCATGCACAGTATTGACAAGCAGCATGCAACAGATCTGCAACGGAGAGTCATTATTATTTGGAAGGGGGGTACAGCTGCCCTATAACTCTTTTAAAAATTAGTCAAATGTAACAAAAAAACGAACTTGATCTGTGTTTTATCAATATATATACATGCACTTTCGTGGCAAAACATGATTAAAATCCATCAAGAATTTCATGGGATCACTGCCTCATGAAATTCTTGATAAATTAAAAAAAAATGATAATAGGTAATAATTTATGGTATGTAAAAGTTATCGGATTTTAACCGAGACTGACCTGTATTTTATGTTCCGAGACCTACACTTAAACTATGAATTAAATCCATGCTACCTTTCAAGAGTGATTGATCGGAAACCACCATTTTGCTTAAATTTAGGTCAAAAAGGGGTCACTCCTGTAACAATTGGTGCATTGTAACAAAAATATATCTTGACCTGTATGTTATTATTGTGAACCTAAACTTGAAATTTAATTCAAATTCATACAAACTTTCAAAAATTAATGACCGGAAACAAACACTTTGCACGACCGTACGCACGTATGTAGCTTTTTTATTTCCTTCCACCATACTTCAAATGGCGGGGCAATAAAAACAATGGTACGTTATACGTGGTATATAATAAATCAAATTGATTAAATTAACAAAAATCCTGATTAAATTGACAGTAGGAAAGGCCTACTGAGACACCTGTAAATAGTGGCATTTTCTCATTAGTCATGGGCACATACACAAAATACAAAATATGAATACAAAGATCTGAAGTAGTTAAAATAAATATATATGTACAGACTTGTTAATTAAGCTTGCATTAAATAACTATGATGCTAATGTATGTTTTAAATGATCTTCACAGGTCACTGAAATGATGAATTAGAACATGCATCCTACTTACAGTCTGACAAAGTCATTTAAGCCGTTCAGGAATGCTTGCTTTCAAAGACACTGTTCTTACACACTGGACTGCAATAATATGTCTATAGCTAAGAAATATTTCACCCGATTTTTCACCCGATGTTCCATCTTTTTGTTAGTCAATACTTAATTCTGTGTAATATTCACAAACAAAATGGTTAGTCTTAAATAGTCAAAAACAACATGTTCTAAGTAACTGCAACTCTAGTTCACACACTTAACGACTCAAGACAAGTGTTCCGTCCATTTCTATTATAAACAAGAGTCCCAAGAGGGTCAGTATCGCTCAAATGGTCTGACGATTAGACTTTTCTGAGTAACTTTTGAGAAAATCTTTTGCAATGTTATCAAAAAAAGTTAACAGAGTTCACTGTGACCTTGGCCCACTGACCTAATAAAAACCGTAAAGATCATCTACTCAGATCAATAATCCAGTGACATTTGAAGACTGTGGGTGACGTAGATCTCAAGATATGGGGGGAAAATTTTAAAATTTCGGGTCACTGAGACTTTGACTTTTAACCCACTGACACAAAAATCGATCATCTACATGTTACAAGGACCCTTCTGAGCAAGTTTGATCAACGTTGAATGAAACCTGGCACCAGTAGAGCGTTATCAAGGAAATTCTAACGGAGGTCAATGTGACATAGACCCTTTGACCCATCTCATATTACCAGGAACCTTCTGAGCAAATTTGATGAAAGTTAAATGAAAACTGTGACCTGTAGAGCGTTATGAAAGAAAATCTTACAAAAGTCACTGTGACCTTGACCCACTGACCCTAAAAACTATAGGGACCATCTACATGTTGCAGGGAACCTTCTGAGCAAGTTTGATAAAAGTTGAATGAAACTAGACCTATCACTAAATGTGATTAATACCCCCGAAAGACTGTTAAACTGAAAAACTCGTCTACAAATTGCATGGATCCTTCTCAGCAAGTTTCACCAAAGTCTGATAAAAATTGCGACTTGTAGAGCGTTTTACGGACAAACCACCACGGCATAAACTCTGCTGGACTTCGTCCAGTAGAGCAAAAACGTGCCCTAGAATTACTTTTTAAAACGTTTAGTCCAACTAAATGGGCAAGCCAGCTTAATTTTTAAAATGTTAAGTCCAACTAAATGAGCAAACCAGCTTATTTGAAACAGTTTTCATTTCTTTGCAATGAAATTTTGATGCTATGTCGCTATCTGAAATAGTTTCAGGTTTCCATACTTAGTAACCTTACAATGGTGTTTGGCTTGAAGTGATATACAAGTTACTATTGAATATAAACAACTTTGTCTGACAGCACGGGACATAATATACTACTTACCCTATAAAACGTTTCTATATGTTTTACTTGACTTTTATTTGCAGTCAGTTCGGTGACTTGTAAATGATCCCTCTTTATGTCTTGAAATACAGGGTTATCGATAGAAATCCCTCCATCTTTTAGGTGACAGTCTTTAAGCTCTTTGAAATAATCGCTTGAACATGTCCAGTAACGACCAGCTTTATCTGACAGAAGAATTAAACTTACTTCTCATTTGCTTTAGGTGTGCTCTTTAGATGTTGGTTACTAGATTCTTCCGAGTATTTTACAGATATGAAAATAATCTCCGTAAGATATTGAAATTCTGCTACCTGGTTCGAGAATTGGTGGCAAAATGTAGAATAAAAAAAATTCGCATTTGTATATACATTCAGCTTCATTTGTTTGTAAAAGAATGTGTAGCAGATTAAAAGATCATATTAGCTTTCCAAACCTTCGAAATAAGTACACTTGGAGGCTTTTCTAACGCAACACTTTTTAAACCCGAGTTTCTTGGAAATGGTTCAAAGTATTGATTTGAAATAATTATGCAAGCAGTTTTTTGGCCATATAAGACGTGCAAATATGACAAAATTATTCAACCGTGACGGTTCAGTGGCTTTGCATCTGGACTGTGCACAATGTTTGTGGAAATATTGGCGGGAAAGAATTATTGGTTTTTTGTTTGTAATTGTGCTTATTTGCTCATTCACCTTTTATACACGCTTGGGAACGCTGAAAAAACGCGCAAGTTACACATTTGTTCAACTCGGAGAAGCATTGCGCGAATGAATATCCACGAACGATGTCGCGTAGTCGGCATGTTCCAGACAGGCCAATCTTTCAGACACGTATTAAATTTAATCAATCTTTATTAATATTTTTGTTATTTACAAAAATTCATATTGCAAATAATTATTATTGTAGAATAAACAAACACACTGCTAATCCTGATTTTGTATTCATTTCAATCATATGCATTGTATCTTTTTATGGATAAATCTCGCAAATCATAACTTTTGATGCTGTAGGCTTTGGAGTACCGTGATAGAGGATACTTAGGTACTTTCTGAATTATAACCGTTTCAATAAACTCCACAGACAAATTTTTTTACATACAAAACATTTACATGCAGAAATGCAAATGGTTCATTTAAATACAAATTAACATAGTTATCTCTCCACACCCTGTGTTTCGAATGTAAAACTGCAATAACGTTTCCTGGCTTTTATTTCTACAGCAATGTTTTATTCTGTCCATTTTTTGTACGTTTTCATCAATAAAATGTAAATACATTTCGATGAAGTGAGTGTAATGCATTTAATTATCATTTTCTGAAATTTCAATGAAATCCAGCGACAACTAAGTAAAATAAATGCATTTAAACGGATGTTGCGTTAGAAAAGGCTCCAAGTGTATATCTTTGTCGGTTCTTTTAAATATCAAGCACATTATCATGAGGTACCGGATACACTAGCCTGCAGATCCAAATACAATACACGAACGTTTGTTTTATACACATTAAGGGATAAGTCATTTTCGTAAAAACGGTTAAATAAGTCTGTATTTTTCTCTCTCCAAATTGAATTATACTTTACGTAATTGTTGATATTGATTTTATAAAAGCAGAACTTTTTAAAGTTGGAGTTCAATTGCAAAGACATCTTCTTAGAAACAGACAATAAAGGATCGCTCCTCCCACATCAAATCAGTTAATTATAAGCATTGAATTTCCATATCGAGCGTCATTAAGTGAAAGGAAATTGAAGTATTCAGTTGAAGGTGCCTCGTTTGGGTTTAATACCTTGAGATAAATATGTATATAACTACCATTTTCTCCCTTCTTGTGCAAGTCATTTCCAATCAACATGTATATCCTTCCAACTTGGTATACACTCTCAGTGTAGTGGGTATGTGGCGGCTGAAGTATCGCACGACGTTTATCCAGAACAATGTTTGCGTCCTCTAAAGCTTCCTTGTGTAGTCCTTTCTCCACATTGACATCGGCACGTAATTTCAGTTTGGACAAATATCCGTCAAGGTAGTCAAGTTTCAGCTGTTCATCCAACTTGATTCCTGTAACGGATCGTTTTATGAGTAAAAGATTGAAAGGTTAAGGGGTGTTATTATAAAGATTGTACCGGACTATTAGAGGAGTCCAACAGAAAAATAAACATTAAAATTTAGTTTTAATGCATGACATGTTTTCTACGTAGACGTAGCTATAGATATAAAAATATTTATAACCTTTTTCCAGATCTTCTAATGCCTTGTCGAGCAGTTGCTCCCTTGCATGTTGGTCCTTGGTAGTCTTGGCTTTAATAAGTTTTATTCTTGCAAACTGATAGTAGTATCGAGGAATGTCCCAATGCAGTTCTTCTTTTAATTCGTCGGTTTCCCTAGCTCTCGATTCTACCATGTTCTTAATCATTGCGTGACCTAAATAAGTAATAATTCTGTTTACGAACCAGCCATTGATCTACCGCTATAGGTAAGTACATACTCGGTTTCGATATTTATATACATTTTTATCTGACATCCTCATGCGATTCTCTATTCGTATTTAGCACCAGAACATTGGACTGACTTCGGTTTAATGTCTCAACTAAAGGACTGAGCTGGTGGGAAAAATAACTGCCGGGACCAGGGATCGAAACTGTTTTTTCCAGCGCTTCACCCTACACCTCGCGGCACCCAAATACCACATAAATAACGGTGATAAAAGAGAATGGTATAATCACATGATTATAAACAAAAACACTTAAGAGATTCTTTAGTAAAGCACTGTAACAATATACATTTGATATCACGAAATGAAAAGCACAAATTAATTAAAAATGTTTCTTTTAATTTGTCAAGATGACAATGTGCATCTATATATTAGTTCACGAACACATGCATCGCATCAAACTAATATTCAGACCTGTGAAATTCAAATATGACCTATAGTATACATAGTGGTATGTAGTTAATCCCCCTGGGCAAACGCTATACATCAGAAACGACACATTAACCATTTACCTTAAAGTTTCAAAAAAACGTCAACAACCTACAAAACGACTGATACCGAACTTCCACCTCGAAAACCTATAACTATTTTACGTTAGTGTGGAAGAAAATAAATGGAAGTTCCAGAAGCATTCTGGATGTTACATTACAAATACCTTTCCTTTTACCAAGAAAGATGTCTTTAAATTGATCAGTCCATTTTAAATCTCTCGGAATATTTTTCAATGATATTGCAAAAAATAAGAAACATCAAAATACTTCTGGCAGCTCTTTTTCGTGAAGAAACAATTTCAATAGGAAAGAGAGGAAAACGTCGGTATTGTTTTCCAGTGAATAGAACACAATTCTTTCATTGTCCTAGCAGTTAATATATTTTTCTATATAAGTAAATTCAAAGAGCTACTTGAGTTTTGACTAAGAAAACGCGCAAACAAAATATATTTCTACCTTCTTCAAGACATTCGTCTGCATAATCCAGATCACCATTGTCTAAAAGCACTTGACCCATGTAACATTTTATTCTAGCAATGAAAATATCATATGGCTTTTTGTCATCAGGTTGGAAGTGGCTTTGACATTTGTCGTAGAATTTGATAGACAGGCGTAAATGGTCCAGCGCTTGTTGGTGATGATGTTGTTTCCACCGGCACAGTCCTTTCACCTTTTGGAACAGACCATGTACAAAGCAGGGATGGTATGGTTCATCTCGAAGATCCCTCAGTGCTAGAAATGGTTGAAATGATCAGAATTATTTAATGCCTGTGTACCAGTTTTGTTGGAATAAAACTCACTCTACCTAGTGAATCTTATCCTATATAGTATGGGTATTTTAGAAGAGGCCTGTATAAATAGAGTTAATACAACAAAACTGTTCAAGACAACAAGTTTATTTTAAAGGAATCGATATGGCATCTAGAATTCCTTAACTAAAATATAACTTTAACTACAATATAAAATGCTTAAGAAGTACCTAGTACATGAAAAACTGCTTTCTAACGCAGTAACGATGTAACGTCGTTTCTGATTGGTGACGTCGTTTAAATTTGCGACTATTATTGCGACTACGGCGTTTTAATTATCGCATTTATACACATTGTGCGTTAGAAAAGGGATAATTTTTTAGTGATTTTGACACTTGCGACCGTATATACAGTTTTAATGGTCGCAAACAGTTTTAACAGCTCCGGCCAACGCCGTCGCCGTTAAAAAATATTTGCGACCATTAAAAACCGTATATATTGTCGCAAATATCAAAATTACAAAACAGTTATTCCTATAATTTTAACCAATCTGTAATATATTGTAATTCCATTTATAGCAGACAGGAAAACCCTGTTCAATTTACCTGGGTATTTGTTAGACAATTCATCTAATATTTCCAAAGCAATTTCAACTTTATCATGCAACATCAAGAAAACATCCGCTTTCTCTACCATCCAAAATATGTAGGCCGCATTATTCTTTTGTTTGATAGCTCTGTCTGCTTCTGACTGTAAAAGGAAACATAGGGAATGGATTTTTCTTTTTTATTTTTTTTTCTTCACAAACCATATATTGAATATACATGCAAAGTCAGTTCTAAATAATTTTTTTACTCAAAGACTGAGTGTATAGAAACAAAAAAAAAACCTGATAAAGTGGTTTTAAGAAACTTATTGATTACATATCACGTATCATTAAAGCCGGTTGTGAATCAAAGACATTATAATTTATTTAACGCAATCGAATACCACATTTACCTTGCATGATTTATATATAGATATTCAAGTTTTTCTTCTTACTTGCAGCCATTCAAGTTTTAAAAACATTATTTAAGAGTTTGGCCCTGTTGTGTTTCATGTAGTATTTTCTGTTTTAGGATGTCAAATTATTTTGTAACAGTATCTATGCATTCTTAAAGAAGGAGCTTTCACCTATAATGCTTACCGATGTAACGACCTTCAGCTTTAAAACTTACCTGAACCATACGACGGCTTTGCACGAGCGAAAGCAGGATGTCAGCTAAATCAGAAACTCTCTTCTTCATAAGTAGGCCTTTGTCATCAGTCTTCTTCGGATGATCTTTCAACAACTTTGGATGCTCGGACATTATTTCATAGAACTTGAGAATGTGGACTCTGTGGAATTCCAACTGACGGTGACCTTTCCAGTACTTCGATTCCATTGACTTTACAACATTGCTGACGATTCCCTCATACATTGAAACAAACTTCTGACACGCCATTCTGTATGCTTCAGACAATTCGCGTGGTTTCTTCCATTCAGAAATGAAGCGGAATACCAACGGGTGCAGTGAATACATTTTTCTATCCTTTTTACTATCTTTAGATGATTCCTGTTCTATTTCTACCAAATGACAATCATACAATTTTGGTATCTGATCACTAGGATCTTCTATCATCTTCCTTGCAGCAGACATTTCGAAAGGCGAAGACTGGAAAACAGACAGACAAACCAGAGCCTTCTGGAGATTTACATTCAAGTTATCTATAGCCTCTTTAATACAGCGATCGACCTTCAGTCCTCGGCTAACATTTTTCTTATCCATCTGCAGATGAAATAGCAGCCTTTCTGGTGTAAATTTTCTAGATCTTAACAATTCGGCAACAACAGTGACAGCCAGTGGGGAGCAAGCGCACTCTTTCACTATTCCTGAAGCCAATGCTTTCTCTATGTCCTGAATCATACAAACATGTACTACAACAAAGTAGTTTTGGGTTGATAATACTGTATTAGCAATACTGACCTCCAATCATAATCATTTATTTCTAACCGTGGAAATGGCTAGTTGTGAAGTTTACACCAGCTGCACAAATGAAAATTAATACCTATTATATATGTACCACTTCTCTGTCTTCTTTTTAAGTGTGAATACATCTGATTTCATAGCCGTCATTATATGTTTCAGGATAAGAAATAGGGAATATCAAGTGTCGTTTAACATATCAAATGTTGTCTAAGGATATTGCATATTTGGACTTGTACAAAATTAATGAAAGGTATCAAATAAGTGTCATAAGTTGCAATTAGTTCTCGGTAAAATTATTAAGTAATACTCCAGACAAACAAAAACGTAAAATTGGAATGGTTACAAAATCGGGTAGGGCAGCATTATAATTTATGTCTCTGAAAAGAAAATGTAACAGAGAGAGATACTTTAGATAATAAAGCAAATAAAATGATTGCTCTGTTGCAAGATAGCGTATTGTTAAACATTTTTCCATTGAAGTACTATTATCTTTACTTAAGTAAATGAGATTTTTGTAAGCGCCACAACAAAGTGCATGCTTCCAGTATCGCACCAAATTCACAAAGGAATATGTCCAATACAGAGAAAATGTTTTTTTAAAACGGAGAGACGTCAACCGTATAGCAAACTAAGCTTAATATTCTTGGAAAACAAATCTAAATTGTATGGTATAAAACAAAAGTCAAGAGCTATATTTTAGTGCATTTTGTTGTGTGTTTATATACAAACTGCTATTTGCAAACAAGATTTAGCATTTTTAAAAGTCACTCCTTAATTTAAAGTCAAAGAAAAAAGTGCTTTTAACATGACGTTAAGAACTTTTGGAACAACAGTAGTAAAATATGTCATCCGATAAGCTTGTTTTAGTTACTCTAAAACTTACCACTTCAGAGCATTTAATTAACAAATCTTCAGCGTCAGACTGTTCCAGCTCGCATAGTTCAACTTCTGCTAATTGTCCTGCCAGTTTGAGCGTGTACTGATCTTTCTTTGAACCATCCTTACTTGGTAGTTTCTCCCGCATGGTCAGAAGGAATCGCACCTGTTTATTATCATATTTATGCCATATATACATGTGAACCTGTCTTACTTTGTACATAATACTGAGGTGTAAATCAGTGTGTAATATTTCGTCATTCTTGACTACTTGTGCCATATTAACAGTTGTATTCTGATATGTAATATTAAATGTTTGTAGGTACCTGAAAATCTTCATTCAATGACTACATCAAGATCTAAAACAAACGATCATGCTTATGTTATGTTTTATTTTTTTAACAACTGTACCGTTTGAATACTTCCGATAGCCGTGGTTAGAACCTTTTGAATAAAAGACATGAATGCCTCACGTTCTGTCTTCAAAACCTGGTCGCAGTCATCCAGACAAAACAAAAGGTCTGCAACAAAAAATGTTATAATTTACCTACTATAAGCAGTGAAAGCTGCAGCTCACATGCATTCACATTTTACTTTTGAAAGAATATTTTAAAGTTAACACTAAACGACATTTTGCGTCACAACATTATAACCATTAATACACCTTAGCATACAATTGATAATATTGCACCTAGAATTTAATCTCAGACATTGCATGAAGGATCGTCATCAACGGTAACAGTCCTCTCATAAACTAGAGTTAATCACCGCATGGCTACTTATAATACAGTACTACCTGAATCAATTTCCTTTATGTACTGATTAAAAACAGCCTCCAACACATCTGGTCCACCACTTGTAGGATAGTTCATGCCAGAGCTAGCCAGCAATGACTTTATCACATCTTCTAGTCTAGGCTTGTCTCTACGGAATACAAATGTAGTTTTTTTTACAGGAAGCGTATGGCTTCCATTTGTGACATATTAATAAAATGCCACTGAAATGAAAATCATAAATGTGCCATAAGTTGTAGAAATTTGAGTCTACAATTGATGTAAATGGATAACTTTAGTAGATTCACTTCCTGGCGCCTTCGGATTGGTCAGGTGTTTCCAACTGTTACAGAATCGGTTTAATAGAGTTCCAAACACTAACGGTTGTGATTTCAGCTAATGAGAACAATTGAACCGGGTGTGCACATATAAAGAACAATAAAATAGTCTGATACCGGAGTCATGCAAAACAGATATAAGAATGACCTGTCAGATCATTTGGCTATTCCTTAATTAACATAAAAATTGAATTTGAAACTTTAGAACTACCTTAACTCAATCATTTATGTATGTTATACAATTTGTAACATACTTAGTTCAGTATTTACCGTAAATCAGCTTTGACAATCTTCAGAGTTCGGGAGGAAAGAGCCAGTTGCTTACAAACGTTTCTTGCCAGTAAACTCTTCCCTTGTCCACCAATACCACATAAAGATACAGCTTACAAGAATAATTACAACATGCATGAGAATAATAAACGATCCATAAGCAAAATTTCTAAGGCTACAGTGATTATTGTATTTCAGTATTTATTCGGAATGGAAATCTGACAGAACAACAAACGGACAGAAGATAGCAATTAAAGCCTTGTATCGCTTACCTACAGGCTACAAATGATGTGAAACAAGGTACATGAAATTTAATAAGTTTCCAGTTTAGCCATAAAAAGAATTCTAAACGAATAAAATGTCACGCAATCTGAAATACATTTAAAGATTGACTCAAGGAACGTATTCTAAAAATAGTTAAAAGTATCCCCAGCAGTTTCTAAAAACATATATTTTAAAGTTTTCATATCATCTAAATATAGAACTCTAAATTATTGCATTGAAAAAAACAATATTTACTTTCAAGTTTTACCAAATCGTTTTGTATTCTTCGTTTGCACTGAGACATTCCAGAAGAAAGATACTCGAAATATAGCTGTCTTACCTACAATAGTTTTACCACTGAGAATGTCAGTGACGAGTTGCACTTCTCCCTCTCTTCCGATAAACAACTGATGTGTCTCCACCTCAAATGTTTCTCTGAAAGCTTTCAGGCGGGTAATGACTTCTTGTACTTTATCTTCTATTTTGTCTCCATCAACAGAATGAAGCTGAAGTGCTCTCATCACATTTTGTAATTTAATGGCGGCTTGCAGCTTGTCTTCGTCTAAAACAGAAATAATGTAGTATGGGTAATACAGGAGACAAGACATGCACATGCTTTTAATTGGTTAATAATGAATTATAGAACTTCACTGCAACTTTTGATAAACGGAAACTGAAATCGTTTGCATACTAGGATGTTTCAGAGTATTTCTTCGCCTCCGACTGGACAAGTCTAAAAATAGTAACTTAGCCTTAAATAAACATGTTGAGGCAAACGAATAAAATTGTACAGTTATGTACAGTATTATGATAATAAACATCCAAATCACTTAGAACTATCTAAAAGTGACATTATGCGAATCTTACTGCACATAGTGTATTTTTGGTGACAGTTTTATAAAGCAATTTTCGGTTGCTGTGCATTAAATGTGTTAAATTAATGATAATGCCGCATTAGTATTTGAAGTGGGTGCTTTAGAAATTAAAAAGATCGGACTAAAGAGATAATAGTTCCTTTCTTCGCAGTGATCTCCCTTGTGTTGTTGTTGGTAAAGATTTCGGCAGTGGAAGGGAAGCAACTCCTGCATGCAGTTTTTTTTTTTCAAAAAGACTGCCCCAGTCAAAATAGGAAAAGTAATATTTGGAAAGTTATTTTTTCGTACTGGTAGCAGGAAGAGTTTGATGTATTAGATTAAAAGCTATTATTTCCTCTACCCTTTTTTACACACACCTATTTCAGCTGGATTTTTACTTGAAAAAATGCGCATAATTCCACTGTAAGCATACCCTTTTGCAGCGAGTGAAAATCACCATGCTTTAATAACTGTTTATCCATGATGTACTGTCAGAGCCTATAAAACAGTGTTGCTAGGTAAATAGATGGGTACATAAGTTGTGGTGTGTACACATATTTAAATACACACTCGGGTACCAAATTAAAGTTCACAAAAAACATTCTCCCATAAAAATACAACTTCGTATTTCGCATGTTTTTTGAAAATCAATAGTTTTGACAATAATAAATAAAAATTTATACATTTTTATATCCAGGGAAAGGTAATAAATTGTGAGGTCAGAATGTATCTTTTTTATTCATTTAAAATTAGTGCTGAATCTTAAAAATGAAAGGAATTCTGCAATGTAGAATGTCCCTCTGATGCCCGTTTAAACGCACTAGATAGAAATAGTGACGCCAATAAATTACTATTTTTTAACAAAAAGATTCATTCCTATGTGCATATGAAAATTTCTTTCATACTGGTATGACTTCACTAAATCGGTGAAGCCAATTTCTGTAGGGAAATTGCGGACCTATTAGATATCTGTGGTCTCTGATTGGTCCAAAATGATTGGTAGCACTAATGTTTTCTAGAATTAAAATCGAAAGTACAATGGTTGAGCATAAAAAAATAGTTCAAAAATTTTCTGATTAATATTACGGTGTCATATGGCCGTCTGAAAATATTGAAATTTTGACAGAATGTAAACAAAAGTCCTACAGACGGAGATGTGATGTAGTACTGGCGCAATTTTCGGCTTTTAAACTTTTAATTGGTGATATTTCATCAAAAACAAATTACAAGGGCCCAAATGTGCATGATTTAAAAATGACGAAAATATAGGTTTATTTGGGAATTTTAATTTGGCACTCATCTGTCAATACGAACCGCAGTCGATGGTATCGTAAAATTGTTGTTGCCATGTTTTTTGGCTTTTTGGCTTTTCTGCATTGTCTATTTCCATCTCCTCCGAACTTTCTTTGTAAAAATACATAACATTTTGCAATTCATCTTCTTCGAAATCTTCCAGTATATCATTCACCAGTTGGTTCCATTCACTAACACTGACTGTGTCGGTTTTGTTCACAGTTTGCTTTTCCATTCCGTTTTTGTACTACGAGAGTAAGCGTTTGTTCACGTGCCCATCAATTGCATTACCTAAATGTTAAAACATACAATTAAAACATATCTTCTTACATTTTAAGATATTCAAATGCGTCTATTCGTACTACAACAAAGCAGAGCAAATAGAACAGAACAATGCATTATACCAATTGTTTATTATTATTTTTGACAGGAGAAAGATAGTCTATTACGACTGCCATTTGAAATTCGTATGTATATGAGGGTGCATTATTCCGCCTACCCTGCAGTTCAGATGAGAGTTTGGGAAGATGTAAAATTCCAATTTCCTCTCAGCACTTCAAAGATTTCCTTAAGCATTCGTAATTTATTAGCAAAGAACTGTCCAGCGGTTGTTTGATCTCTCTAAAGATAACCCACCATGATAACACCTTTGCAACCGCAGACTTATTGAAAATAAGAGGAGTAAGATTTTGAATCAGTATTGTTTACTATGTTAGACAAGGGACTGTTTTATGTAGCCTCGTATATATCGTTTGAAAGTGATTTTTTTATTTTCCTGTTCATTGGCAGGTTTAAAAATGTATTGTCAGTATGCCAATATTTGTTTGACAATGGTTACTCTGCGTGTCCTTTTTTCTCCTTTAGCAAGCAATTTTATCATTATCTCATGTGCATAGTATTCTAGCCCATTCATATCTATGTTAGTACTTTTATATTCTATTTAGTATTTGCTTTAAGGAAATAATCAACCAAAAGGTAGGATATACATGTAAATGTATTTGTTTCATTCAATATATTGAATCAATTTATACATTCATGAAAAGCCAGTCCTGATATTCTTGGTCGTATAAAATGTATTCAGTCATCCGCCATCGGAGTGTACCCATATAATCTTCAATAGTTTTGTCATCTTTAGTATTTTTGTCCCAGGTGGGGTCTAAAGTAGTACCAAGACCTTGGTCATTTACGGTGACACAATTGACTATTTGGACTACATGTGCCAATTATTTTCCGATTCCTGACATGTATATTGAACTTCTTTCAGTGTCACAGCTTCTGTTAAATTAAGTAAACAGTGACCAGCTCAGAGACGAGATGTAGAGAAAACACAGTCAGTAATGTCCTTAATATTGTCTTGAAACTTTTACAGTAGTAGCGAAATAACGTATGTAGGTTGTGATACGACGGATGTTAAAGAAACAATGGAGGAATTTTGACCTTCTAGCAGCACTAACTGAATTCTGCTTCTCAAAAATGATCACTATAACCACAGAGAAAGCAATGTTCAGTGCAACTGACCTCAAAAGTAAATGTACATCCTATTTTGTGTTAATAAATTCGGGGGTATTTCTACGAAAGTCTATCTGCCCAAGGACTGTACGGTAGGGACCCCAGCAGGTGAAGCTGAAGGCAATATGATAAACTGATTTACAGTTTGCAATTTACAAGCAGTCTTAGCCAAGCATCTTTATTCAAGTCTGATAAAAAAACTCGACGAGATTTTATCAATATTACAGTGTAAGAAGGCCTCAATATCTAAATGAGGTTATCGTCGTTCTGGTACTAGTATGGTAAATACGTGCTTCTTGAAGACTTACAACATGTTCGACTTCTGACAAGATGAAAATAACGGAATGAGAATAATTGTCTTCCCATGCAAACACTTGTCGAGTGATGTCTACTTGTTCTATACCCGTAGATAACAAATAAAAACAAATCTTAATTAGATATTTAGCTAAGGATGTTCCGCTCTTTATTCGGGCATTCTATCGCACTGTTGCTTGGAATGATCCTCTTTACTGTGTTGATCAAAAATACGCTTGCTCAGAGGCTTGACAACAATAACATCAGATCCATAAAACGGCCGGATTATGAGTAAGGCTAGTTTATGCATTGTTTGACTGAGTGCCTATGTACTGTCATCGTAACAAATGCCTAACGATGTAAAAACAAGTGCAATTATACTTCCTGTACAATAATTTATAAATTTTATTTTTGAAATTTCCTACAGTTTTTTTTTTCAATTGTTAAGTTAGTGCACATGATAGGCCCATACTAAAGTATCAGAATGTCCAATATAATCACCGGCATTATTCGAACATGGGTCCTATATGTACATCCCCAGTAATATTGGTAAATTAACTAGCTAAAGAACTTCAGCTTACCCGGTCTGCAAGTCTGACATTTAATAAAAAAAACTTATACAAAAACAGCGGTGGCATTTAAAGTTTTGGAAGCCACAACTATGGGTAAACTGATATTATGGTGACATGGCCGGATATAGCCTGCTATATCTGCTATCTGGGTCTAGCCATATTCATTCAACTCTCCGATTTGACCCGTTTTATGCATGGCTGTTGCTAAACCTTTAGCTATCTCGCTGGCTTCAACGGACAAGGATTATGCTTGACGTTGTCCATAATATTACCATAAATATACCCAATATTGATAAGTATGACACTCAAGACTTAGGCAAAATTCTTTTCAAATTTCAAGGGTGACCTGAAAACCCCCATCCTAAGGTCACAGCAGGTATTTAAGTGGGGGTTCGTACAGAAATGCATTCATTTCTGATTTGATTTTGATTTGAAGCAAATTTTATGGACGGACCTTTATAAAATTTGCTTCAAATCAAAATCAAACCAGAAATGCATTCAGGAGCGGATTAGTGGCGCTTGACATGTAATCCTGGGATCGCAGGTTCGATTCCCCGCTCCTCCACTAACAAAGCTAATGGTCTTTCGAATGAGACCTAAAACACCGGTTCCATGGGGGCACGTTTATCTTGCACTATCCCCCGAAACCTAAAATAACTAAACTTTTCTGTGGGCATTGGTCATATGTATTTTCCGGTACCAACGATAAAACTCTTAAAAACATACATACGAAATGCAGTCTGTTCTGTGCCAAACTGGCAAACACCTGTGCCGTGACATTGATTGTAGACGACAGTTGACTGCCTTCTTCTCCTGTTTTAATCTTATCAGTCACAGGTGCTTCAGTTGTAATACAGCTGATTAACTGAGACAACAGTCTTAGATAATCAATAGGCCAAAATATATGAAATGAATAAACAATTACTAAATTCAGATACTTACATGCGGTAGTGTACTTTCGATTTCGCTGTCGTCTACTTTCGCTTTCGTACAAGAGTTATTTTCCTTACCGACAGATGGCGTTCCGGAACTTGATCTTTAGATCTACTTCCGGTTCAACTATTTGACATCATCAGAAAAAGATAGGATACTATAAAAATATGTCTTACGCGTATTTGTTTAAGTACATTATCATAGGAGATACAGGTATATAAAGAAAAAACTTCGTTAATAGATATGTTTAAATAACGAGTGAAATACTGCTGCCGTTTCGGCATATTGTCTCCTTCCTAAGTATCGATTTTTGTTTACACATGCAAAAATGGCGACGCAGTATCAGTATGACAGCTGAGAAACAGTGTGTTTTACCCGGTGTTCATAAGGTTTTGCATAAATAGTCTAAGTACGTTTTCAGTACTAGAAACTGTTGTTATAGATTTAATATCAGTTAAACTTACTAACATGCTTCCTTTTCAGTGAGATTGATTCATTGAGAAACTCCTTATGAAAATTTAAGTTATTTAATATTATTATAGGTGATATTATTATAGGAATGAGGAATTTGAGGATCTTGTTTCAACAAAAACAGTATAAGACCAAGATGAGGGTAAAGTTAAGTTATTCTTAACTTTTACTTCATGTCTTGTTTGTTGCTTATCGCGCATGTCTCAATATCAATAGTTTGGTTTGTACTAATGTTTTAGCTCCATTGTGAAGAAAGCTTGACCCTTATCGAGTCACTCTTGAGTCCAGTTTCTGGAAAAACTAGTACTGGTGTCATTTTTCAGTGTTCTTGTTTAGTTGTTTGGTACTGTAGGTGTAAAAAGTTGTGGTTTGACCAGGAGAGACATCGTCGGACAACCATGGTTGTTGACTCCGCTAGGCTCCATAATCACGTATGGAGCGTAGCAGAGTCAGCAACCATGGGTGTCCGACGATGGCGAGAGGACCAATTATGGACTATTAAAAAGTTTGAAATTGCCACTGATGTGACTTACATTCAGTAATGTTTTATTCCGCTTTTATCATCCCTAAAATTCACAATCTAGCATTGTCAGTATTTAACATTTTTCATGGAAGAGGTTTGGATTAAAAGTAGGAAGCAAGGGATGGTGCTGTGGTTGAGTGGTTGGGGGACTGGAAGTTTCAGATATGCTTTTCAATGTTTCTCAACCGTCTAGAGATGAACTGTTTAAGATGATATGTAGCAGTCAGGCTGCAGTGCCTTGAAACCAAGCTCAGGCAAAACAAAATAAATTATACTGTGCGACAGACCTACCTTATTTTTGAGCCTACCATAAAACGTTATTTGTCTGTCATCAGCTCATTTCATTATTTTCGAACAGCATTTAGCAATTCTACTTTATTTTCACTCAGAACTGTACAAGCAAAGTAGTTTCAGTTACATCTTTACATGATAAATGATCCATCTCATAGTCATATGTTTTTACTTATTATTCTGCTTTTTCATCAAATTACCATACTTTCTTTAAAAAATAATACATTTCCTACCCACGTCTAAAAAAAATATATGTGACTTAAAAATTAGAGTGATTGCAGCTTAATAACTGCTCATTTTCATTGATGTTTATGAGTTAAAAAGATATCATTACTAATTAAGTATAATTGTTTCAGCTATGAAACTGTTTTGTGACGTGTTTGCAGAGAAATGACCTTTAGAATTTATTTTTGATTCTGAAAAATTAACAAAGTGTTTCTTATCAATAAATGTTGGATGCTAATTTGACTCTCTTAATGACACAAGTCATTTTAAAAGCAATAATTTAATGATAGTTGAGTTTTCCAGTTGCATACACATATAGGAAACTTTGAATTTAATCTCAAAGGGACATACATGTAAACAATACTCAAAGTTGTCTTATCATAAGGGCAAAGGGCATTATTAAAAAGGCAGGGCGCTGCAGAATAGGAACAGGGCGCCGTGGCCCGCTATTTAGGCCTAGCTGGAACACTGAATAGATTCCAAGTATTGAATGTTTATACATTTTTGTGAAATGATTAATCAACTTCAAGGTGGGGCATTATTTGTGTCCCCTGACAGAATTTGTTGCGTATACATAATTGTGTAAATGTATTTGTACTATTATAGAAAATATTTTCTTTTCATGATAGCATTTTCCAACTACAATGTAGATACCTTTCAATGCTACCATGTTGGCTTTTGTTTCTGTTTGAAATTACTTTTTTACTGCACAATCTATGTATGTCACTATGCCTTTCTTTTTCGCTAGTTATCATCAAAGGAAGGGATGCTAAATGTGTGCACTTTATGACAAATTTTTTCATGTTTAAATGACATGAATGACATTGGTTATTTATCGAGTCCTGAAATTCTTCTTTGATGGAGAACATACACTGCTCTTTACTTACCAAAAGTGCATGTTCTCAAAAAATGTCTGAGTATAAGGCCAAAATTAAAAATGTGTTTGTTTGCTGTCTCCTGACCAACCCTCTAAAAATGCTGCACTCCAAATATTTTTATCATGTTTATTGGACCATGTCGGAAATTTTATATTTTTTATTTTAAAAAAAAATGAAATTATTTTTTTTATCATGTCGACATGGAAATTTGAGAATGAGACAAATGGATATGATAATTTAAAATTTTCAAATAAAAAGAATAAAATGCCTACCTACCTACCCAACTTTAAAAATAAGGGTCGGGAGAGAACAAAGACTTTAAATGTGGCCTATTGTAACAATAGGAATGTTGCTAATTAACTTTACTACTGGTATGTATATTGATTTCTGTGAAGTTTCAAGAATTGTTGGATAATTTCTTTGTCCTGTCACTTAGCCATGCTGATGGTGTCAACTCAGATGCTATTACAGATGGTCCTTTAATACAACAGGTGCATATTGCCATACAATGGAAACTGTTTGTCAGGCACTGTGATGTAATAAATCAATAACTCTAGTTTACTATTGACACTTGTAATTGATTATTGATTCAGTAGAGACTAGATGCAGTGCTTCTGTGGTGTGATATGAAGGGGAAATTTCCATAATTTGATGTGTCATATTATTAGATTATCTTCAAGTTTGTTACCTATTAGCTCCTTGTCTATTTGTTTTGAAAACTAGATTTAGTTACATAGTATTACTGAATAATATAAATATGTCTTTTGGTTAAAATAAAGAATGAAAGATATATTTATTTTTTATGCAATTTCTTACATATGACAATACAGTATTTACATTAAGCCTTTTTGTCAACAGTAGAAAATTCCATTTATAGGTATTTTAAATTTCAAAAAAAGGCCTGTTAGTTACTGGTACTAAAAATTAAAGAGAAAAAATATGAAAATTAAATCATAGTTTAAAATTAGGTTGCTTATATCTTGCTGAAATGAGCAGGTGTAGTAAAATAGTTTTTCTTGGACATAGGTACATTGTAAAAAAATGTGTTGACTACTGTATTATGCAAATTTTTATGGCATTTATATCGAATCATGCATTAATTATTGTTGCAGCATTTAAATATTAAATGTTTGTCTTTGTGTCTTTCAGGTGTTGGAAAGTCATGTTTGTTACTGCAGTTTACAGATAAAAGATTTCAGCCTGTTCATGATTTAACTATAGGTAAATTTAATACTTCCTACAACACCATACCAAATAAATTCCTGTACATAGCTTTACTAGGTACATGTGTAGAATCTCAAATCTGAAGATATGGATGAAAACAGTTTATCTGTTATCGGTGGGGTCGAGAGAATTACACATCTTCATATGAATGTCATCTTTAACTCTATGCCACATAGATACTCCTTTCTACTCCTTTACTGATTGCCCCATACATACTCCTTTTAACGCCTCTACTGACTACCCCATAGATACTCCTTTCTACTCCTTTCAACTTGGTCAGGTTTAAATGCCAGAAAATCAATAAAGTATAAAAACAATTTTTCTTACAAAAGCATTTTGGTGAAGTTTAATCCTAGTGCAATAAAATTCTTTCACAAAAATTTGTAGTTACTTATAAGAAAGTTATTGCTAATTTACAGCTAAAGACAGGTAGAATTTTTCTAATTGTCAAGGACTAGTTCTGATAGGATAATAACAGATTTTTACAGAAAAAATGTTGCAGATATAATTTTCTACATGACTTGATTTTAACATTTTCCCTTAGGGAATATGTGACAACCAATTAAATTGCTGAATTCCATAAAGCATGTGTCAGGACAATATGGGATTAATGATTACATAATCAGGTGTGTATATTGACCACAGCTATCAAAACAAAGCAATTAGATGACCCTTGGCATCACTTTCAATGATCTCCAATCATAGTGTTTTTATAAGCTGATTAAATTTCTTTTGATCATGTTTCTTATCAAAACATTAAATATTAATCAAATTTTATGACCCATGAATATCAACAACAACAACAACAACAACATTTATTCGGCATTAAGCAAAATTACAAAGCTTCTAGCCTAACATAAGGTTGACAAATGACAAAACATGAAAAGGTGAAAAAAGATCACCTAATTCAAGGGAAAAATGAAATATATAGAGAAGCCTCTATTTCAAATTATTAGTTGTTTTGACTTATATATAGATATATTGAAATTATAAATCTACTTCTTGTCTACGTTTATTCGCAAAATACAAAAATTTTGACAGGTTAACTATTTCTTTTTTATTTCTTGACATCATTAGTGTATCAAATTTATTTAACGTTGGCCAAGTATAATAAAAGGTTTCAAATATTTTTTGCGTAAATCTGTATAATGAACGCATATTAACAGGAAATGGTATTCATTTTCTACCATATTGCAATTACAAAATTTGCAAGTTCTTTCGTTTCTTTGTATATTATTGTGTCTCCCTCTTTCAATTTCTAAATTATGAGATGATAAACGAAATCTGCTTAGCGTAATTTGATATTTTTTCTCTAAAGTATAATAGTCAAGATATGGTTCGAGATTAAAGTTGTGTTTAAATCTACAATATGTTATTAATCTCATGCGAATTGTTTATATCTGCATACCAAGTTTGGTGATACTGGTCATATATTCTTTTGTTTAATAGTTTCAAATGGTATGTTATAATTTTCAGTATTATACCAAATATCTGACATACCCAGACTATCTAGAATAGATTTTATTTGATGAGCCCAATTTAAGCCTTTGTATGTAATGTTATTTAATGTGTCTTCCTTGAGTATTTTATACACTCGCTTAACAAGAGAATTGTCGCTTAATTTTTGATTTTTATCCAGTATCTGATCTATTTAGTTTTCTTCTGAATTTCATCGGTACTCTACCAAGTTCACCATAAAGCCCAGATAGATTTGTGGATTTGTTAACATTTAGAATTTTTCTACAAAATTTTGTGTGAATTAATTCTATATCTTTTCCATCATTTCCTCCCCATATTTCTGAGCAATAGTTAGTACAGAGGAAACAAGCGTGTCAAATAATTTGCTTTTTCCGAAGTTTTAAATTCGAACTGTTGAAAAATAGAAAATAAGCTAAATAAGGCTTTTGATGCTGGTCTGCAATATGTTTTTGGGTGCGATGCCAGCTTCCATTTTTAAAGAGTTGTATACCTAAATATTTAAAAGATGAGACTACTTCAACTTTTTTCATTGTAAAGGAAAAATCATAACAAGTTGGTCTCCCCTTTTCGAAAATCATGACTTTAGTTTTGTTTATGTTTATTTTTAAACCGAATACATTGCAATAATTTTCTATATCATATAGCATAGATTGTAATGTTTCTGGTTTGGTTGAAAACAATACTTGATCATCTGCATATAGTATCAAAAATAGACTAAGTTCATTTACAGAAAAAATTCCATCAAGATCTGAATTGATGTTATTTACTATATCGTTCACTGAACATCATGAATAGGAGAGATGAACTGGGGTCACCTTTGTTTCACGCCCTGATGTGAATTGATAACATTCGGATAAACTTGCCCATTTTGCTTTACCGAAGAGCGCACAACAGAATACATCGATTTGATGGCTTTACCATTTTAGTGCTAACGTTTTCAGCAATAAGTTTTTGCCATAAGAACGAACGGTTTATTTTATCAAAACATTTTTCGTAATCTATGAATATAGAGTAAACTTTGCGCCCAGAATGTAAAACTTTTGATATCACTGAGTGTAATAAAAATATACAATCAATCGTACTTTTTCCTTTCTGGAACCCAAACTGAGAGTCAATAAGTTTTTCATTCTTTTCAGACCATGTAGTTAATCTATTTAGTAAAATCTGTGAATATATCTTTGATAATATATTATTCAAGGTAATACCGCGGTAGTTTTTTGTTTCTTTCGGGTCGCAACCCTTAAAGATGGGGATAATATAACCCAAGCCCCAATTTTCAGGATACACTGCGGTTTCAAATATTTTATTAAAAAGTGAAACAAGATCTGTAGAGATTAAACTATACGCAGCTTTAATAATTTCTGCCGATATTCCGTCTGGCCCTACAGACTTAAAGTTATTTTGTTTAAATACTGCTTTATGTATCTCTGTTTCAGATATAGGTAGGTCTAATTCTTCGCCTATGATATTTTCTATGTTGATATCATTATCATTTAAATTACTATCATCACCATAAAGTGTATTAAAATGTTCATATAAATGTTCAATATTGATTTCTTCGTTTTTTGTTTTTTTCTTTCCGTAGCATTTTTTTATTGATTTCCAAAATTTGCGTGGCTGAGTAGTTGCCATACTTTCTAGTTTCCGTCCTTCTTGTAACTTATATTTATATTTAATTTTGCGTTTAATTTTATTGTATTTTGTTCGCATTTTGACAAAATGTTTTCTGTTTTCATCTGTATTATTTTTTAAAAAGAGATTTCTTGCCCTTTTGTATTCTCCTTTAGCTGTATAGCAAACGTCATTGAACCATTTCGGTTTATTCGGGTAGGAATTGTTATTATTGGCAACATTTATATCTATGCCAAAAGTTTTCATTGCTTTTTATACAAAATCTCAGATAAACTTCGTCACTGTATCATTAACTGATCTATCATTATTTTCGTGTATTTCGACTAAATCATTCGCAACTGATGATTTAAATAAATGTACTTTTTCTTCGTCCCATACTATTTTTTTTCAGTTTTTATCGTATTTGTATTTATGTTGCTTTCAGGTTTATTACCTTTTTTAATAAAACTGAAATAAATCGCTGCATGATCGGATAACGTAGACCATTGCTGAATATTAAAATCATTTATTGTATTAATATTACATTTTTCTATCAAAAGATAATCCGTAACACTAAGACCACGTGATGAGCTAAACGTATAATTACCTACTCCGCGATCTTTATGAATACGACCATTGGCTATCACGTGATTTGTTAGTTTACATAGTGATGCGAGTCTCCGCCCATTTACATCAATTATTTTATCTCTATTGTGTCTGATCGGTATTACATATTCTTCAGTAAATATGTCATTACTATGCATGTTTAAGTCAATGTACATGTCATTTTCTATGAAATCGCACAAGTTACCTGTTCTACAATTTAAATCCCCTGTGACGTACGTTTTCCCTAACTGATTAAACTTTTCTATTCCTTTCTCAATCTCTTCAAAAAAGTCAAAATCTTTATCATAAAAAATTTTTGAACCTGTTGGTGGAATGTATGCATTACATATGTAAACATCTTCGTTAAAATGAAACAAATCATGATTAATTTTTAACCAAATAATACCAAATTTATGTTGCTCAACAACTGAAATTTTAGAGTTCAGTTCGTTTGAAAATAAACGGACAATCCTCCACTGTACCGACCTTTTTTAGTTCCAGTTGATTTGAGTCCGTATACATGGACACTGTTATATCCGTTTAAATCCAAATTTAGTGAATGTTTTTTACTTAACCATGTTTCACAGAAAAAAGAATGTCATAACTTTTCACATAATCAAAAATTCTTCGCCTGACAGTTTTCTAGATAATCCATTTACATTCCATGAAAGGATTCGTAGCTCCTCCTGCGACCCCTAAATAGAAATCTCCTGGAAAGGCCCATTGTTGCCATCACGGACTAAGAGTTTAGCACGGCCCATTTTACTGTTTTCCCAGATGCCTTTTTCTCGCTCCATCGCTGTGTATAAATCTCGTCTTTTTGCTAGGACGGACTTTGTTTGCTGTACTCCGACGCCTTTACTTTTCGTTTTTAATTCGCCTATTTTGTCTTTTGGCTGTGATTCGAACCAATTCTCTATCCTTTTGATTCGTGAAATTTTGCGACAATCGGTCGTATACCTTTTCCTTTCTTTTGCCCAATTCGATGCGCTCTTTCAATTTGAATCGATTTATGAATTTCTAAGTCATCCTTGATTAAGTCTAAAACGAGATCTTCACAATTTTCGCCCACAGTTTCCGGTATTCCATGGAATAACAAATTGTCTCTGAGGCTACGAGCCTCCAAGTCGCCAACTTTCTTACTTAATTGCTGATTTTCTGCTTCTAGCACGGACACATGTTTTTCAAAAGATTGACACATGTCTTTTAAACTTACAATTTGGGTTTTTGATTGTTCTATGCATTTCTTTTGTATTGTCATATTCACTACTAAGAAAAGTAGACGCATTTTCAGTTTCAATAAGTCTCGTATCCATGGATTTATATTTATGCTCTAGATCGTCCACCTTACAGTTCATTCTGTTGACAAGTTTTTCTATGTTTTCAATTTTTGACATGGATTTCTTTGATCAATTTGACATCTTCCATGAGTTCGGTTACCCATGTTGGTGGGGAAGTTGTCACTTGTTGGAGGGGTGTAAATGGTGGCGACTGAACGTATTGTCCACATAACTGAGGATTCGCATAACTAGCCATATTTTGTGCAGGATAACCCCCTGTTTGCATATTCTGCATATTACTCATTTGAAATGTGAAATAATCCGGAGATGATATATGTAAACGTTTATTTTGATTATTCACTAAGTCGTTGTTATTTACACTTTGCGGAGTACACGACTGATTATCGCTCAAACCGGTTTGTTCACAATGACCACTGACCTGTGTAATGTCCGTGTAAAGCGGCGAAGTGGCCTTTCTTTTTCCACCTTTTTCCACCTTTTATTATTCTTTCCAGTGTCCTTTTCCTTAGATTTTTTCTTCGCAGGCATGTAGCTATTACTTTATAAGCTTCTTACAGTAAATTTAATCCAGTCTTTTTACGATATTTCCAAATTTTCCCCATAAAACCGGAGAGCTCAAATTTCATGTCTTGTCACTACATCACGTGATAATATACATCTGTCTATATATATCTGTTGATTTCATAATCCCAAAAAAATACAATGGATTGGTCAACATGATAATCCAATGAAAATTAAAAATGATTAAAACACGCCCATTGTTTAAATCCCTATTCTTGTAATTTATAACCCTTCAATTTGTGTTTGAGAGTTAGATTCTAAATTATTCTGTCTTCTTTCATTTACTTTTAAAAACACTCGGAAAGGAAATACATTTAGACTGAAAATGCCTAAATATGTTTAAAAATGTGAAATGACTGTTTTTAAGACTCACAATTCAAGAAATATTCATCACACAATTTTTAAATTTATACCATTAGAAAGAAAATTTAATCATGAAAAACTTTTATACTGGTCAGTAAATGATTAAATGAAGTGTTAATAGAAAACAAATAGCTTGAATAACACAGGTACCCTTTTTTGAATTTTTACCAATAACCTGTATGGGGATAGTGTACAGATAATGCTATTATCTGTATACGGAAAGTAACACTGATAAGGCTTAATGTGTATGAGGCATAGAGTTAAGCAGCAGGTTGCCTGTAGTACTTGCACCAGTACAGACAGCCTGGTGGTCCCTAAAAACCAGTTTAATAAATCTAGAGCAGACATTTGATAATGCCCATCTTGCTGAGGCTTTGCTAGCTTACCTACATGGACTGTGACATTTCTAATTAAGTTTCATATGTTTCATTACTAAACATGCTGGATGTAATTGATATGTATTATTTCATAAAGACTTTATTCTTAGATTCCTTTGGAAAGCAGTGTTAGCACTGGTCCATTTTTTCCATGTGTATGGCGCTGTTTGCCTACACAAACATATCATTAAATGATGTCTTCAAAAGTTGTAGCCAATTCAGTTCCTTTTGAGCCAACTTAACAATAAATTGCAGCAGATTTTGGCATTGGCTAATCCCAGAGCTAGCCCTGGGAAATCCTTGATTTATTATGTGTAAAATTTACGTATAAATTACGCATTATGTATTTATGTATAATATTTGTGACATTTGTTAAAGATGTGTAATATTTTCCAGGTGTGGAGTTTGGTGCTCGTATGATCTCTATAGATGGTAAACAAATCAAACTACAGATCTGGGATACTGTAAGTATGTCACAAAAAAACTCTGTGTTCTAAAGAATAATTTATCACCTTTCTCAGATTTTCTCCCAATGTACATTTTATTTTGTAACAGCTGTGCCTCTTCCCTGTCCCAACATTTCTGAAAACCCTTGCAGAATATTTGTGAACTTGATTTGATACCCCACACTATCCAGGGTTTTACAGGTCTTATCTTATTGAAACCTCATGATAATCACCTTAATTCTGAAATAAAACCAGTATGTGCTAACTCATATACCATTGTATAATACAGTAGTCTTAGACAGGAATAACTGTCTGAGGTTATTCAAATGTCTCTGTTTATTAGCTTGTCTTGCTCTAACTACACCTGATACTTTGTTTCATATTAATAGAGTTGCTCAAATCGTGGGAGTTTGGTGTAATTACGTTTCACTGTTTGTGGGCAGGTATGTTTTGTACAGTTTCATCAACAGTAATCAAAATACATTTTTGTTTGTAATTGTGCTTATTAGGTCCACCATCCTCTAAGGAGGCTATAATCGGTACGACCCGTATCAAAATACATGTATACTTGATATCATTTATATTGCAGGCTGGTCAAGAGTCATTTCGCTCTATCACACGGTCATACTACAGAGGAGCTGCTGGGGCATTACTTGTGTATGACATTACAAGGTCAGTTCATTTAGCAACCTGCCATACTTTCTTGTGTTTTAGTAAAACTTCCACTTCTGATTTCATTAACAATTAACATGATGCCAATGATGTGACAACCTCTTCCCTTTGTTGATGTCAGAGTATTTAAAACAAAAGAATCTATTCAAGCTTTTTCCATTTGCATCGTTGGTAATGTTCAATATCGATTGCTATGAATATTTATTATTTAATATTTTAATTAATATATAATACTATGAATATTTGTCCCTTATTTGACATATAAAGTTAGGGATGTAATCGATTCAAACGATATCGATATATCAACGATCAAACACTTTCGATTCGATATCGATTGCCGTTTTGAAAAATGGTATATCGAATAATGTTTTACAGTGCAATGATCTACAGTATCACGTTTGAAAATTTCATCAAAACTGAACCGAAATATAAGCAATCACTCCACTGAGAGTTCCGTATTTTTCTAACAAATGATAATTTAATTAAATCTGGTCTCATAGGCAAAAATATTTCAGCACTGCAAGGGTTGATATATATTATAGACCAGAGCCATATGTTTATAGTTCAAATAAAGTAAAGAGATTTGGTAGATTATGTAGTCAGTGACTTTTTTATGCCCGTGAATCGATATATCGCTGTATCATCAATATTTCTAAATCAATATGTCGATACAAAAATTTTAATCAATGACATCACTATATAAAGTCCTTTATATTGTCCTTCTTTGATGTGGTAATATAGAGTTTAATGAAACATAAACCATGCAGCAGGATTTAATTGTGAAATATATGATTAGCACTCCATTTCAGCAACAAAATATTCATTGTAAAATGTTGATACCACGTACATTTGTTTATGCTCCTGGATTGTTCAATGGTGATTTTCAGGACACATTTAGTAAACAGTGTTTTTATTCTTATTTCTCACCTTTTTACAAAATACCTCATGAAATTCATTAGGATATGGAATTTAAGAGAATAAAATGGTGTGTGATGAATTGAAATACATGTATTGTCTTTGTCAAAGTTTCATCTTCCTGCAGTCTTACCAGATGTTAGTTACAAATACTTGTGTATTTTCAGACGTGACACCTTTAATCACTTGACCACATGGCTTGAGGATGCGAGACAACATTCCAATTCAAACATGGTCATCATGCTGATAGGTAACAAAAGGTAAGAATTTTAGTGTCTTGCTGGCGAGAGTGAATGGTTGATTTCTACTATGATTATTGGAGGAAGATAAAATTATGCAAATGTTGCAGGCAGCAAACATCTGTTTTAATGGTCCCTATCATAGGATCTGCCCTAGGGACTAGTCGTAACTTCACGAAAGCTTGTAACAAATCTGGTTGGTAATATGAAAAGAAACAAACCAATTACACTTTTTCACATACACGTAATTTACATTTTTCACGCCAGATTTCATGATTGTTGTTGTTAGATTTGTTTTTCAACAAAGTATGATAAATGAGCATCTTACAAGCCCAGAAAGATATTTCAGTTTGAAATGTGGGTAAATTTGATAAAAGTTTCTGTTCATCTTTCACCCTATCACATCTGTCCCGTTTGGCAAATACATTGATCAGAATTTCATGCAAAAATGTAGTTTGTGAATGTGCAAGAACTACTATTTGATGTAAAGTTAACAATGTTTATAGCTAAATAGACTGCCGATTGTGACCGACGCAGGACTCTTTTATTCAAACATTAATTGAAGGAATTCTGATTGCTCTACATTTTGTATATAAACAGTGATCTGGAGGCTAGACGTGATGTCAAGAAGGAAGAAGGCGAGGCATTTGCACGAGAGCATGGTCTCATTTTCATGGAGACTTCAGCAAAAACTGCAGCGAACGTTGAAGAGGTATATATATATACAATGTAGTACATTATCCAATCCTCGTAACTGAAATTGAGACACTCACAGGTAACTGACAAATGTACATTTTCGTGCTCATATCAAAAATATAGAAAGTGAAGGCTTTGGTTAGAGTACAGTAATTCTAAACCGAGTTCAGAGAATTATAAATTTAGAGCAAAATAATGAGTCAAGATGATTTTAAATGTTGTGTGGCTTGTGAATATACATGTAAATTGTTATGATTTTCTTTTTGTGCACCTGTACGTATTTGTGGTGTATTCAGTTCTCACTTTAAGGTTATTTCTGACAATATGATGACTTACGTTCACAGGGGAAATCTGATTTGTGAAAACAGCAAAAATTATTCAGCTATGTAAAATTCCGTGAAAGAATGTGTTTAATATTAGTCTGAAACATTCTTTATGACACAAAAACATAGTTAAAGGTTTTGGGAAATCAGATGTGAGATTCTGGCATTTATATCTATATATTCTTCATATATTATGTAATCTTCATAATACTGCATTCAATTTTCAGGCATTTATAAACACAGCTAAAGAGATCTACCAAAAGATACAGGATGGAGTTTTTGACATAAACAATGAGGTAATTAGTTGAGCTTTTTGTGTTGAGATTATAATTCAAGTATTAAGGCTAAAGAACTAAATTTATATACCGGTACTATCTGCTCCAGGTTTTAATGGATTGAGTAGACTTTAGTTGAGATATAATATGACAAAATCACAAAACAAAGACTGATCGATCTTTGTGTGTTTAAATTTTTCCCACCTTTTCAATAGTACTTGACAGCTAGTTGACGCCTAGTCTTGTTTGGGTTTCTGAAAGAAAAGGTTAAGCACAGTTGATACAGTACTTGCTTATCAGTCTAGGGGTTCTTGATTTGAATCTTGACCTTGCCTCTGATGTTGATGAATCATCTTGCTTTGCTGTTGATTCAAGTGGAAAATATTTCAGGAACAAGTGTGTCTGCTGTCTACCTATAACAAACTGAAACACTGTTAAAAATAGACATTGAAGATGAAAGGCACAAACAAACATAGCTAACTTCAGCGCATTTTTATCTTCTATGTCAGAGGCCGGTATAAGGCATCTTCTCCAAGTTTTACACAAACTGTGACTTAACACCAGGATTTGAGTGTCCCGTCAGCTAATTATCACTTCAGTTTTCCCCAGATCAAGGGGCTAGGGTGTGCCTTCCCTCAAACTTGGAAAAAATGTCTTTCACTTTTATGTTCTGCCTATTTTGATATGAAATTGTTACATTTCTGTCTAATTTTTTTCAGGCCAATGGCATCAAGATCGGACCACAACATTCACCTTCCAATCCCAGCATGCCATCTGGTGGTGGTGCAGCGGGACAGAGCGGCGGATGTTGCTAGGAAGATTGTCATTTTGCGCCATTTCATATTTTGTAACAAACCTCATTGTATCAGTGTTCTAAAAATGGTCACAAGGAATCTTGTACAGTGCAATTTTTAATACCAAAGAGCAAAAAAACCCAACAAGATTCAGACTTTTAAGAAACATGTTTTTGTGCGGGTAGTGGATAGCCAGGGCATTGGGTAAAGGTATAGGAAGGACTTTTGAAGCTGCGCAAGATGTCTTAAAGAACAAAATGAAGAAGTTCAAGTGAACGTGACCAGAAAGTCTTTTCGGAATAGCTGAAAGATGTTTTTCGATTTTGCACATGTTTCTATATCTAGCTGTCCAACTCATAGAAATGAAGCATTCTGTCTTTGGGCAAGAAGTAAGGGTTGTGCATAGATGTAAATACCTTTCGACATAAATTTTGTTATATTGCCTATTGAAAACTAAGCTTATTTTGAAGGCTTTTGATTTAATCAGATGAATTTAGTGCAGAAATTGTTACGGAAAAAAAATCAGATACCTGAAGTGTTATCTTTCGGTGATTATGCATTTGAACAGCTACCGGACAGAAAAATAGACATCAGCATCAGGTTGGTTCAAGATAAAAAGACAGAAATCTCGTAATATTCATGTAGTACAGTTCATGTAAATTTGTCACATTTTAACATGGCATTAGCAGTGACAACTGTAAGAATGATTTACGTATACTTAAACCGAACTTTAATTTTCCATATATGGTACTTTATGGTCAGTCACTCCCTCGTATAGAAGAACTTGATGTAGTTTTATGCTAGTTTTTTCATGTTTGTCTTGTTAGAAGTTGGAGGTAAATAAAAGCAACAATTTTCATTCCTCAAGAAAAGGACCACAATTTGAAGTTCTGAAGTAGGTTAGCATGGTGTAATTTTTTCAGGTTAGAATGATGTGAAACTGTGAATTGGCTATTTGTTACATTACCTTTAAAGGAATGTGGCTGATCAAGAAATGGCTAGATTAATAGACTGGAGATGGCAGTGTGTATACGACTTAATGTGTTTACAATTTAGTGTGACTGATTTTTTAAAATGTCAAAGGAAGATAATGAAGATTGAAAAATTTGCAGCAAAATACAGTACAAAAAGATAAGTCCTAATAAAGAGCTTTTGCACACTTTTTCACATGGGAGTATATGCATGTATAAAAAAATGACTTTTACGTTTGAAAGGCTTGATATATTATAGCACTTTTTGAAAATACATCTGCATCTAAAACCAGTACTTACAATCAAGAAAAGTAGTTTATCTTCAGTCACAGCTCTCACGTTGGTGGTCTCCCTTTGGAATATGGGTCTGAGGTGTATAAGTAAATTAATGACAGTCGTGATCAAGACAGGATTGCAGGTGACAGAGACATAATATTTTTAAAACTCATTTTGATTGGTCAAATCCTACGAGTCAAAACCCATTTTTCATGTCAGTTTGGCATTTCCAGAATTGCCTCCGTTACGCATTCTGATTTGGGATTAGAGAAGAACTGGTCCAGCTGTGTTCAATTTATCTTGTAATTTTGTAACATAAGACTTTCAATGTCCTGCCACCCTGTCACCTTACTAACATTGCATGAGCTGCTTTGAGTTGTTATTTTTGTGATATACAAATTGTAACAAAAATTCCAATGAATTCCAGAATGGCGTTTGTATGTAATTCATCTTTAACATTTATATGTTTTATGTTGTTTTGGTGCGAGTGTCGTGGACTTTGTGTATATGTTCATGAAGCAGTGAAGTGCATTTCTGAAAGATATTATAACATGTTTATGAGTGCCCCAAGACTTAGTGCATAATTGTTATATGTTTTACATGTAGTGTCTACAGAACATGCGCTTTTTATGTTTGTGAGGCTTCATTTATAAGCTGGATCAAAATTTTTTAAATGTTACCATTCACTAATTAGGCAGGTCAGAAATGATTTTCATAATGCACATCTCGTATTTTTAAGAATTAAGTGACCATTTTTGGTACAGACTTTGCCATTTTTAGCTAATTAGATTACCTGTGGTCTGCAAGATATCTAAAGTACACACGTACTTGCAAGACCTTCTAATAAAGTATACCTTGTTTTAGACACAACGTTAGATTGGTCACTTAGTAAAATATGATGTCATGATCTATAATGCATAAATAAAGATATAGGGATCTGCTTGAAACCACTGCGAAAAACATTGATATTAAAGTAGGAAAAGTTATTTAGTGTAATCATAATTTTTTGTTTCTAGTTTAAGAAAAGCATTTATTTGCTGCTTAGTTTTAGTTGCTTTGAATACACATAATTTCTGCTTGTATCTTAGGTTAAAGGCTAGGAAAGGATGAAACTAAGATTGCACTTTCATACTGTAAATTGTGTAATTTCCGTATGACATAAATTTCGCGATTTGTGAGCCTTCAGACTTATTTGTGAATTTTCAGTTCTCAGAAGGAGAATTCTTTAGTAAAATTTCTATGTGAAAAGAATCTTTGGTGAGATTTTTAAATAAGGAAAGAGGGAAATTCGCAAAAATAGTGAAAATTAATCATTGCCAGAATTACCCAATTTACAGTAAATTGAAAATATATTAGGTGTATACTGTTTTATAAACAAAAGATTTGCATGGATCTGTTTGCAGAATACTATCACACATATTTAGCTTTAAGTTGAAAACCCCAACTAACTATTCTTAACCAAGTAAATGTAAAAAGTAACCTCAAATGAGTTATTAAAAAGATTGTATCTTATAAGATAAGTGTAGATGAAATGCATTAGTGAAGAGGTACCAGTCTCTTGCAATTGATCTCTTTTTGCAACTCATTTGTTCAGTTTGGGTCAGTATCAGGATCACATAGGGCAGTTAAACTAACAGTCCATAAAAAATTAGGGTTGTAATTAAACATTTTGAAAGAGTTTATAATGTATTGTATGTATCAAGGTCAGTGGAAAACCAAAATCTCTTTAAACTAAATTCAAAATATCTGACATACTTTAACCATATCAAGCGGTATCTTAAGTCCAAATTTAACTGACATTTAACTTAACAGGAGGTTAAGTTTTCGAACAACAGGTTCTTGGAATTTTAAAATTCTGAGTGTGATACGGAAAAAAGAATCTTTGGGCTTGAAGCTGAATATATATGGTACATTGCAAGGTTTGCTTCACAGCATGTTATTTGTTAGAGATTATTTAGTGTTTTATTTAACTTGTTTATTTAATGTATAAAATAGATATAACCGATGTGCAATTTTATTGATATCTTTCTAGAAGTAAGACTTTTGTGTGGCTGTTGTTGTACTTATGTTGTTGACAGGTATGAATGGTATATAAAAACCTAATCTTTGGTATTGTAATACAGAGGTAATTTTATTGTTCCTTGTATCAAGTTATGGTATGCTGTTAGTGAGAAACTGAAAATTGTGTTAAGGCAACTTACAGTTTGTGCATGTCTAATTAAATTTAGAAAACACAAATGGGAATATGTACAAATTAGTGAACTGTTATTGCCTTTGTATTATGATACCTTTTTTAGATTTTTTGACAGAATGTTTTATTTCCGTGTTGCATTTTTTTTCAAACTTGCACTCTAACTTTAGGGTCATAGGTGCACACGTCCTTTGTTTCACGATAACTTTGGTTAAGCACCCAGTCTAAGGAAAGAAAAAGGTTATTATGGCCAATTAAAGCAAGTGGTCACCAAACATAAGTGTATTTCTCTTGAAAATTAATTGGATTTAGTAAAACTTTCAAGTGCATAAAGGAAGTGACTGTTAAATCAGACTGTTGCCAAAAGTAAGTGATGGCTAAATCTTGCTGTTGACACAAGGCAAATGACTACTAAATCTGTTTGTTGCTTAAAGCATGGTACTGCTAACTCTAGGTAGCCTCTTAACTTAGACTATTTTTCCTACGAATAATTGGGATATATATAATCTGGCAGCTGCATGAGACAAGTGATGGCTAAATAAAGATGTCTGCAGACAAGTGCTACTACCAGAAAAGTAAAACCTGTAAGCTTTTAGCATTCTTGTCTGATACAAATTGCCCATTTTATTGTCAGGAACAAATGGCTTACATAACTTACAATGTTAAAGAATACAAATAACCTACTAGTTAAAATATTAACAGCTGCCTTTCATGTTGTAAAAAAGTATCAATGAAAACGTGCTAAATTGGAATTTCTTTCCAACTGCCTCTTTTATTACAAGTTCTGATTACTATCGGTAGATACAGTTGGCATCAAATTGTAACAATTAATCTTAATAATGTATAAACATGACAAGTTAGTTTTTTCATACCTACAGCAGACATGTTCACAACTATAGGTAAACATGAAAGATGTGTGAGTGTTAGATATTTTATTTGCACATAGAGAAACTTACAGTCTCGATTATAAATGCTATTGTCTATAATGAATAAAAGGGATCAGCAAATATTATTGGTGTTGCTTATTTTCCCCCTGATTTTTGCAATGTTGCAAGCAAGGAGATCTGTAACAAAGTTTCCTTTGTGTTACATCCACCATTATACCAGGTAGGAAAATGACAACATAAATAGATAGAATATTCTATGGACCCCCCAAAAAATGTAACTTCATTGCTAACATCACATGGCATTTAGTGCAAGTGTGAGCTCTTAGGATTGATGATAGTCCAGCATTTTGCTTCAAACAACATTACCCTGAAACCACTGGGCCAATATTGCCGAAACTTGGCTCTGCTAAAGTTTTATTACACGCATCACATGGGAAAAACTCTAAAATCAACTTCTCTGAAACAACAAGGGAGTCATAATTTGAACAATCTTGGTAGAGGTCCACTAGGCAATGCTACATGCTAACAAGTGATTTCAGAGAAGATTTCTAAGGTTCCTATATAAGCCTATGTTTTATCAAGTGACACCAGGACATTGTCAATTATGACCTGGGGGTTATAAATTGAACAATCTTTAAAGAGGTCCATTAGAAAATGATACATGCTAAGTGTCTAAGCTCTAGGTCATGATTTCAGAGAAAAAGATTTCCAAAGCTTTCCCTATATAGGCCTTTGTAAAATCAAGTGATACCTTGGGCGGGGTCAATTTTGAGCCAGGGGTCATAATTTGAAAAATCTTGGTAGAGGTACACTAAGCAATGCTGCATGTCAAATATCTACGCCCTGGACCTTCTGGCTTTTGAGAAAAAAAATAAAAGTTTTTCTTGTTACAGCAAACTGATTTCTCCATTGAATGAATTTTTTAACACTTTTGATAGAGCTTCATGCAAGGAACATCCCAGCCAAGTGTCATCAACATTGGCCCACTAGTTTCATGACGGACAGTGAGCGGTCCTAATAGCTCACCCTGGCACTTTGTGTCAGGTGAGCTAAACCAAGCCTGCTGGCTGACGTGATCTGGCAAGGGGTCCAAGTTATGAGATAAAGCAGCAGCCAATAGACCCGAAGTCAATAAGACAACTAAATCTGTACCTGTCACAGACTATCAAATTCTTAAACACTATTTGTTTAAAATTAATTGTCATTAGCTCTAGAATAAATTCTACACAATTTACTGATAATAAGCTTACAAATAAATTTGTTCGAAGAGGTGAAATATAATTCAGAACGAGTAGAACAAGTGAAAAATGTGCATAGTAAAACACAAACAAATAATATCTATGAAAAATAAATCAATCTAAAAGTATTATTTACTTATAGATGATAATCACTGCTAGTGGGGCTCGAACTCGTAGCCTCCAGAATAAGTGGCAGACACCTTAACCTACACACCACCTGTATGATTTGAAGGTAAAATTGTGTAAATATCAAGAAACGGTAACACTTATTCATATTTTCATCCGCTTTTAGAGTTGTCTAATTGGCAGAAACTATACGCATGCAACTGTAAATCTACATAGATATACATTTTACAGGTGTTTTAAATCAACAAAGATCATGTAAAAATGTACCGTTGCTGCAAAGGGTCTATACTGGTACTGATCACGTTGAAGGGAGACAACTAAAAAACGAGTACAAATACCCCACTGTGGTTACTTCCCCCTACAGTGTACAGCTCAACTTTTGATAAGGTATAAGAGAGACAACTCAAAAACTTTTTTTTGCTTACGAACCCAAAAAATATTTTCCCACGGCGGTGTTTTGTGACTGTGACAAATTGTGATATTTACTTGGCGGACAATCACTGCAAAAATTGCATATTGTTTACTATTTCAGAGACAAGACCTGGCAAAATTAGGGTGAGCATTAAGAAGTAAACAATAAGACATAATCAGCATGGTCTTAATGCTAAGTAACCTTTTAAGTAGAGCTAACTTAAGAATGTATTACGTATGTTGTGATGACATAAGTCATATGCATATGTGTCCTGTTACGGTGTTTTACTGTTGTGTTTTAAATAATTGAAACATAATAATGTTTATGGCCTTAATCAATGTGAGTTTTATTCTATTAAGAAAGCTTCACGATGGCCCATTGAATCGCCCTCGAACACTCCTTCGTGGAAATAGCACAAAAGTGAGAGTAAGACAGTTTTCCATCGCTTTTAGTCGGACTGGGCCACATGTGGCATCGGTGTCATTTACCAAGAATACACCTCATGCACAGAATAAGATTCGAACCCGTGAATCCGTTCTGGAGACCAGCACCCAAATCACCCAGTAATTGAAGACTACACATATTAAAACATGTTTCCTGAATGAAATCTGACGGCAAATACATAACATTACAATGTTGTATCTTCACGAGAAAGTCGTTATTTTATTGTGCTAAACCCTCCGGAAACGTTTTCTGTATTTTTTTTATTTTTTTTTGCACAGTGAGACTGATTAAATTGCTTTCTCTTACATTTTAGCGTAGCAGCAACCGTCTTTTGAGTCGTTTTCAGTATGGTAGTCGCGGTTGCAGACAGTTGATCTTAACTGAATCACAATTCAATTTTAAAAGTTCAAAGCAAGAGTACATGAAGTACTAGCTATTAAAAAACTTAAAAGTGACACAATTTTAAATTACCGCGTAACAAACGATTAAACGTAATTTTTACCGTTATTTGTTTCAGAACGGCATTGGTCATGGCTGTATGTGCATTTTAAAGAAGTAGCCTTTGTTTCGTGATTTAACAACTGTACAATGCTTTATGCCAAATATATAAGCTCTGGTTCTTGTGTGGTTTAGACTTTTATACTGGGGCTATACATTTCATCTGTGTCGGCATATACCGGCACAATGTTTGTCTATTCGTTTCATATGGCAATGCAGAATCCGGCGCATCACCGGCATTTTTGAAACGTATATCCCCAATTTTGGTGATTTTTGTACAAAATGCACGTTAAAGGGAACAAACTGCTTCAGGAAGTTTGTACAGAGTGTGCCCTTAGTTGACTCCCTTCCACATGACCAGTTACAGTGTTGCAACGTGAACTTGGTTGATACAAAACATCTGTAAAATATAGTTTTAGGTATTAGAGGTCTCAGCCACAAATTCAAGCTAACATATTTGCTCTTATGGACGGACCTTAATAAAATTTGCTTCGAATCAAATCAAAAGTTTTAGGTATTGTACCTTCAACCATTTGGGTAAATCTTAACAAGGGTGAAGAAATTGATAAATTCTTCAATATTTCATACAATTTTACCATCCAGATAATACCTGAGGGTACGGACCGGAGATGAACTGAGTTAAAAAACGAAAATTGCTCTCGTAGTTTGTGTTGGTCCGACAGTTTCTGTGATGAAGAAGGCTAAAATGAGAACATAAGACATTTGTAAAAAAAATCGTGTTAAGTTGAAATATACAAGAGGAAGACCGTCACGTCTGAACTAACAGTTATTGTACATAAATTGTTCCGCCCTTTTGGGAAATGTAAAATACAAACATACATCGAAAATTGTTCAAAAACGTAACTAGGGTATTAGCTTAAGAGGAAACTTCAGTTACTGCTCATGTACAAGGCAGTCATAAACATACAAATGTCAAAAGTTGTCCTACGGATATCCTGGGAAATAGACAAATTGCAACATCTATTTAAAAAAGGACAGTCACCGACAGTGTGGTTCGAACCCGCCACCTCACTGATAAGCGGCAGACACCTTAACCTCTGCGTCATCGCTCCACTTGCATCAATTAAATGTTAAAATTATAAGAAAATGGTAAAATTTATTAATTTCTTCATCCGCTTCTAAATTTGTCAATTTGACAGAAACTGCACGTATGCAGCTAAAGTTTAGTTGGTGAATCTACCTAAAGCTACATTTTTACAGATGTATTATATCAAATGAGTTAACGTTAGAACACTGTTTCTAACAATGTGGACGGGAGACAACTCAGGAAATAGTACAAAATTCCTGTAGCAGTTTGTTCCCCTTACAGTACATTTTGTACAAAATTCACCGAATTTGGGGATATACGTTTCATAAACGCCGGTATTGCACCGGATTCTGCCTGGCTATATGAAACGAAAAGACAGAATATTTGTTTATAATGGCTAAGAAGTCATAAGAAGTTAAGAGATGTTAATTAGAGAGGGGCTATATGTTTCATCCGCACTGGAATATTTCGCGGTACGTGTATCTATTTGTTTCATATAGCCAGGCAGAATCCGGCGCATCACCGGCATTTTTGAAACATATATCCCCAATTTTGGTGAATTTTGTACAAAATGCACTGTAAGGGGAACAAACTGCTACAGGAAGTTTGTACAGAGTGTGTCCTTAGTCGACTCCCTTCCACATGATCAGTTAAAGTGTTGCAATGTGAATATAAACCAACAGTAAATTGTAGCTTAAAGTAGATTTACGAACAAAATTTTGGCTGCATGCGTGTGTTCTGTCAATTGAACAAATCATAAAAGTGGATGAAGAAATTGATAAATTTAAGAATATTTCATACAATTTTAACATCCAAGTAATACAAACAGGGTGGTGATGTAGAGGTTAAAGTGTCTGCCGTTCATCCTAGAGGTTGTTGGTTCGAGACCCGATTTTACTCCTTCTTTCCATATTTTCTTTTTAACATTTCCAAAACCACAAGACCTAGAATCTAGCTATTTGACAAGAATCATTGCCTAGTTGACCTCTACCAAAATTGTTAAAATCATGAAACCTTGGTAAAAATTGACCCTGTCTGAGGGTGGGGGATGTCCCTTGATGAAACATAGGCTTATATAAGAAAACGTTTTAAAAATCTTCTTGCCTATAACCACTGGACCTGGAACTTTGATATTTTGAATGTAGCATTATGCAATGGACCTCTTATAAGATCTTTAAAATCAGAACCCAAAGACCGTTTCTACTATAATTGATGATCTTGTAAAATAGCCAATGGTAGCAGGGTGAGCAAAACATGATCATCTTGGTTCTCTTGTTAACACTTCTGCGTTGGTGTGTAAAGCTGAATGTATAGCAAGCTGCCCAAAAGTGCCAGTATTGCTCTTCTTGTCTGGAAGATCAAACAGAGCTCACTGTGACCTTGATCTTTGGCACACTAACCCCCAAGAACAGTAGGACTCTTCTACTTAGTAAGACCAATCACACTGTCTACATTGTATTATCAGAAGACTCAATTACTCCAGAAAAACACATTTCTGCAACACACATTTCTGTGTGTCAAAGGGTGTAACTTCTGGTGGCAATATAGATCTCAAGATATTGAGCAGAAAATATTTTCAAATTTTGGGTCATTGTAACCTTAACCTTTGACCCATAAAACAATAGGGATCATCTACAGGTTGCAGGGAACCTTCTGAGCAAGTTTGATGAAAGCTGAATGAAAATTGTGACCTGTAGTGTGCTATCAAGGAAAAGCTAACTGAAGTCACTGTGACATTAACCTTAGACCCCCTGACCCCACAAAACAATATGATTATTTACATATTGCCAGGAACCTTCTAAGTAAGTTTTATGAAAGTTGAATGAGAATTGTGACCTGTGACATTATCAGGGAAAATCAAGGTCACTGTGACCTTGACCTTCGATCCCCGAAACAATACGGATCATCTACAGGTTGCAGAGGAACCATATGAGCAAGTTTTATGAAAGTCAAATGAAAAGTGTGACCTGGACCTGTGGAGTGTTATCAAGAAAAAGTTTATGGGTAACAATGGACAAACCACCATGGCATAAACTCTGCTGGACTTTTTCCAGTTGAACTAAAGAGCAGTAAAAAGACTAAGTACAATTTTTGTACATTTTTATTTTTCAACATAATAGTTTACATGAATCAGCAATAAAAATCATAACAAATATTCAAAAGTTTGGGTACAAACAGACAGATCTAGTGCCTAGGAAATTCTACAGCATACATTGCACAATGTACATGTTTTTGACATGTAGTAATCAAACTTCAGATAATGTATACATGTACATGTAATATCAATGGCAATGCATTCACCACAAACATAAGCACTTAACATGGCAATAGTTGCAAAAGGTTATAGGGGCTGGGACAAGATCAATGCTCATATATAATTGTACTCCTGCCATTTTTATGGTAGTCCCAACAGTCAAACTGTGGCACACCGTCAACTTATAATGAAAACATTCTTTAAGCATAGAATTAACAAAACATCCTGTAAATCATGCAGTATTAATGAGAACTTTATTTTCTTGGTTTTTTTTGTGAGAGCACTCGTTTACGAATTGGAAGTTCTCTAGAAAGGAACAATTTCCAGAAACTTACATAATACATTGTTCGCAAATTCACACACGCAGATAAAAACATTGCAAACTTTTGTCTTGAGAATTGAAAGAGATTTACCCTATTGCTGTAGGTTAACATAAATAACATGGGAATTCTTATGCAACTGTGCAATATGTGCCAATTAAATTACACAACACTATATAATAAGATTACCAGCATTAACAAAGCTGCAGAGCACATGTTGATGAACTTTATTGATAAGTTCAGGAGTTTTATAAAAATCTTACAAACATTAAAATTACAATTATGACTTTTATCTTCATGCAATTTTAACTACACTTTATCCATAATGTCAAACTTTTTATAATCCTGTCAGATTTCATACTGTGTGTTCATAAAAATCTACAAACATTAAAATTACAATAATTTCATCTTTGTGCAATTTTAACTACACTTAAGACACTTAAGACATAATGTCATACTTTTTATCTCATCAGATTTCATGCCAAATCACTGCATTTCACTTAATTAATTCATACATTGCCATTAAACAAATCCCTGTAATTAATATTTACAGCAGTTTTATAGACGATTTAATAATTCTATCATCAATTTAAATAACATATTTTCTGTTAATGATGCTATTTGATTATTTCCAAATTAAAATCAGATAAAGTGAAATTAGCAAGTATGTAAAGTGAAATCCACAATTACCCAGATCATACTTACCATTGATAAGAAACACATGCAATTCATTTGGCAAAGTGCAGCATTATGCATCATCATTAATTATTTTTTCACAGTAAAACAAAGTGTAAAAATGTTCAACAATGTGAAAAATGTAGATTAGCAGAGTTTCACAAAAAAACAAAACATGAGTGAGAATGGTAAAATGAATAGCTGGGAAAAAATATGTTTACTTGATGCTTGTTCAATAAAATAATGAGAATTTGACAAGGCTTGGTTGGTTACCTTGGCCTTAAATTCTGTTTAACTGTATTCGATATACCATCTTTAGATACAAAACTCTTATGTTGAATAAAGTTTAACACAAATCTCTATTTTTTACACTCTTACTTCATTCATATCACAATTTCTAGCATTTTTGATACACCATAAAAACAACACCAAAAAAATCATTTAACCAATTAATAACTAGAGCTATCACTAAATGTGATTAATACCCCCGAAAGACTGCTTTATAAACTGAGGAAGTTCGTAGTAACAGAATACCTTGCAAAACAAGAGGGCCATGATGGCCCTGTATCGCTCACCTGTCTACCATTGGCAAAAATAAAAGGTTATTAATAGCAGAAAGGATCAATTTTTACCTTTGGCTCATGATATCCTCTTAATAAGCCTATGTAAAATCAAAAGACCCCCCACCCCCCAGGCAGGGTTAATTTTCACCCTGAGGTCATGATTTGAACAATCTTGGTAGAGAGTCAATTATTGCCACATGCTGAATATCTAAGCTCTAGGCCTCATTATTTTGCTGTCTGATCATGATCTGCACTGTTGGCTATTCATTTTTTTGCTGTCTGATCATGATCTGCACTGTAAGCTATTCATTGTATGTTGGCTGGTCATGATCTGCACTGTCAGCTTTTTATTTTTTATATGTTTTGTAAATATTAAATATTGATTTAATTTTATATATGAACCTTCTTGTGATGATGTAAAAATTACTACCAAAATCTTTAACATGGAAGTTCAACTAGGGGTCAAGAACATGTATTGCATCATCGCTATTTAAAACTTTATATAAGTGCCAATTTTAGGCCAGAGTTTTTATATTGCTTGGTTTATGGGAAGTTTTCTTAAATATTGAGTATGAAGGACTTTTCCTACTGTATTGAACAGAGCACATATTGAACATCAGCCTACTGCACCTGTCAATAATCCTCATTTTCGAACAAAATAAACACTTTAAAATAATTACTTTCAATTATATATCCCTGCTGTTCTGACACTTCATTAACTAGTCTGTGGAGTCGGAACAGCGGAAATAATGAAAATAAAATGTGAGTTCATAATGTCATTGTTATTCTACCTTTTCAAAAAATAGGACAGGCAGTCGCATAAACCAAGAGATATAAAAACTCTGGCCTTACCATAGAGAGATCCAAGATGTGTACTGATTACAAGACAAATGTCATTTATCAATCTTTTGGTGTTAAAATACTGCAATAAAATTAGCAAATGAGGTGTTCAATAAACAACACATTATTAAAACTAAATATCATCAAAACAACCTTTCTGACAAATTTCAAACATTTAGAGTGTTAACAAGGTTTTTCCATATTTGGGCTCTGTGACCTAGTTTTTGACCCCAGATGACCCATATTCTAACTTGAGCTAGAAATCATCTTAACAACCTTTCTGACAAATTTCCAGGATATTTAGGCTGAAAATGTTACCTCTAGAGTGTTAACAAGGTTTTTCCATATTTGGGCTGTGTGACCTAGTTTTTGACCCCAGGTGACCCATATTAAAACTTAAGCTAGAAATCAACCAAACAACCTTTCTGACAAATTGCCAGGATATTTGGACTGAAACAGTAGCCTCTAGAGCCTTAACAAGATTTTTCTATTTTTGGGTCATGTGACCTAGTTTTTCATCCGAGATGACCCATATTCAAACTCGTCCGAGTAATTACTGGGACAAACATCCTGACAAAGTTTTGTGACAATTGAGGAAAAAATGTGACCACTAGAGTGTTAACGAACTAAATGTGGACGGACTACGGACAACGGACGACGGACATTCATCAATCCTAATAGCTCACCCTGAGCCAGCTCAGGTGAGCTAAAAAACACTAAAATAGAGATATTGTTCTTGGCAATAACTCTGTAATTAGTCAAGACAGAGTTATGGTTCTTGTACACTGCACTTCCTCTCATTGTGCTGGACCATTGTATGAAGTTGTATTGCATTCCAACCAGTAGTTTTCAAGTTATGCTCTGCGACAAGGAAAAGTAAAATTGGGCAATAACTCTGTAAATATTCAAGATCAAGTTATGGTTCTTGTACATTGCACTTCCTTTCATTGTGCTAGACCATTGTATGAAGTTAGATTGAATTCCAACAAGTAGTTTTCTAGTAATGCTCCAGACAAGGAAAAGTAACAAAGGGCAATAACTATGTAATGAGTCAAGAAAGTGTTATAGTTCCTGTGCACTGCACTTCCTCTCAATGTACTTGACCATTGTATGAAGTTGTATTGAATTCCAACCAGTAGTTTTCAAGTTATGCTCAGGACAAGGAAAAGTAACAAAGGGCAATAACTCTGTAAATACTCAAGATAGAGTTATGGTTCTTGTACACTGCACTTCCTCTTATTGTGCTAGACCATTTTATGAAGTTAGATTGAATTCCAGCAAGTAGTTTTCAAGTAATGCTCCAGACAAGGAAAAGTAACAAAGGGCAATAACTCTGTAATGAGTCAAGAAAGAGTTTTGATTCCTGTGCACTGCACTTCCTTTCAATGTACTTGACCATTGTATGAAGTTGTACTGAATTCCAACCGGTAGTTTTCAAGTTATGCTCAGGACAAGGAAATGTAACAAAGGGCAATAACTCTGTAATTACTACAGACAGAGTTATGGTTCTTGTGCACTGCACTTCCTCTTATTGTGCTTGATCATTGTATGAAGTTGTTTTGAATTCCAACCAGTAGTTTTCAAGTTATGCTCCGGACGAGGAAAAGTAACAAAGGGCAATAACTCTGTAATACGTCAAGATGGAGTTATGGTTCTTGTTCACTGCACGTCCTCTCAATGGGCTTGACCATTGTATGAAGTTGTATTGAATTCCAATTAGAAGTTTTCAAGTTATGCTCCGGACAAGGAAAATGCAACAGACCGCCTGACCGACCGCCCGACCAACCACCCGGTGACTCCTATATACCCCCAAAACTTCATTTCGGGGGTATAATGATTCAGTTTTTTTACTGGAGAAAAATATAGTATATTAGATTCTCACAGATTATGCTGTATCTATCCATACTGAAATATTGTTACCTATATGTATTGTATATAGATTTTGGTAAAAATTGCTTGGATTGAACTTGCTGTTGAATGAAAATGGTGAAGATATCAAGGAAATTGAACCAATACTGAAAATACCAATAAAACAGAGATTGATTTCATATTATGGAATATGTCTCAAGAGAAATTAATCTAAGTTAAACTAGAGCTATCACTAAATGTGATTAATACCCCCAAAAGGATTGCTTTATAAACTGAAGAAGTTCGTAGCAACATAATACCTTGCAAACAAACTAAAAAGAGATATTGTTCTTAGCAGTTCCTCTCATTGTGCTTGACCATTGTATGAAGTTGTATTGAATCCCAACTTGTAGTTTTCGAAAAATGCTCCAGACAGGGAAAAGTAACAAAGGGCAATAACACTGTAATTAGTCAAGATGGAGTTATGGTTCCTGTGCACTGCATTCCCTCTCACTGTGCTTGACCATTGTATGAAGTTGTATTGAATTCCAACCAGAAGTTTTCAAGTTATGCTCTGGACAAGGAAAAGTAACAAAGGGTAATAACTCTGTAATGAGTCAAGATGGAGTTATAGTTCCTGTGCACTGCACTTCCTCCAAATGTGCTTGATCATTGTATGAAGTTGTATTGAATTCCAACTTGTAGTTTTCAAGTTATGCTCCGGACAAGGAAAAGTAACAAAGGGCAATAACTATGTAATTAGTCAAGATGGAGTTATAGTTCTTGTGCACTGCACTTCCTCTCAATGTGCTTGACCATTGTATGAAGTTGTATTGAATTCCAACCAGTAGTTTTCAAGTTATGCTCCGGACAAGTAAAAGTAACAAAGGGCAATAACTCAGTAAATACTCAAGATGGAGTTATAGTTCTTGTACACTGCACTTCCTCTGAGTGTGCTTGATCATTGTATGAAGTTGTATTGAATTCCAACTAGTAGTTTTCAAGTTATGCTCCGGACAAGGAAAAGTAACAAAGGGCAATAACTCTGTAATTAGTCAAGATGGAGTTATGGTTCTTGCGCACTGCACTTCCTCTCAATGTGCTTGACCATTGTATGAAGTTGTATTGAATTCCAACTTGTAGTTTTCAAGTTATGCTCCGGACAAGGAAAAGTAACAAAGGGCAATAACTCTGTAATTAGTGAAGATGGAGTTATAGTTCTTGTGCACTGCACTTCCTCTCAATGTGCTTGACCATTGTATGAAGTTGTATTGAATTCCAACTAGTAGTTTTCAAGTTATGCTCCGGACAAGGAAAATGCAACAGACCGCCCGACCGACCGACCGACCGACCGACCGACCAACCAACCGACCGACCGACCGACCAACCACCGGGTGACTCCTATATACCCCCCTAAACTTCGTTTTGGGGGTATAAAGAATTTGTTTTGCACTCGAGAATAAAGAAGTAGTATAAATAGTTTGTAATTATACATGTTTCAACCCAGTTATGTAGATATTACACATGCTCGTTTTTGCTACGTGTTTTTAAAAGTTTTTTTTTAGACGTTACTGCCAATTTGACCAATGTCAAAAAATAGGTTAAAAATTATGTATCTTGTCTAAACACTTGGACTAAATAGCAACTCAAAAGAATTTCAATGAATGTAGTTTAAAAATTGAAATGGATCTCAGTCAATCACAAATTAACTGACAAAGAGTTTAACTTTTGATTTTGCAATGATCCGTGTTCTGACAGGCAGGCTTGATACACTAATGTAAATTGGGAAAGTTTCGTTTGGCAAAATTTTCGTGATTTGTGAGCAGACAAACTTATTCGCAAATTTGAATGTATTAAACTTTCGCAACATTTTTAAATACCCGTAAGCAAAGTGGGAAATTTGCGAAAATAGCAAAAATGAAATAATCACGAATATCACCCATATTACGGTATAACAACTAAGATAAACTCAATAGGGCATATCAACAGAAGGTAAAATACTGGTATTCAATTTAATATATTTGTTCAAGGGTACAGCCTTAAAGACTATGGCCATTTATAAGTTGTACAGAACTATGTCTTGACATCAACACAAATACTCTGTAAAGGTACATGGTTTCTTCACGATTACTTCAGCTGTAGTAACAAAAGGAAGTTCAGGAACCAGCAGCGGATAATGTTGCAGTAAATAAACTAGGGAACCAGTACTCTCTCTCTGAACCTGCTTGATCGTCCACCCATACCAGACCCTCCTTGACTAGGTATTTCTGAAACAAACATACTTGTACACTTACATCTTAAATGAGAATACTGAATGTCTGACTGAATACTAATTTTAGCTTGTAAACATGAAACTAGATGAATGTTCAGTAGAACACTTGTGTCGCCCTCTTACACTTTGTCAGAATAACCAATAATTTTGTGACAAAATCTAAGTACAAAAAGGGGCACAACTCTGTTAAATATGATTTTGACATACAGAATTTGGCAGCATCACTACCCTTTTGACATAATCAATGCAACTTCAAAGTTTGATGAAGGAATCTTTAGAAATGGCAAAGTTATAGCCAACTATAAGTTTTCGTGACAAAAAAAGTACAAAAAGTGGCATAACTCTGTTAAACATTACCTTGACCTCTGAAAGGGTGACACAAAAATGATGAGATACAATAAATGATGACATACAATAAATAAATGATGACATACAATAAATAATCAATAATATTTTAATAAAACAGCATTTTATACATTGTTTTTAAAAATTCTGATGCTTTATTTAGCAAGTCTGACCTCTTTGGTAGAAATAACAACTTGCATAACAACTGCTAGTTTCAGATTGAGTACAGTCACAACTAAGTTTCAACAAGAATTGCCCAATGTTGCTACAATGCAATTAAAGTTGTAAAACATCAAGTACAAATTAAACAAGTCACAACACACGATTGACTGTTTCTTTCCAACGGATGTCAATACTTCTTAGGATTTACTATTATCAAATCTTGATTTTAAATCATCCTAGTCTAAAGAAAGAAGACTAATGGTTACATGTATATAGATCTCCAACTATTGAGCGGAAACAACTGTCAAAAGTTCAGATCACAGTGACGTACAGACCCCCAAATTAATAGGGATCATCTACACAAAAAGACCAATTGTCCTATGAATATGACTTTGGGTCATATTGTTCACAATTTATTGCGCGGAAACAAAGTGTGATGGACAGACAAGTCCGGGGAGACATAATAAATGCTGATGAATCAATTAAAGGCATACAAATGAAGCCATACCAAAGCTCTGCTAGCTCTCTCTTCCTCCCATTTCAAATCCTGTTTAAGTTGACTTTTTGTAACATGTGCTGAACTCTGAAATACATTACATACTGAATAATAAAACATTTTCAATTAAATTGTAACTTGTAAGTGTGCATGCGTATAGACTTAAAAAGTAAATCTATAAACCACAATACTTTTTAAATCTTACATCAGTACAGAGTCAGCTTCCCTTTAGTTGGTGTATGTCTAACAGACTTTGACATGTAATATAATTATCTGTGTTCTAAAGTTATGTTATCAATACTGTGTTTTCTGGAAGAGACTGGATTACTGCTTCATAGTTTTATATGATATGTTCAGCTACCTTGTTAAAGACATGATCAAATACTTTCTTTACTTGTTTAAGTGCAGAACAAACCATGCTGAGCATGTTAGTTATGACACTCTGCTTGCTTTGCAACAGTTAGGCCTGACAAGATTAATTCTTTGCATAATTGGAGTCCATTGGACAGACCAGATCATGAACAGTTCAACACTTAAGCCCTATGGTACTGGCTCTAGCAAAGAAGACTGGAATATGTACAACCTATCTGACAAGTTGCATTATTGCTGTATATCCCTGTGACGAGTTAACCTTTTCATAACACTTTATTGATAACACTCTAATATGTTATCATGTTTGCACAGCCGGCATATTTTGTTACGCACTCCTTTAAGCGTTCTCATAAGATATCAATATACCTGGGTTTGAGCACAAAATGCACTAACAAAGTTTGCTCTCTATTCGTATGCTACGACCAGATGTAAACATCACGCACACACAGAGCATGCGCGGGCGTTTAACCCAACCCATATATTCAAATTAATTTGTTACGTTTTTGAATCAAGATTACGTTTATGATCCCGTTCTCACTATACATAATAGAAGTGTGAGTATAAATGAATATGTTCAGAGTAAATAATAAATTTTTACTACTCCGGCGGAGTTTCGATCTCTGATCTCCCACGTGTCAAGCGGGAATACATGGCACTGCACTACCGAGACTTTGCTTGATAGAGCGTATATCTTTGTTTATTACCAATACAGACGTTTGTTTCGGAATTGCGGTACAAATTTATGTAAACAAACAAATTTAACTTCCCAGACACTTTTAATAAGAAGTGGACACATTATAAACTTGATAGTTTCGTAAAGTATATTCAAATATCTATTGGAAAAAAATTTCAAAGTTGGTTTAAAAGGCTATCTTCAGCCGCTACCCAGTGACAGAATCTCGGTCGTTCCGATGAATTCCTGAACTTTATAACGCTCGTAAACTATCAATCATCGGTCATTTTTTATATTTCTTTTATTTTATTTATCATTCAATATGCAATCAAAAACCATCAAGTTTTCTTACATGGAAGAAAACTGTCAAACGTGGCCAGCTTTGTAAACAGACATGTGTCGATTTCCAGCGCACGATAGCGCGCTTACCGTAATTCTAATATGGCGGTTCATTTGCATAATTTATTCATAAACGCAGGAGCATAGAACTTTGTTAGTGAAATGTCTTCTTTATGTCTATGAAAAAATACTTGCACGCGCTCATAACAAAATGCCACAGGGGCCTGTACGCGGACATTGGTAAAATGAAAATTTTCAAACCTGGTAAAATGGTGTCAAAGGTAATTTTTTCAAGGTTGTCTAATAAATGTCAGCATTTGCCTCAGATGTCTGAGTTTTCAAAATTCAGGAGCTGTCATTATAGCCTTTAAATTCATACATACAAAACGGTAACTGTTGCTTCTATGGAAGGCCAAACCTGTCTTAACACGTGTATATGGTTTATTACATTGCGGACATTCAAACGATATAACCCATATTAAGTATACCTGAGCTTGCTGTATAACTGCTGTATGATCCATGCTAAGCTCACCAGGAACAGATTGTATCATGTACGTGCCTCCTACAGGTACTACAGAGAAGCCATTGCCGAGTGCTTTCAGTTTCTTTATAGCTCTCAACAAGTCATCACTGAAACAGAAGGTGAACATATAATCACACAAAAGACATGGTCAAGATACATACATTTTAAATTATCAGTTACATAAAACAACACATATGCTGACATGTTCAATCCCCACACCAAGGTGAAGTTTTTGTATGGAAGGTGGTCATATGAAAGGGCCTTAGTTCAATGAACAAGAGCTGTCAGTAGGACAGCACGCTCAACTTTTTTAGTGCTTGCATAAAACAAAACTTCTGTCAAAATGCTTGATAGAGTTACCTCCTCTTGTGTAGAAATTGGGGACATGATGGTGAACAAGTATGCAAAGTTTCAAGGCCATATGTCAATGCACTTTGAAAATATTTGAGGTGGTACCCAAACTTTAAAATAAATTCTAAATAAAAAAAAGAAAAAAATCCTAAAAAAAAATTAAAAAAAACCCCCCCCCTTTAAAAAAAAAAAAAAAAAAAAAAAAAAAAAAAAAAAAAGAGGTATGGATACGCAAACTTTAACATAAGTCGAAAAAGGGGCATAATTCTGTCAAAATGCTTGATAGAGTTACCTCCTCCTGTGTACAGGTTGGGGTCATGATGGTGAACAAGTGTGCAAAGTTTCAAAGCAATATCTCAATGGACTTTGAAAATATTTGGGGTGGTACGCAAACTTTAAAATTGGTGTGACACTCACGCTCCGGGGCGAGTAGGATAGCTCCCCTTTTCATAGAAAAGTCGAGCTAAAAATCATTGAACCAAAACATGCTCATTATAAGCGTATTTTCTCTTGTTGGAGATGCCTCCCATGGAGATCTGTTGATCTCGAGCCTGTGGTTGCTGAGAAATAGCGTGTGGACACAAATGTACATGAAAAAGTAATCAAAGGGCATTAACTTTGTGAAAAATCAACTAGAACATGCTGATAATATCCTCTTGATAGTGAAACAGTTTATGAAGTATCATAACATTCAAGTCGGTGGTTCCGGAGAAATAGCTCATATTAGAATGCACGAAAGTTCTTTATAAACTATATGTACTTGTAATGAAAGGGTCATAATACTAAAACATGCTGGAAAAATTTGACATCCAGACGACCATAGCTCAGGCCTGTTGTCATACTTGATAGAGATATTGAGGCCAAAAACATTGATTTGACATAATGATAATTGGATAACCATTGTTTAAGCTTTAGACCACACACTGTCTATTTCATCAATAAGTCCAAAACTCTGAGATAGATTACGGGACCAGACTCGTTATCAACCTTGGGCCATAGTTCTAGAGACAATGGGGGACCAGACTGGTTATCTAACTAGGGCCATAACTCTAGACAGTCTGAGGGACAAATATATTATGCCAATAAACATTGTGACTTAGTCTGGTGATAACTGGATGATGGATAGTGAACAAAATGGTGAGACAGTAACACATACTTGTGGTGGATAACACTGCATTTGATACAGTTGCAAAACAATTCCAATGACATGAAAACTGATATGGAATCAGTATTAAGAATTTTACACAAAATATGATTGCTTTGAAATTCAACACACATGAGCAACTACAATATAAATCAAATATTTGAATGCAGTTCCATTTTTTTTTCTGATTTAAAAAGACTACTCTATCCTTGCAATTTTGACCTTCTCTAACTCAGGTTGTACACTGGTCTGGGATAGGGTGGAGTATAAATACTTACAAACTAATGTCTTGGCTTTTCTTGCCTCTAGATTTCATCAATCTTTCTTTTAATTCTTCTATGCTAATCAGACCTTAAAGAAATAACAGTATTAGATTTTATCATAATGGTTTGTTAATTAAGGTCCTTAATTTATCACTGTTAAATTCATACTGTAAAGTGGGTAATATCTGTGATGATTTAACTTTTTTGCAAATTTCCCAATTCGCAATTTTAAAAGTCTTGCGAAAGATTCACTTCACATAGATTTACTTGTAGAGAATTCTCTTTTCGTAAATTAAAAATTTGCCAATAAGTCAGTCTGCTAACAAATCGTGAAATTTTTGTCTTGTAACAATAACCAAATTTACAGTAATGGTTCTGTTCTATTCACAAAACATGCTAGAGAACTGGCTTTTCCTGCTACCCATTTGACTGACCTTAAATGTAATGACAAAAATATCACAGTGTTATCAACTTACATTAACAAATATTATATAATATTTTCATACATACAGCACTACCAGGCTTCTTTTCAGTAAGTTTACCAACATTCCTGGATTTGTGTGTTTCAGTGTACAGTGTTATTGTACGAAGTAATCTTCAGCACTTAAAAAGTACTTAACAGCACCAAGTTTTACAGCTTAAATAAAGAGCACAATGTGGTTCACATTCGTGGTCAAGTGGTTTGAGTCACTGACTTGAAACCACTGTAACCTCTCATTGATTGAGGGCCGTGGGTACTGACCAGGGATCAGGAAAACCGAAAATTTGCCGGTCTAGACCGATTTTCAACTTGCTGGACCGATTCACGTCACCAAAAGTTGCTGAAAAATCGGTCTGAGATTTTTTGAAAAAGTCATAAAATATTCAAATATGACAAAGGAGTTGCTTGTGTATACACTAGAGTGTGTTATTGCACCTACAACCCCAAAACGTGTCATGTTAAACCCCGGCAGTCTTTCCTAATTGGTCCTCAGGGCGCCCTAACACGTTTTGTTTGTTGTTTGCAGCCCGATTGACTCATGCCGGACCGATTGTCTTTAGGCCGCTACATTACCACACTTGCCACAACCTGTCATATGTGTTATTATGGTTTAATAAAAACGATTCGTCCACGTGTACTTTTGACCGGTAAGAAAACAGATGAAGAAATTATTAAAAAAAACCCAAGAGTTATTTTTATTACTCAAATAGTGCCGCTATATAATGTATCTGTTAGGGCTTCAATGCCTTTCGATTTATTGTTGAAATGGCACACGCACATTGCGATGTTCAAACAAAGCCGAAATGGCAAACCGCAAAATAATCGGAGAATAATACAAACAAAACCGACCGCACGGTAGTAATGCTTCAAAAAAGTGGAAGGGCAAGCGACAGAAATGTAACAGTCTGGCAACCCGAAAGCATAAAAATTATTCAAAAGAAACCAGCGACAAAAATTTAATAGCCTATTCTGACACATGGATTATTACAAAACTTTTGTGGGGGTGACTTTGAACGAATCAGTTCTAATCAAATTGAACTCACTTTCAATGATAAAATCATTGAAATTATTTATTTATTTATGAAAACTGGCTCGATATTTTTCTTATTACTTAGAAATTCCGTTTCTTATTCTTTTATGGCAAAATTATGTAAAGTTTTCCCTTAGAAAATGGAAAGCTCCACGGACGGCGCTTTTTTTATCGACTTGGAGTTTACAATCAATAATGAAAGAAGAAACATTTTCTTTTTGACTTTTGGAATCAAGGAGGCAACTAAATCTTTACCGTTCCAGATCATGCCAACATGAAAAGCTGGTTGAAAATTATATCACTTTTTTTTCCTTTTTTTTTTTTTTTTCTTTTTTATTTTTTTGGGGGTGAGGAGGGGGTTGACGATGTACCTCGACGCACCATCCCCGGTACTGACCATGTCTCTTTATTAGAGGGTAGGGTTCTAGTATTGGTTCTTCCAAGGAACAAGGGTTAGGTAATCTACGTGCCTGTTAAAATGACTGAAATATGGTTGCTAAACTACAAGCTCCTATGAAACAGGCACAAAGGTATTCTTTTGACCATTAGCCAATACTGAAATGTTACACCTTTGTCTGTATGAATACCATTAAACTGAAAATGCTATAGATATCAATGAAAACTAAGTTTAACTAACCATTTGAAAAAAGTGTTTATGCATTGTCAAATTCAAATATTTAAAAATGACTTTACATAACAAATTTGTGAGTGCATACCTCCATTTCTGTGGCTAGTTGCAATACATACTTCTATAACCTGAACACCTATTTCATAGTAAAAATCTCCTACACCCAGCATCTCAGACCAGAAACCTTTGCTAGCTGTAATAAACAATAAACAAGAGCATATTAAGGTTACAGTAGATGAAATAAAATTCCAAAAACTATGTACAAATCTGTGAACAAAGACCATTAATAATTTATTGTAAAAAAGTTAAACATGTCTTTGTTGAAAAGTGGTCTTTCTTCACAGGTCTTTCTGTAAATTTGAATCAATCATTGTGTTTTCTTTGCTGTTTTCTACAGTGCTGTCTTTATAATGAGGTTGTCTACAACACAGGTTTGATTGTATATATTAATTCTTTTGTTTGTTCCAGTTTATCATTTTTTACTTGATTGTGATGCTTACAACTCATATCAATCGTTCTTGAGTCTCACTCCAGAGGAAATCAACCCCGAAGAGACAGTGGCAGGCAGTGTGGAATTATCTGTGTCTTACCTAAGATCACTACCACTACTTGGGCACTGGTTGGGAATAGGGATCGAACCATCCCTGATCCTTAGGCAAAAGCACTACCACTGCACCAAGACTATGAAGTCTGAACTTCAGCTTCTTATAAATGATTAAAGACCGTCAATACAGTATGGACACACTTACCATCTATACTCTGACTTACTGAATGAAAATTGATGGTATTTGATCTCTGTACTTAGCAGTAAAAGCACCTTGCTGAAAGCTGGTAATATACATTAATTTCTATCGTTTCAAATATAAGATACTAAATTCGGACCACCTACTGTCACCTAAGATACATCAGCAAGATTTACACTCACATGCAAGTGGATCAACACCCACTGAAGCACACATTTCTTGAAATTGTGCTCGAAACTCTGGATTTTTCCTGATTTCGTCTTTGTGCTTAGCGGTGAAGTCCTCTAGATGTCCTTTAAATGTATCCATCTGTTTGGACATCTGGTAAACAATGGTAAAAAGTTTATTAGTTTATTTTTAATTAACTGAAGTCTAATTAATTCAATTGACTACATTATTTGAAGTTTTCTGTTATAACACAACCTATGCCAGAAGTAGAATGCAGCTAGTGACTATTTATCAAACCTGGCTACTCAGTACTGACAATGTCACTATTTCAGCTTGAAAAGTATCAAGTTGTACATGTTGTAAATAATGTACCCTAATTTTTCATGTTGTAAATAACATGCTTATAAAATGGCAATTAACATGCATTCTTCTGAAAAAATTTCTGCTATTTTCCATTGTTTTTATCCTTAGTTTTTTACTAAAACTAGTATAGATGCATTTTGTTAAACACATACTGCATTAATTTAGGCTAGGCTTGTCATACTTCTTTTTGTGTCTTACTTCCAACTTTCAGATTGGTCAGTTTTAAAGCTAATGGCCATCCACAGGTACATATGTAGATAATGCTTTCTACAAGTGGTTAATATTTACCTGAGTAAACTGGTCCTCGGCAATTTCATTCCCCTTGTCTTTGAATTTCTCCTGTCAAAAAAGTAAGACACACTGTATCATTTATTTCAAGGTAAATTGATATCCATCTACAATACTAGCACACTTAATCAGAACTTTTTGGAAGACCTGCCTAACATAAGAGTATAGGCTAAGGCTGCTTGTCCGGTTATGTGGTGGCTACCAGACAACGAATTCTAGTATTTTAGGCTAACTGCAATTTCGACTTGCTCAATTTATATAGAAATTTAAAGTGTTTTCGGCTAAGTTAATTATAGTAGCACAAAAGATCACAAGAGATGCAATCAGGTGTTAAATTACATATTCATTTTATTTTATTTTTTTGAAATATTGCAACATGTTAAAAACTTTTGTTATTTATATGAACAAACATTTTAATTGACAAGTTGTCAATACCATTGACATACCATTCGCACCTAATTGAAACATCTATTTACACCTTTTGATCGCACCTCTTTTGACCTATTGTGCTACTCTTATTGACTTAGCTGACAACACTCCATGTTTACTGCAGTTTAGTCAGCCTGGTTAGCTCAATCAGTAGAGCACAAGACTTGTAATCTCGAGGTAACGGGTTTGATTCCCGGGGCTGACCAACTATAATTACTAATAGTCTTTTGGATGAGACTAAAACCGAGGTCCCATATATGGGTGCTATACACCTGGCGTGTATTAGAACCATACCTGTGAACCTTTTTTGATAGAAATGAGGGAGATTTGTCCTAAAAATGAGGGAGATTGGTAATTTTTGTGGCAGATTTTACTTGTCCATGCGCTTCGAGTTCGAGCTAATAGTAACAAATGACATTGAAACGCTGCTTTAAACATCTGTTTTCAATCAGGGGTGTCTCTGGAATTGGGACGCTTTCTGTATCTTGCACTATCCTCCGAAACCTAAAATAACTAACCTCTTCTGGGGGCGTTGGTCATATGGGAACTGGTACCAACAATAAAGCCCTAATATACAATACGATACTGCAGTTAGCCGAGAACACTTACACCCCAAGACAACTACTGAACTAGTAAAAAAGTATAGTTTAAAACTGAGTTTTTTGCCTTTTGATGAAGGAATGATCACAATCTAATAATTTGATTGGTTAACATGGTTAACTGGCCAGTCTGAAGTCACAGCGAAGCCAAGAATTAAAAATGCATCTTTTGTTTATAAATGCAGAGCCAATCTACATGGAAGTGCCCGGGTATTTGACCACTTGTAAACTTTGTACACGAATCATATCAGGTTATGAATAAATTGTCACTATCAGATGATATATTGGTTGAAACTCGAAGTGGAAATGATTAACAAATAAAATAGTGAAACCAACCACCAATTTGTTAACGACCGAAACTCTAATGCCTACGTTAATTAGGAGATTGAAGACGACTTTACCTGCGCTAGATTTTTCTTCTTTATTGCAGCTATACCTGCTCCCCTTCTCCGCATGACTACACTAGGCCTATGTTTCCTCAAAAACAAATCTGAAATCAGTGAAATTGTTACTTGTTGTTATTGTTCGTCTTCTGTAGACCGGAAAATTAAGGCTAAATTACCTGACAGAACATACTTGATATCGTTATCATCTCCCAATGGTTAATGTGAACACCTCTGCAGTTACTTTTAATGCTTGGCCTAAAATTATGAAAACTCTTGGTCACTGTGCAGCCAAACCCTCATCCGTGTATTAGAGAAAGTATTCTGTTTTTATAAATGTTGACAGGTTCGTCAAAACAGGATACTCTTACTTTCCGCTATTTACAAATGAATTTGAAGCTCTGGTACGGCTGACGGAAGTTCAGAGGGGTCAGGCTATTGCATTGCTAATGCAAGATCAGAGGCAACACCAGGTTTCCACCATAGAAGGTATTGTCCGTTGTTTGAGAGGAACCGGTAGGGTTGCCGACCGACCGCGTAACGTAAAGACAGGGCTATATCTGCGTTATCGCCGAAACCGATATTATAGGTTATTGAACTTGTATGGCGATATATTACTTGGAACGAGTTGATTTGGCGGGAACAACGAGCTTGCGAGTTGTTCCCGCCAAATCAACGAGTTCCAAGTAATATTTCGCCATACAAGTTCAATAACCTTTTTATTATATACTTCCATATTGAATATGAACAAAATGCATTCTGTTAGCAAAAAACATAAATAAATCTTGAAGTTTTCAGACAACTAGCGCTATTTCACCATGTACATTTTCTTTTTGCGTATTAATAGACTCGATTAAATATTGTTGTTTATACGTGACGTCTTTATTAGGAGAAACGTTGACGCCAATTGTCGGTAAGAAATTTCAGTTGCCGTCCGCCATCTTGTTTTGAAAAACGCAAGACTTTTCCTACCGATGCAGGTTTGTCTTTGAAATGTGAATACATCAACTTGATGTACGTTCCTAAAAATGTTTTTTCTTTCTTATGACTACTGCAAAACATCATTCCTTTTGTTTATCAATACTTGGCTGAACTACCCAGAACTTTCGTACCGATTATCTTTCTTTGCCCCGTTCCTTTGCCTTAGAGAGTTCGTTCAGTATTCTACGGTATGCACGTTGGTAAGGAATGATACTGAACGTTGGCAGGGAGGGCGGTCCTAGCGATCAGCTGTACGGACTTTTTATTTGTTTGCAAACATCTTTTAATGAGGTTTCTATGTCGAAGTTCGACAGTTTTTTACATTAAATAAGTACGGTCTGAAAAAAAAAGAAACTTTAATCTTTTAGTAGACGTAAAAGAGTTTCTTTTTTAAAAGGTTCATTTTTTAGGGAGCATACCAGTTCTGGTTACGAAAATTACTGGTCGTATTTAGCCAAGTATTAATAAAAAAATGAACGATGTTGAAGAGAAACATTTTTAGGACGTACATCAGTTGATGTATTCACATTTAAAGTACAAACCCCATCCGTAGAAAAGTCTTGCGTTTTTCAAAAAAGATGGCGGACGGCAACTGAAATTTCTAACCGTATAATTGACGTCACGTTTCTCCTAATAAATGACGTCACGTTAAACACAATATTGAATCGAGTCTATTAATACCATAAAGAAAATGTCATGGTGAAATAGTACCTAGTTGTCTAGATTTCAGTTCATTTTTGTTTTTTGCAACGAATGTCTTTTTGTTCATATTCAATATGAAAGTATATAATAAAAAGGTTATGATGTATAACCTATAATATTGTTAGGCACATTCAACACAAAACTGTAAGGAATCATTTATTCTGCGAGCACGTCGTCCATACGTTGGCCTGCCTCTCACTCGTGCATCTTTTTCTTGAGAGGGATAGGCTTGGGGGTGTCTCAGTTATTATCTGGGAAGGGATATATCACGGGGTAAAGTCACCGTTGATTGTGGTAGCCGATATTTAACTGCCATAAGATATGGGGATAAAATCATACGTCCGATTGTATTTCCATTTGTGCAACAGCGTCACCTAATTTCCCAGCATGATAATGTCCGGTCCCATGTAGCCAGAGTTTGTCAGAACTTTCTCGCAAACCGTAACAATTACCCACTTGACTGGCGACCGTACGGTCCAGATTTGTCCCCAATTGAACATATGTGGGACGAACTTGACAGGAGGATGAATACCCCCTCTACCCTCGACCAAGTAAGGACAGCATTGTAGGAAGAGTGGAACAACAGCCCTATGAGAAGGATTAATGCACCGATGAATTCCATGTACATGAGAATCAGGCCCCAATTTCTCGAAAATACTTTAATTATTTTAAAGTCTAATTGTCTCTAAAAATAAGAATATTTATTGTTGTCATTTCTAACGATAGTATATTTTTTAATGAAATTAACATGTTGAAAGAACAAAAATATTGTAAATTACTGATTTCAAGTCAGATTAAGCGAAAAATTCATTTGAGTACAAGTTAGAATTTTAAGAATCTTAAGAATTTACTTAGTGTAAATTACTTGCTAAAAACAGCATTTCCTCCACAAATACTAACAAGTGTTTATAATTGTAATAAATGGGTAAATACGATTCTGACAAACTTGAATTCTTTAAATGATTAAACATGTAATCTGATATAAGTGTTGAAATAAGTTAAGCATGTTACTGAGCAATTACTTAAGTATTTTCGTGAAATTGGGGCCAGGGCTGTGACAGATGCGCGCGGGGGATGGGGGGTGTTGAGGGGCAGACGAGATACTGACGAGTCAGTCGATTTCACTTTGGGATATGGGGGTGTACCGTCAAGTGTGCTTTAATTACTAATTAATCATTGGTCACAATCTAATCACATTTTGGTAATTTGTTGATTAAAGATGTTTGTTTGATACTTATAAAAATATTGTATATAACATCAAACACATCACTTTAAACCACTTTCTATGTTTATCCTGCGTTTCTTTCTTCTTTCAATATATTATCCCCCACCAAAGGCAGAGGGATATTGTTTTGACGTTGTCCGCCCGTCCGTCCGTCACGTTTCATCGTCCAGAGCCATATCATGGTACTGGTGGTCAGATTTTATTGAAACTTGGCAGGAATGTATATATGTTTAGGAGAACAATGCATGCCAAATGCTGTCGGCGATGCAGGGGCAACTTGTGTCAGGATTGTCTTGGTAACTGCAGAGTTGTTGTTCTTTTTTTCTTACATATATTCAATTTAAAAAATTTAAGTTCTATTTCTCTGAAACCGGTTACCAAATTTTAATTTAAGTGGTCAAGTAATCTATTGACCGCTCTTTCTAACATCCGTCTCCAATCCCCTCGTCCCCACGCCTCCCCCATCCCCTGGTTGATGGGATCGAGATATGTAAAATGCTTCTTTTTTCTGAAAAGGGCAGAAATCAACACCTCAGTCAATTCCATGCACTGCGGTAATCAACTCAAGAGGTGGAGTGTTATTTTTGTTTTTTAACCCCTACCTCACTTGGTCAAAATGTTTCCTATTTTCTGTAAACCTTTGGCAATCATTTTTGCACCAAACGATGCATCATGGAACATACTTTAAACGCATATATAATGATTCCCCCGATTGGTTTTCATCTAGCTATGTTCAAACACACTGAACGGAAGTTTCTTATTTTATATAATCATAGAATTTTACTTCTGACTGATTTACCATCAGGTATTTACACAGTATATACATGCACATTATGATAAAGCAAAGAGCAATGCCATTCACATCTAACGCTACGGTAACCGAGCCTTATCTAATGCTATTGTATATGTTCTACCTTTTGTCAGAAATACAACATACATAATTTATCCAGTTTTGATATGAATTATACAATTATGATAATTAAATAATTGGTACTTATTGTAATTTCGACGAAAGTCAAAACGCTTGATTAATCAATTAGAAGCATGAACAGTAGGAATTTTGTAAAATTATGTCAAATAAAAAGCTACAACAAGAAACTGGCTATTGCTGATTATCAAAAACATTATGCCGTTGGACATTGTAACAATGTTTGGCAAAGACTGGATAAAGATTTTCAAGATGAGAAGCGGAAATGTTACTTTGGCAACATTTTGGTAATTGAAGGGCCGTAACTCATGGATGGTATGATCGATTTTAGCAGATTATCGAACTTGACCGAGTTATTATGTCCATAAACATTTTGGCCGGGTTTTATTGACGATTGATTAAGAACTGTTATAAGAAAAAGAACGGGTACCTTTGTGAGGCGCCACCGCTGCCCACCACAGAAGATCGCACAATACGTCCGTTGGCACTTGTTGTGCTTAAGCAGTTTATGAATACAAGCAACAAAGCTACAATTTTCAAGCTGTTGCACGTTTCCTTGATAAAACTTTTGTTGTCTATTGTGTATACGCTATATATTGAACTACTGAATTAGCACATTTGTATTAGTTATTTTTTGAAACGGGCGGAAAAAATAATTTCTGTATAGGTTTGCAAAACTTACAGGTAGTATCACGATGCCATTGCAAAATAGGTTTGCCATGGAAAAGGAATTTTGATTTTTTTCCAAAGATAATTTCTTTCTTAATTTCAAGAAAACACATTTAATGTTACATAAGATAACAATTATACTTCTTGTCTCATTTCTGCCAAGGCAAAGTTGCCATGGCAAAATTCACGAGCGCGAAATTTCCATTTCAGCAGTTTGCCATATGAATATTGTTTTTTCTAATGTCCCAAAAATGTAACTATTATTATAAAAGCATTTTCATATAAGATAAAGAAGAACTTTAATCAGGAATCAGAAAAAGTGTTCCTTACATACGGAATTTCGCAAAATCCGGAGTCCCTATTATTTTGGAAAAGCATCTGTTTGGCAGATGTCTCACATACTGGCATTCAGCTTGAAAATTAATGAATCATATTACTTAGACACTGATAAAAATAGATTTCACTTTTTTCAAGGAATTTATAATATAAGAAAAGACTAAAATATCATTCATATCATTATAAATATCATAATTATATAGGAATGAAAATATATCAAACATAGCGTTTACTGTTTTGTAATTTTGATATTTGCGACTGTTTTTATGGTTTTTAATGGTCGCAAAGGTTTTAATGGCGACGACATATTCTCTTATATGCGATCATTACTGATCGTTCGATTTTTGCGACTTTTTCGACTAAATATACGATACTTAAAACGTCGCAAATCTAAACGACGTAACCAATCAGAACCGACGTTACATCGGTAGTGCGTTAGAATGGTTTTAAACGGAGCTTTTCATTTGTTCCCGATGGGGAATGGCGGAAGCTTTTATGGAAGAATGAATATATTGAATACCAGTAAGAAGCTTCGTCTTGTATTTTCATTGCGTGCACTACATCAGCAAACCATCATCAGACCATCAGCAGACTTGCATCTAACGCATGTGTCACATGCTTGTATACAGTAAATTTATTATTTTGATTCCGTTGGGATTTTATAGCCTGTCTAATATAACAATAAAAAAAGTTGACAATTTCCATGTGCCTTCCATACAGATTACCAACAAACACAATATATATTACATAAATCCTCACGTATGTTCACCAGCGATATCTTGATTGCTGGAACATGTCTGTATAGCAGATTCTTTAAAAACACACTTAGTGTTTCAAAAGTTCTAGCAAAAGTGTCCCTTTTGCAGTTTACAGTAGGACGGCTTAAATGAGTTTCATGTTTCGACGCTCGTAGATCGTTTTTGCAATAATAAAAGTTGAAAATGTTAAGTTCTTACAAAAAACCACCCCCCAAAATAAGTTATTTTTATGTTAATTACGCTATGTATCATACACGGTTAAAATGTGTTAATCCGTCAATTTATTTTAAGATAAGAGTGTTTACTATTTCAGACTTTTCGTTCGCCTATAATTTTGATTGCTCCCATGCAGTGTTTTTCTGTTATAATCAATGCATTTGAGTTGGCACTCTAATAAGACACACAAGTAGCTTATGTCTTGCCAAAATTAATGTCCGATTACTTTAAAATTCCGGAATGTAACAAAAAAGATGGATACAGTACATGTGGTTTGGTTATTTTCGTGCGTATGGCTTCGATGTGTATTGCCGTATTTCCTCATTATACAATTGTATAAAAATATATTGTTTCGCAGTGAGGCAATAAATACATTGAATTGTACTTAATATACTATATTGGCCTTTTTGTACTTTATTTAACAAAGACTCTTAATTGCTATAGCAATGTTATTTCGACGTGAGATGAGCAACTTTGCAGAGTGATCAACAACGGTCCGAAAGGCTGTGGACATATGGTGATAAAACAAGTCGACATTGTACATAATGTACTATAATTAGAAAGCGTTTCATTCCAGTTTTTTCAAAGACGTTTTTTAATGTCAGATACGCATGCAAACAATATATCGACAAACAATATTTGAAAGACGGTAAAGAAAATGAAAATGAATCCAGAGGAAAGATATGCAGGACAATTTTATTTTTCAATGTATATAAGTAAATCACAGGCAATGAATATTACGCTAAATTTCGATGGAACAGAGCAATGTCAACATCAAGTATTTACGAATGTAAAGTTCAGGACGTTCACATAGATACTTAAAATGAAGCAAATGCAAACCTAGATCAGACCAACCATCCACTGTATCACAACAAATAGACGACCTCAATGTGCTGTTACGAAAGTCTCTACAGCAAAGCTTAACACATTTAAATGAAAGTACATGTATTCTTAGAAGCTTTAAACACGAGCTAATGTCGTGTTTAATCCTGAAAGGTTATGAATACTTTATGTACTCGTCTGAATGAACTCGTGCCTTCACTAACTTTTCATCAGAATTCGACAAGAATAGCAACTGTTTGATGAAAACACCTGATGTAAACATTCTTCAGCACATAAAGAAATTATCAGTATACATAAGTACGTTGAACCTAAAGATCTACAAAATACATTTTCTTCAGTGCCTTACTCGCAACTGTGACATATAGATCAGAGCCTTATATATTTGGCGTTGAATTGTCGAAATAATGAAATTCTCTGTCTGAATTATGCAGCAGATTTTCATCATTGCGAATTTGCTTCTGCATTATTATTGTAATTTCATCATAAATAACATCCCACTACATATTCTTCTTGATAAGAAGACTAAGATTGATTGACGAAAGACTGTGTCTGGGTTGTCTAGACGGTTATATATGACAATACTAACGAATAAAATACAGCACCTCATTTTTTGATATTAGAATAATGAGACATTCGTTAGATTCCTAAAAGTATCACTTGACATAGACTTTATTTAATGTTTTATAACAAAGACTGATTGATGTTGAGGCATAATAAAATGCATCAGATTATCTCCTAACATAATAGATTCTTTTTACGACAAGAATGAATACAAAACACACACAAAAAAATGGATATATTATGTTCGAGCAGCATTTAGCTTGAGAAAACTGAATTAAATTTGAATCCCTGGCTAGATAGTAAGATAATTAAACATAGGGCTTAATAATCAAAGTTTCAAAGTTTATTTGCTGAAAGGTTAAGTCCCACGTATGTGGGCAACATTAACATCAAAATATATACATACAAAGTAAACACGTGACATGGAAAACGGCTAATTGAGATTATAAATTTACAAATTACCTTTATGGTATATTATATAAGCATAGTCAAAATATCAACTTAACATAAATTAGAAAGTGATAGAGGCGGGTGACTTGTGCTCTATGTTTGCATTAATACATAACTTTATAAAGTCCCTATACTGACATTAAGGATAAAATTAGAATAAACATACCGTGTAGAAGATCATTGTAACTTTAAAACTTTAATATATCAGTATTATCCTGATAATACATGCCTGGGTTTTAGAAGTTGTCATCTTTGGTATACAAAAAAATCTACAGAATTATACACAGTTAACACCTACGTAAAATATAGTTCATTTACTGACATTAAGGATAAATTCAAATCATTTTGTGCAAGTATGACATATTATAATTTTGAGACTATGTTAACAGTTTAATCAAAGGTTAAAGTAGAAAAAATATATAGTATATGAATATAAAAGTACATATACTTCTTTAAGAACAAATAATCTACAATGGTTAACAAAATATTTGTACAAATATACATTTTATACATATAGTATCGAGGCATACTGTAGATTACAATTTAATCATAAGTTAAAGAAGAACATATATAGTTATTGAATACAAAGAGTACATATATCAAATTGTTATGTATCAACATCTATTTGTTATTCTGTGTTGTCTGAAATATTTCATGATTTTGTCACAAAATAAGCTTAGGTTCTTTAGGTCCAAGTGATTATTGCAAGAAATCAATTTTCTAAGTTTTAACATATTTGGCTGATTATATGTTACAGGTTAAAGGTATTTTTTACGACCAATTAAAAATATAGGACACGTAAAAATGTAATGATATTCATCACCAAGGTCTCTACAGTTTGGACAATATCTTTCATTTGCAGGAATGTTATACCATCTGCCTGTCTCAATTGGCAAATGATGATTTCGTGTTGCAAATTGTATTAATGTTTTGGAAAAGTAATGCGGCAACATTATCTATAAGTCGTGACCAGTAAGATATAACTCTGCTTTTGATGTCAGTTGATAAGGGGTATACATTAAGTTCACCATATATCATATAAGATGGAGTTGATTTCTTCAGATTGAATATATATTTATAAAATTTTAATTGGACTCTTTCTAAATATCAATATTTCCAAATCCCCATATTTCGCTTCCATACAATAGTATCGGTTTTACATTTTTTTCAAAGAGTTCAATTTGTAATTCATATGGCAATGTTAGTCTTTTTATTTTTCGTAATAACGAAAACATCAGACACACCTCATTGGAAGATAGTTTTGGACGCCATCAGATTGGGAAGCCCATTTTATATTTTATATATGTATAAGGTAATTTTTTCATATCTCATGCATATTATATGCCTCGGTAAAAATAAAACTTGAAACGTGTCTATACCAAATGTTGATAGCATTTGTTATAATTCAAATTGCCAGAAATATCAAGAGATCTGATAAGATTATCTCCCTTGAGTGTACCTTGATTATCTATGATCAATTCCTGATTGGGTTGTCTTCCTCAGTCAACGACCACAAAACGGCATGAACAGAAAAAAATCAATTGTGCAAACTATGAAAGCTAAACTGTTTGATACACGCTTTACTTCACATAGTGAAAGTTATGTATTTTGCTATTGAATATTTTACTTATATGCAAATACGTATGATGTTTTACTTGCCGACCAATGGTCAGTCAATCTTCTGAGATTACAATATCAGGTAGCTTTTGGCAACTTTTCTATGTGTCTTGTAGGATTCTAAACAATCATGTCATTTAGTGTCGCATGTACTGCATCTATCACATATCGTAGAAGAAAATCCATTTTCAATATTTCATTACCAAAATGTGTATTAGTTATTACAGTTGGTGAACTTTTTATTGCTACATTTATATCATTTTAAATAATTTACAGTATTTTCCGTTTTTATTTGATAGCAACATGGCCATAGTCGTGAGTCTAAAACGACAAGAACACTGACTCTGTTTGATAAATCATGTAATAAAAGCATAGACTATAAGTTACGGAAAGAAATAATTATGACACCTTAAACATTGCAGTACTAAGAAAAATAAAGGTATAGACAGATTGCTCGAAGAAAGTTTAAACTATCTCTAGACATACTGTTCTAAGTTTTAAGATGACGCCAAATACAGTGAATAAAACATATATATTAAAGGAGGTTTGAAGATCTTAAATAGAAGTACGAAAATATGTGGCTCTAAATTACTACAAAGATCAGTTTCACCAGCTCGTCGATCCTCACGGAATTTGATTGGAGTTATAAGATGTTGATAGACCTTTTCTTCACAAAAACGTGTTTAGTTATAATATTGTGTTGTTCATGTTTGGCTATTTGCTATAATGCTGGTAATTAATTTCACTATGCAGTAGTGAATAATCCATAATTTTCCAGGTAGCTGTCACGCTACCAGTTAGATTTAATCAATAACCGCGAAAAGTTGCATACAAACAAATGAACACCTATCAGAAAATTTCATTCCTGATACAAACTATTGCAAAAATATTTCCTGAGATATCGCATTCATTTTCTTGGGAAATTAAGAGTAGTTTTAAATAGGAATTGACACCCCGAAGGCAGTATATATATTGATACGATATGCATGTTTTTTGTACGATTCATAGTATAAAAACATATATCCCATTCATATCTAGTCGAGATGCTAACTTCAATAACGTACATGTTTATACACAAATTATTCATTGCTTTCAGTCTGTTAGCCATTTCATCCGATGAACAAAATCTGAATCATTGTAGTGGATGTTTTTGGAAAAGCTAAGCTGAAATTAAAAAAAAAACAGTACTTAAGAAATAACATCCGTTTCAGCGGTGTTAGTCGTTTATTCTAACATGACCCACGATTTTGTCTATATATAAAAAGAGTAGAAAAATTATGTTATATTAAACTATAAACAACGCGGGAACCGATATGCTGTAAACATGACGTCATATTGCGCCGCATGACGTTAAATGAGCGTTCGCGCAGAAAATAAAGCTTTGCATTTATTCACCTTTTTAAAAATTTGTTAAAATAAAAAAAAAAAAAAAATCCTTTTTCGTTTTTTTTTAAAAAAAAAAAAAAAAATAATAATAATAAATAAAAAAAAAAAAAAAAAAAAAATAATAAAAAAAAAAAAAAAAAAAAAAAAAAAAAAAAAAAAAAAAAAAAAAAAAAAAAAAAAAAAAAAAAAAAAAAAAAAAAAAAAAAAAAAAAAAAAAAAAAAAAAAAAAAAAAAAAAAAAAAAAAAAAAAAAAAAAAAAAAAAAAAAAAAAAAAAAAAAAAAAAAAAAAAAAAAAAAAAAAAAAAAAAAAAAAAAAAAAAAAAAAAAAAAAAAAAAAAAAAAAAAAAAAAAAAAAAAAAAACACACAACAAAAAAAAAAAAAAAAAAAAAAAAAAAAAAAAAAAAAAAAAAAAAAAAAAAAATTTTTTATTTTTTATATTAAAAAACTATATAGAGACAAAATCGTGAGTCATGTTAGAATATATATTTTGAGACTATAATAAATAATAGAACCCTGCTAATATTATTGGTGTTTATCACACACTAAATTCTGAAATCTTATTTACTACGGCTTCTTTTCGAATACTTAAAACGAAAAATGCGCTAAGCTAAATCTGTTGATAAATGTAAGAGGAAGGTAGCTTATAACTTAAGCTATTTAAAACAACAGATTTGGCATCCAAGTCGTGTAGATACTTCAAACCGTCAAATTTTACCGAGTTAAACATAAACAACCTAACAGAGGTTTTTTTGCAAGATCATTTCAAGTTGCAGATTATAGAACTCAATCATTACATTTCGAAGAAGTCTGACAAGAACGGAAGGTATTATCGGAGCATGGACTGAAGTTTCAACATTCCGTGAATTCCGAATTAAATACAAACTGTCACGAATTTCACCGACTTATTTCAATGGCCAAGTTACAGGAAAGTGAAACAAATTCTAATATAAACCCATAAATTTAATTTTCGAAAATTTGCCTACCAATCAAACAGAAATTTAATATTCCTGTCACAGCCCGCTTCGAACATCACCCTACACTCCTTTCAAAAACTCGAAAAAGGATTAAAACATACTTGGATCAATTTCATGTTGAAAATATTTGATCTACGTTTTGTAGGAACTACACATACCACTTAAAGACATATATTTGAGTTATATCTGGCGGACAGAATTTCTAATAGTTTTACACAGTTATAGTGCCACATAGAAGAAACATTTATCAAGCATTAAAACCATAGGTCGCCGAACTCGTTTTTGAGATACCAACTTCTCAAAGTGTTAACTATCTTGAATAAAGGGCAAAAAAGAGCAGCACCAATGACACTTCATGCAAATTCAGAAATAATAACTTGTACTGAAAATTCTAGTGGCGATAATTTTCTTCTTTTTTGTATACGATTACTTTAAAGCATGTACTATGATTATTTAAAATAAGGCTAGATTCTTCACGACAGCCAATTAATATGTAGTAAACAGTAGTCATCCGCTTTCAAGCTTTAATACTGCAAAAATGACAATAAAAAGTACGGTCATGAAAAGTTCTTAAAACATGAAAAACGTTTAGAACATTAAAGGAAAATAAGTTATGTTCAGCCATTTTTTTCCCCTCTGCATGAAAAATTGAATCATATCAAATTAATGGAAAATCATTTTATAACCCCACGGATCGAAAAATTTGTTATTTTCAACCATTTCATAGGAATAACTGTTGTTCTTTTGTTATTTCTTTCATTTCGCAATGCATTTATTAAACCATCAAATTACGTAAATTGCGATTATCAAATTAAGCGATTTAAGATCATGTTTTTTATGAAATCAAGATGATCGGGAGATGTGCATAGCATGTATGCATACAGTCCGAATTTTCCTTAGTGATAAACATGTTTATTGACTTGCTATATTAAATACTAATTTAAACACAATCCAGTACATATAGATTCATTTATTATTGCTACAGTCGCGTTTGCAAAAGCTAAAACGGCTGATAGACATTTTTAGCAAACACGTTTTCTGCGTTCGTTGTAAAGTAAACACAATATTTTTTTTTATTGTTTTGTCTTAGTTTTGTACTATAAATAAATGATGAGCAATTTATTTGTCTAAAAGTTTAATGAATTTTAAAGAAGTGTAAGAACAGGTTTACAACAATGATAGCTAATTACAACTTTGATGACCATCTCTACATTGCTTATATCCCTATCAGCCTTCAAATATTTCTCAGTTGTTTTTGTTCTGCATTTTCATGAAATACCGAAACTTTCCCGACAACAAGATATTTCCCCGTTAACATTATGTAGGGTATACATTATATATACTCAACATAACACAATACGATTGTCAAGTCATAAAAAACATATTTAAATGATATACAAAGCTTGTAATATTCGCTGTGTGCCCATAAAATAAAACGTCACCAAATGTTTAATTCGGGAATGTCAGCACCATATGTATCGTTTTGCTAAATATGGCAGACATCACTACTCATAAGTTGACACCATATAATATCGCTATGACAAAAGTATGTATAAGCGGCCCTTGCCTGGCCTGATCATTTCATGTCATATCAATATATAACGACAAAATTATATACCACATGGATCTATTCCTATCTCCTTGACATATACTGATGAAGATTGTTTTTTAATCAAATGATATAAACTTAGGTGGTCTTGAATCTAATTTACTGGATTATTTATACAGTAGATGCTATCACCAAATGAAAGGCATCCAATGCTTTTAACTTATCAAAGTGATTGATTTTATCTCAGCGAATATTTTTCATCAATACATATTGTATTGATATTTGTTACCACTCACAGATAAAATTGTACAGTAGTTTGCAGATATACAAAACAAACAAAAAAAAACAACAGTTCTTTGAACATAAATCAGAAACATATGTAGCGAACGTCAATTCAAACGGACAGAGACCCGGCTGTTCGAAAATGTGTACGAAAATCAAATCCAAGCTCTCTAAAAGTAGAATGTATAGACGTTTTCCAAATATCTATTATATATTGAATCATTTTCTTATTTTATTTTTTGTGTGTGTTTTTTAAACTTCCACAACTCTTCTATGAATAAAAGCTTAAAAGATACACAATCATGTACAATGAATGCCGCCATGTTAAGCAAGGTGTTATGGACTCGAACTGTTTACAATAAACTCCATATGTAACGAACTTTTTGGGACCATTTAAGTTTGTTTCTTATATCCGGAGTATGTTGTATCCACATAGCATTTTCATGTTAAAATGAAGAAGGAAACATAGGGCCAAGAAATGTTTTCCTTATATTCGGAATTTCTCTTTATCCGGATTCGTTATGTACGGAGTTTACTGTACTTCTTTGCAGCTTTTAGCTTAGCTGTGGCTCCGAAAATTGTTATAATTCTAAGACCGATATCAAAATCTTAATAAACTCATTGTGCTACAATTTAGATATATCTGATGAAACAATTTGTAGCGATTGTTCCTGTCTAGACTGAAATCGAATTCTTTGGAGATGCTATCAAAGCGATGAAATGATAACTTTATGTAGATCGATGATGGATGTTTTCATTTATGCTTTTTTAAAAATAGTAAACCACTCTTGGTTAAGTTTAGCATCAGCAAATAAACCAAACGAAAAATACAGAATATATGTCATACCTGATTCAAAAGGTTTAACCAGAGGAATAATCCGAATAATTATGAACTAAAATTTGAAAAAAATGTCTAAACCTTTCTTGCGGTTCTTATGAATTTTGCTTTTAACGATTTTAAGCGTTATGCTAAATTGTATGCGTTTCCAATTATTTGAATTACAATAGACAAATATTTTCTTTCATAAATATGAAAGGTAATGATACGAACACTGAAGGTGTCCCTTATATAACCATTGGTCAGAATATATTTTGATTTGTGCATAATTACACTCAAGGATATGCATGTATCTGCTACGTCTATTATTCCATTTTCTAACACCTAATCCATGAAAACTGAGGGAGGCCGTATTAGATAACCTTATCGGATATATAAGGGATCAATCTGATTAACATGAATCTGAAAGATGAAACATATTATTGACAAACATATTATTATATCTCTCTGGCGTGGAGGATAGCTACGTCAACTCAATCAGTGCAAAGTGAACAGTTGCGTTACTAGAAAAGTATTGTTTATTTGTATTCTTCGGCATTGCCTGAGGTATTTGCAATATAACGAAAGTGTAAGGAAAGATAAACTGTATGTAAAGTAGCAATAAAACATGTTTTAGAAGATGCAGTCGCTAAATAAAGCAACAGAAAATGTAATTACATCAAGTGAGAAACCGAGCCTAGATAGTTTTGCAACATTATCCTTAATTTAATAGATATGTAAACAGTTATAGATAGCCTATTACAAATCATTGATTTTTTTGGTATTTCAATCATTTTTGTTAGAGTTTAACTGTGAAAAACAACATATTTTTCCTTGTCGAAGAAATCAATAGTAATATGAACCAAAGCTATTTATAAATAGACACTTAAGTAAAAATGGTCCTATAGATAGATACTTTTTGAAAATGGTCCTATAAGTAGATACTTAATTGTAAGTCTTAGAGACACTCTTTTCTGTTCCAAGAAAACTAACTGAACTATTTATAGCTAATGAGCTCCTTTTTTTATTGCTCTGCATGCAATGATGTTAAACGGAAAATAATCGGAAACATCAGTTAAAATTGTTTCAAGTCACATGACATTGATCTAGCAATACTTTTCTGAAGCTGCAAGATAGTAAGAACTACTTTATGATAATAACTTTTGCAAAAAGAGAACATGACTTGTGTGGCTATAACCCATAACTTTTGGTGAGCTTACGTACGTTTTAGATATAAAGCTGTCTTTTCTTACCACCTTGTTAAAACTTTCAACGCTTTTTTTTTACATCATTCACTAAATGATCAAACCCTACGACATGTGCAAATTCTACTTAAATGTGGTAAATGCTATTTCTCAGCATCAAAATATTGTATTTCCCACTATGGACATTTTAACTAAATCAAACTTTGAGTTTCCCCTATTATAACATTTTAGCTGAGTGATATAATACAATCCAAAATGATTTACAACATTGAGAAGGGACGCTTTCATTATTATTTCTGTCTTTTTGGCATTTCAGTTTTAATTAAATCAAATATGTATTTAAAACTAACGAGCTTGTTTGGTGCGTACAAGTTTTAAAAACGTAAACATTCCATGACAAACGCCCCTCCTCCCCCTTCGTGTCTATGTCACTTTAAGAAATAATATAAATCGGTCACTTATCATATTTACGTTTCACACTTTCATTACCTGCTGAATATCTCAGTCGATTTAAGCATTGATATTGAATATCTGCTTCAAGAGAATGTAATTGTTAAAGTACTTTGGTAGCAGTAGCAGTCTTCAACCACAACACGAAGATAAAAATCTGATTAAATTTCTAAGCAAAAATCTAAATAATTATTATAATTGTTATGCTGTAAATGCTTCTTGGACGCAATGTCTGGTATGTTAAAGCAGCTGCAATATTTGCAACACTCTACTAAATCTATATGTAAAAGTGTATATCATACCCTAAATTTTTAACAGCTCTGCTTTATTTCACTTAAACTGACGTAAACATCAAAATTAATACATGTGAAAGCGACAATAACGACTGGGAAATCAAATAAAAATATTGTACATACAATGGCGACTGTACTGCAATGTAATGGCCTCAAACCTATTGCAAAACAAAACGAAACTAATATAATTGTAACCTGACCCTGTCAGAGATACACCGTATCTCAAGACATAAATAATGCCAATTTCTTTCTTCAATTTTAAACTTTCATTTCTTGGCTGTGTAATTATTTACATAATGTCAGTGCTGTCGCCGTTCTATAGTTTATCTGACTGTATTGGTTCGCAGACTGAATAAAAGAGACGTTTACAACATCATGGTATCAGCTGAAGATTGTTCTAAAATGAGAATAAATGTAACAGCAAATATGATGTAAATCGAAATATTCTAGTTAAACAAATTGGTAGTATATATAAATTGCTACAAAATGAGACTGAAAATGGAAAAATTTTTTATGTTTTTCCCAGCATAAATTACAGAATTAATGAACAGATAACAGAAACTTTGCGGATCAGAAATCTACAAAAGAATAAAACGGTAATTTTAAGTACATTGCACAAGTTATAAATATGTTTATACAAATATTGAATAAGTTGGAATACAAAACATCGTGTTTGCTGAAATTTGGTATGTAAGGGGGTACGCTATATTCTTAATTACGTAGTATAATCGATTTCAGGTATTACACTATAATTGGTTCGTAATAAACTACGATGGTTTGACTGCAAAACATCAATGTTGCATTAAATACACACAAGTCTTTTACGGCAAAACTTTATTTCTTCTGTTCTTTTTATCTGAATAAAACTGATGTCTTTTATTACATGAAAGGAAAAATGGTTTACTCTGGCTTGATTTGTTAGTGCTTAGCATTATTCTGTTATTTCTTTATGTCATTTTGATTTTCGTTCCAGTCATGAAATAGATTTATTGTTGTTATGAGAGTTTGTTATGCGTATCATTCAACAACTGAGGCGTGATGTTTTATTATGCCCAAAACTTCAATCATCTTTCCGATTATTAAACAATCAATCTATTACTATTATTTAGAAAGTAATGGTGGATGATATTACTTGAAATGTAGAGAATGCCTTTATTCTAAAATAAAAAATTGACATGTTGTATTCAAATTGATAATATTATCATACCACACGTCTGGAAATATCGCAATCCACATCCCGATCACATTATCTTTCGATGCAACGCAAATTCCCTCAGGCTTTTTATAAAGCAGAATATGCAGGGCGAAAATTTATTTTATGATCAATTCGTGGGAATGTTGTGGTGAGCAAGTACACGACAATTATGCAGGCAATGAAATTTATGACTTAAGTAACTTATAGGAAATTTCAAAGCCAAGCGTTATTTGTTTGTTTAACCATTAGCATAAATTGATAAATACTGTAATGAAAGAGCGTTTTATCGAAGCTTGTAATGGGATGTTGTACCATTACCATCGGTTTTAAAATGAAAAGGCGAAAAAATGACAAATTGTCTGCCTCATTCGACCGTTATCTGATTTAGCAATATGTTAATGTTGCAAGTGAAGATACGATTGGTATTAGGTGCACGTGACTTGCTGATATAAAGAGCATTTTATTAGCTTACACGTATGTACATATCCTTGGTATATAGTTGTTGGCAGCAATTATTAGTTGAACAAAACAACAACAAAAAGACACTATCATCAACAACAAAACAAACTCGGGAGAGGGATGTATGTGCATTATGAAATATTAATGATTGACTTAAAAGTAGGAAGTACCTGTCATGGTAATGTTAAGAAAAAGGTGTCGAAAATATATAGTAATCCCCAGCTATACATGAAATAATCTTTGTTGCCATGTGAATGTTTAGGTACAATTGCAGTCAATTTGCCACACAGTTCGGTTCGTCTGCTAAAAGAATGAAACATAGTAATTGTTAAGTATATATTTATTTTTAACTAGAACTAATTTGAGCTCATTTAGTGAAAGGGTCTCCGGACCATGCTGCGGTTTACTACATAGAAACTAAAGTTGTAAATATACCTGCAGATAACCCATGGTACGCGGATTTTAGTATTCCTGTATGCCTGGCTCATTACAATAAAGTGCAAATAAAACTACTACATCTACATTAAGTAGTAGCAGCAATATTTCACAATGACGACAGTGAATAGGATTCTGTAATAGGATATGCAATAGTTGAGTTAACAAAATACTTTTTTTTCAATAGAGTCACATACATATGAACTTGAAGTTACAGACGGTTCAGTTAAAGTTTGGAAAAAAAGAGACGCAATTTGATTAAACACATTTTTCGGGATTCATTTGAGTCTGAACACAACAAAAACAGTTATAACACATATGGTTCGATTACAACTATCTGGACATTGATATGAGAATAAAAGATGTTTAACCTAGTATGATAATTAAACAAACCTTCATAGATCTAAAAGATTCTTGCAGTAACTGTCTTATATGCTCTTGTTTTTACTAATGTTCCGCTCGAATTTTTGTAATACGTTTCCGGCAATATCACATTTAAACAATTTGTTTAACTTTATGACATTTTTGTTTGCATTGGAATGCTCAGCATATTTGATAATCAATCAAAGATTAGATATTACCTTTCTTTCTTTCCAATCTCCATCGGATTTAACTCGAGCATCTAGATACGGAACAGGAAAAGGAAATGGCTGGCATATTTAAACCTTTCTGGCAGTCATAAATGCCATCTCAAAATTGAAACTGAGCCGTTGAATGACAGCAGGAATTAGATGCCAAATCAAATGTGTAAAAAAGTTTTGATGTAAAATTGTAAACATTTGATTGCCACATTTGTAAAACCAAGGAAGGTTTACACTTTCGTTTCTTTGACAAAAGCATATGCATAATTTTGTTTAAAGCTAACTATTAAAGCTGCTCGCTCTCAGATTTTTTTTGCGGGGGGGGAATAAAGTTCTTCAAATGCTCTTAAACTAACATATATCAGAACGTATAGTCAAATAAAAAGTTTTCAGTATAATTTCATGTAAAGTATATTTGAATTTATATACTACCAAATCGTCACAAACGCTATGAAATTCCAATATAAATATTCATTACCCTTCCAGGAAATTTCCAGCCGTTTGATTGGCCAATGATTCGTAAATAGAAATCGATATTAATGGACAGGCCGGTAATATACACTTGGCAGATCCCAACTTAAAATGACTTGACATTTTTAGGGTACGCAATAACTACTCTGGTTACGAAAACATTTCGTACATATAGCAACAGATCATTGATTGAGAAGAAGAATGCGGTTTTGTATGGAGTGATAGGAAACAGATAACATTTTAAGGATGTATATAAAATGATTTATTCACATTTCAAAGTACAAACCTGCATACGTAGGAAAAGCCTTGCGTTTTTCAAAACAAGACAGCGGACGGCAATTTCAACAACCTTTGTGACGGTGTTTTGTGACGTCACGAAGTGACATCGAGGTATCATAAGGGCATTTGAATGTCTTCTTATGTCCAGCCATAAAATGCATTTAAAATGTACCAAATTCTTCAAAACTTAAGAAAGTGAAGGATTAAAAAATTGGTATTTGTTTTTCCGTGGTATATGGGGATACCTTCTCCTAACCGTTTGTGTAATATAAATCTAGCCGGGTAATATATCCCCATATTCCACTTCAAAAAACAAAAAAAAACAAATAGCAAATAGTAGTGTAGTAGTGCAGTATAACCAAGCTCTCCAAAATTTTCAACAGATTTTCTGAAATTGCTACCTAGATTTTTACTTGTGTTGTTGATTCTAGCACTTAATTTCACATTTTATGTTGTTTTTTTCACCGGAAACTGTGAACGAGCAGCTTTAATACAAAGAGGCATTTTAAGACAGATGTCCTCTATTAATTGTTGCATACGTCCATTGTATTCAAGCGTAACATAGTGATGCGCAAGATTTACATTTTTTCCATTGTACCTGATTTTGCTATTCTGGCATTTGTTTCTATTCATTCAACGGATCAATTTATTTTCCCGGAACATAAATTCGACATTCTATCAAAGCGTTGAGATTTAGGAATGTTGGAAAAGAGTGTTATTTCAAATGGATCATGATACCAGGTGCACGGGTCGTAGACAGCTCTTCCACCACAATAGAAAGATAAAAGGCTGATAAAAGTACGTAACAATAATCAAAACCATATCAATTTTCCTGAAAATTATTCTAAGCTGCATTGTTTGATAGGTAACATGTGATGAAACAGCTGCATCGATTTACACTGAAATTCTTTATTTATCTAAATTTGTTCAATGACAACGTAATGTTATGCTGCAGTTTGTAGAAGTAGGGATTCTGTTAACGTTTGTGAAGATTTGTGCCTTCTTTTTACTAAAACCAGACCGTGTTTATTGTAAAAGAATGAAGAAACAATTCCCTCCTGGTTAAGTTTTACAACGCATTTCAACCCAGAATTTATTTACTTTTAAGCTTTACCTACGCTATTTAACTCTGGCTACGTATAATTTCGTTTCAAACAGCGCACACAGAATTGAGACACTCGTCGAATAAGGCAGATATGACATTGAAATAACAGAAACGTATGTGCTGTGTTCATAACCTTTCCAAACCGGACATTGATGTTTGGCTTTTAAGTTTACTCTCGTATATAGGTAAATAAAGTTTAATAGTAATCACGAACAAACCAATTACGTTTGCAATTTTATTGTGTTCGAAGATTTAAGGCACTACAGTAACAGCAAGAATATTTCGTACTGTGCTCTGAGATTCTGTTTGATATCCTACTGCATCAAAACTGCTATTTTATGCTTCAGTTATTTCTGAGATAAACACTTTATCGGGAGTCATAATGCTCGTAGAAAGGGATGAATATTGAATTTCGAATATATATTTTGTTTGTTAGTCAACAGAAAATATACTTTGCAATAAAATACTAAAATGGAGTATACAAGACATATGACATATGAACCAAATCTGTTAATATTATAACGTAGTTTTACATATTAATTTTATTTGTTTGTCTTTGCCGCCATAATTATATGTATATGACCAAAGCATGTTCTATGCTTTATTCCAAAAATCTTGACACGTGAATCTAAATATTGACGATATGCTAGTTAGAGAATTGGATCAACATAATTATCATGCACTTAATAAGGAGATGTAACTATAGTGGATGATTTCAAACATATGTAGCATAATTAAGTTTTCAACAGTAAAACATATTCTGTAAGTAGTCCATTGAATTAAACATTCACCATTAAAAGAGGTGCTACACGGAGAAAGATGTACCTAGAAAGATTTGCTGAGTCTGTACTCTTAGACATGACTGTTATTCTAAATTAAAAATGTTTTTCTAGCGTATGGTTCACACGATGATTGCAGGTACTCGGAAACAGAGTAAGCTATTAAACAGGCTTACAATATTGTAACTTAATGTTTTCTTTCGTAAAATATTATGCAACACACTTTAACAGAAATAACTGTGAATTATTGTCAGAAGTGATGATAAGGTTTTGATGATTTATTTGCGAGCTGATAAGATACTAAAGTTACACATATAAAAAGAGAAAGTTCATGAACCTTATAGAAGGTGAAATTTGCACACCTTTTCACCACATCCTTCAAGACTGTGATATGATTCAGGAATAAATTAGCGGACCAATGATAATGTCGGAAGTACATCATGTTATATAACATAAATTACCCCGATTCATTCTTCCAGTTTGAATTTTTATTACTTAAGTTTACGACATTTTATCTTAAAGTCGTCAGTCATACCGTTATCTGGTTCACCATTGCTGCGGAGGTATTGGTTCAATGGTTCGTAAGAACGCAAGACAAAGTTTACTACATAGCAGAATATATATATGTCGAGCCAATAAGAATAAACTAATAAAGCTGATGTTATTCAAACTTCAAAATTGCTTGTATAAAAGTTTAGGACCCAAAATATAAAACTGCAATATTAAAACCTTATTAAACAAGCAGAGAAGTGACCAGTGCCTACCTGTAATTTTTCGATTTATTGAACATTTTACCATAAATAGAACGTGACAAGAAATGTAAAGAACTGGACATCACATACGTTCAACAAAACGAAATATATGTTACTACGTACCGTATAATTATATTTGATGTAAATAGTATAAAGCAAGAAGTAAAAAACATTCAATTTAAATAAGTAATTGATTTAATTACTTTCTATTTATCTTAATAAATTAATTATCGTACTTCCCTTAAAATTAATTTTGATGGTAAGTGTTCCCTATACTTCATATGGTGTAGCGGCGAAGGCCCGCGTTCAGAATCTGGGCATTAAGTGGCAGTTCAGCAGCTACGTCAATGGTTGTAAAGAAACATATAAAAGTATAAACTTTTATTATATGCTTTTCAGTGCAATACTGAAATATATCGGTGAAATAAAATTGGTATTTCACTGTTTCAAAGCAGTGAAAATATCATTTTTATTTTCACTGTTTTTGCCGAACTACTTTTTAACTACATTCTAAACAAAAGTCCCATAATTTTACACCCAGAATCTCTAGCTCGTCCTCCATACAAAAGTATCATACACATGATTGACAGTGAGTGATTAATTACGCTAAAATACTTAGCTTTATCCAATTTCTAACTAATGAGATACATATTTCCCCTCATTTATCGGTGATAGAACACTAAATAAAATCGAAAAATGGCTGTAATTTTTTTATTTTTGATATAAACATAGGGTTGTTGGTATTCATTTTCTTAGTTAGATCATTTTCTATCCATCCATAGCAATTTTGAATCAAAATTTGAGAAAAAGTTGATTTTCATTTTTTTTCACCACCATCCAATTTTCACAGTATTGTCTTAATACTTGTATGATCATGGTCTGAAACCTATAAGTCACCTATAAAAAGTGGAAAACTACCTCTACAGTCGCTCATTATTCATAAATGCATGAAATTGTGACAAATTTTGCACTTAGGTCAGCCCTGGACCGAGCATTTTTTAATGAATGAACAACTGATTGAGTATTACTCCACGATTCATGGTGTGGCGAAGTGCAGACTTATTTAATAAAAAAAATCAATTGAGGCCTTTATGTAATGAATTGATGTTTCCTTTTCGTTGTATGATAAAGATAGATATGACTTCTTAAATACTTTTATCTGAAATAATCAAAATATTTTGAACTACTTTTGTTGCGTTTTCAGTAATGATGGTAGTAATAATTCTGGGGTTCTCCATGGGGAATAAGAAATGCTATAATTCCAAATTTTACTGAATATTTTGCCAAAAAACATAAAATAAAAAGAAAATTTGTTTGTTTCAGTGAAATATTGATTTTATTTCACTCGTGAACACCAAACAAATGATATTTTCACTCGTGGCTACGCCACTCGTGAAAATATCAATGTTTGGTGTTCACTTGTGAAATAAAATCGATATTTCACTGAAACAAACAAATATCCTCTATTTATTTTATGTTTCCCAGTGAATTATAGAGTATTCTCAGTGAAATAAAAGTGATAATCCACAGTTTTTAAACAGTGGATTATCATTATTTTTCACTGTTTTTGCAATCTTTAGCCCGGATTTACGTCAAAAAGTATACCGAGCGTTATCAATGCTAGAGACCATGCGACGATGACGTCGTTAAAATGACGTCAATTGCACTATGTTTTCTGATGATGTTTCCCGCGATTTTCAATGTTTTATAGAAACAAACTCAATAAAAGTAGAGTTTTAACCATAAAATAAACATAAAAATTGTTGGTATCGGTGTAATATCACGTAAATTTCACTCGTGAACACCAAGATATCACTTTCGGTGCCCACTCGGTGAAATTATAACGTGATCTTACACCAAAGCAAACAATTATCCTCTATCTAAACTTTTAATATTGTCAACAGGATATGAAATCCAATGAAAGAGCTCCTATATGGAATCCAATGAAAGAGCTCCTAAATGAAGCTCCACTTTTAATATTGTCAACAGGATATGACAATGAAAGAGCACCAGTCCTGTTTTTCTCGAATAAGGCATTGATATTATTCTAAGTTGTCGGTCTCTATACAATTGATGCCAGGTATGGATGACATATGAGATGCTTACATACAATGACATCCATGGAGAATCGACACAAATGTTTCATATGTGACATGCGCATTACTCTTTTTTATTTTATGTTTTCCATTGAATTATAGAGTTTTCTCAGTGAAATAAAAGTGATAATCCACAGTTTTGAAACAGTGGATTACCATTTTTATTTTTCACTGTTTTTGCAATCTTTAGCCCGGATTTACGTCAAAAAGTATTCCGAGCGTTATTAATGCTGGAGACCATGCGACGATGACGTCGTTTAAATGACGTCATTTGTTCTATGTTTTCTGATGACGTTTCCAGCGATTTTCGATGTTCTATAGAAAAAACTCAATAAAAATAGAGTTTTAACCATAAAATAAACAGAAAAATTGTTGGTATCGGTGTAATTTCACGTTAATTTCACTCGTGAACACCTAAAGTAGTTATTTTCACTCGTGGCTGCGCCACTCGTGAAAATATCACTTTTGGTGCCCACTCGGTGAAATTATAACGTGATCTTACACCGAATCCAACAATTATCCTCTATGAATTTTTTAAATGTATAATGTTGTATCTTCTTTCTTTTAATTAAGTTTACAAAAAACTTTCTTATCAAATTCTAAATTTTGTGAATTTGTGTTCTGTCAAAATTCAGCTTTAATTTCCGATACATCAACATAATTGAAACAATACAAATGGCATTTTCGGTTTCAGAGTTCGTGTTACACGAGCAAAATATACATCGAAGTGCTCAAATGTGACTGTTCTTACTTGCTGCTTCTTCTTGACTTTCTTCAGAGTCGCGGTGAAAGCAACGGTTCTCTTACAGCGAGATTTTCGGTCAAGATTAAACGTTTATGAATATTTATATCGCATCATCGCTATATCTAAACACGAATTTCAGCACTTTTCTGATATATTTATCAACAAAATTCAAGTGCATTTACAAGTTTGCACAATGTTCGTGCCAAAAATAAAAATCTTACCAGGAGTCGAACCAGCACAAATATAACGAGCCAATGTGACAGCTTAAAAAGTTAGGTTAAGAAAGCTTGTTATATTATCGTGCATTTAATATGACACCCCTATTTTTGGAATAGTTCGTTTGTTAAAGTACATTCGCGCATTGATTCACAACGCTGTATTATATAGCCATGCTTTACAAGTTCTATAAACGCACCTATGATCTTAATGTCTTGATCTGCCTTTTCATAACAAGCATTTTGATAGCTTGTCATTTAAATTCATTCTAAAAAAAACTGATTTCAAGAAGGAGAATTTTTCAACACTGTCTCAGTTATAAACTTCATTTGTTTTCCAGTCGAATGCTAGTGCGTGAAACATCTGTCAAACTAACAATGTTTTTTTCCTAAACACTGAGTAAACATACTCAGTTTCCCACCTGTTAAAGAAACTGTGGTCGTCATTGATAAAAGTCCTGATGATGATATAAACACATAAACCACAACTCGACTAAAATAGTCAAGGTTTCTTTTGAGCAGATGATTTTTACATTAAATTGCTTAGAATTGTTCGCTGAATTTTTAAGATAGTGGAGAAAAATAACGAACAAAAACGTGGTCCTTAAAACATGTAGGTCACTTAAGCAACACATATAAACTTTTTAATTTCCTAAAACTTTTATAAGTTTACCTTTTTCAAATACACTAATGGTGATTTTAATTGAATTTCTCAGTTACATTATATAACATTATCTTTTAGATATTACCTTCAGCCGTTTATTATTGGAAATAATTAAAACACCAAAACTTTCGTAAAAGAATCTTGAAGAACGGCTGAACAGTTAAGAAACATTTCGTTCACATAAAGATATTTTCATATTTGTTTTCTGGTGGCCATTATGTGCGACGGAGAGGGAAGGTTCGACCAATTATTTCAGATGAATATATACCGCAAACTTCTGTACAAATTGCAAAAAAAGGCGCGTTAGTTCAGGAGGTAACGTTTACAGATCTTTTTCTATTTTTCAGCTCTAGCGACTGTTACGTGCAACATAATTAATAACTTACATTTTTGAGGTTATTTCTTTCCTCCAATTTCATTCATAAAAAAGGTTCTGAGAAAAAAAGAAAATATTTCTTCATCAGTGCCAATGTCATACAATTCATTAGTTTTCCAGCTGAATGTAAATACGTTATACTGCCAAACCATATTGCAGTAGAATCTAGGCGATTATGATCTGCAAACATCCATTTCAAAAGTATATAACCCAAGATTATTCATAGTGGAAGAAACTTAGATCATTCTTGTCTAAAAACCATAACCATAAGCTGAACCGCAAGTGCCTATTAATAGCTAAATAATTGAAAAGAGTAAAGGTATAACGCTTTGCTTTTTTTAGAAAACCGGGGCATTTATAGGCGTCCAAGTACATTTTCCAATCCTCTGAATGCAAGTATGTGAGCGAAATCGGAAATGAAAATTTACAGTAATTTGTGTTAAATTATGCTACTTTGCTGGTGGCACTTTATGTGTTGCCTTAAGTTGTTAAATGCTGCAAACCAGGAAAGTTGGTATTATTTCATTATTTACAACAATTAGTGTATAGACATGTATAAGATGAGTTTCTACAAGGAAATTAGCAAAATAAAAATACATTAAGTAATTACGCAGAGTTGTTTTTCTTTAACAGTGAAGATATACACTTTTGGAGTTAGAAATTCGATGTTCAAATAAGATTTTGAACAAATATCGCTATTTAACTTTTTAAGTAAAGACATCTAGACTTCACTGTGTTATAAAATTGCCATCCTATGTATTATCAATTTCAATATATTCAAATTTATAGAAAGTTTTAACAAATCACGTAAAATGCATTGTTATCTCATTCGCTAAACATTCATTATAACATATGCTTCTAAAGCAATAATATGAAAATTATCTGAAAACAAAACTATCAACAGAGCTGTTGTTCAGTTCTTATGTAAAGTGGCCTTCAGTGAGTCGGTCGAACATGATTTTAAATGGTTTTTATTGTTTCTTTTATTAGCCGTTTCTACTTATTCAGATATTTTACATTAGACTTTACTCAGGCCGTTTAAAGACGATCGCGGTAGTTTAGATTCCTTGTTATACATCAACTTAATTTATGATTTTTTATTGTTTAATTATGAGTTATAAACAATATACCGACAGAAATGACCTTTAATTGTACAATAAAACCTTCATAGCATATGCTTTTTTAATCAGAAAGTTCATTTTAGAAATATAGCAAGCATTATTTTCAATGATATTGCAAACAAATCAAAGGCTTTCTGATAACTATTTGTCATGACGAAACTACTTGAAATCGAAAGAAATGCATATGTCAACATTGTTTTAGATTGAATAGAACATAGGTCTCTCATTATCCTGTCAGTTAATCTATTTTACAAAATCAATAAATTCAAAAAGATCCTGGGACTGTAAAGTTTCACTGAGCTATCTGTTAAACTTCAATTACATTATACACGGGGCCTTCTTCCACCTCTACCCTCACATCTGAGACAAAAGTTGTTTTTTTCTCAATAATAAGGCTGGTTACCTATTTCAAGATGGTGATGTTTCAACATTTCTGCTGCAATACATTAACTTAAAGATACTCTCAATGTTTGAATATGGTAAAAAATACATTGATAAATGACAACAAACTTTAGGTTGGATACATTTTGAAATCTCAATGCATGTCGTGTCATTAAAAAGGATCTATTGCTCCACACTATGGTGAATTGCCAAATTTAGAGCTTTATTATTGTTACACATGAGATAAAAGCTATTTCTGCTGCTTTCGAGGGTATACTGCCTATTTGTACTGCAAGTTGCTTTCACATTTTACTCTTTTAACCAAACAGAGCGTTTCTTTCTGGTTTTATTTTATTTGGTTTTAATATCTTTGTGGCTGACGTGCTAAATGTCAAAGGAAGATAGATAGATAACCAGTGCTGTTTATAATGGATTTTGTTACGGTGTTGTTGTTGTTGTTGTTGTTTATTTCAAGAAAAAAATTCTGACGTAAATTCTAAGCATTTTTTAGTCATACATTCACTGGTAAAATGTAGACAGGCACGAGGTTGTTGTCTTCGACTGCAAAACTGTTGAAAAATCAATCAACATCTCAGAGCACGAAATATACCTGCTGGTAATTGAGAATTCCTATCCAAGGTGCTTGTTCAAACGTTAACTGTCATTACCTGTATAAAAATCTAAAAGTAATAAAAGCTTTAAACATGTTCCAATACTTGTGTTGTTTACGTTTATTTGCTTGACTGCACTGCTTTAGTGAATTTTTGTACGTGTTGGCTTATGTATCCGAAACAGCACTACGAAAGTCCCATTGTTCAATAATTATTACATTTAACTAAATAGTAAAAACTAATTATCAAGTGGACAGAGATTGGCACATACGCCCTGTGGGTAATAGACAAAATGTATGTTTGCTTTCTATTAGCCTTTGTCAACATAATGTTGTTGCAACAGGTGTTCTGTCCGACAAGGTGTACTTATCTCTAGTTTTCGATTTAATGCAAATTTGAATTAGTTTTGATTCAAACTTGATTGTATAAGCAACCTCTTCAATTGTTTTGGCCTGTTTAAGTAAGAAGGTTTTATATGTATCCAAAGCAGCCATGTATGCGTCGTTCAAAAATGGTTGAACCTCTACTACGAACGCCATTCTGAACATAACCATGACCCAGTTCTAAAATGGAATACTTTTAATTTTGAGATTGAATTAAGTTCAAAATAAATTACTGTATTAATGAAAGAAGTTGACGTGAAATAGGGGCATATTTAAATGAGCAGATTTGATGTAGGATATTGTCTGTTAAAATCATTTCTCGAACAATGCAGTATTGCACGTATTACAAATATCTGAATGTAGTAGATGTCTTTAAGTACGAAGGAAGGTATACTCCTCTATCAAATGTAATTTAAAATAGATTAACACGTTTAACAAAATGTACTTTACGTATGTGCTGAACGAGTCAATTAAGGAGACAGGAAATACGTTTTCACCCAATTTAGTAGACATTTATTTACGAACTCTTCCCTTCCTTTCATGTTGCACTTTCTTTCAGTTTCTCTCATAAAGTCATTTAAGCCATTACTTAAATAATCATAATGCAGGAAATAAGTTGAAATATTCCATAAAATGCACTTGCTTCTGGTACTCTAGCCTTTAAGCTCATTAAAATGTTTGCTTTAGAGCAAGCTCGTGTATTGCTTTGATGCTATTTAACAAACATTTTATCAACATTGGGGCTAACAAAAATGTTTCTTCGACTTTAACGTGTGTTTTGTAAGAACAGAAACATTGAAAATCATCAATAATTAGCGGTATAATTATTTTTTAAAAATTACCGTTGACGGCAATAGACTTATATAATATGTTTAGACCATGACATTTACATTAACTGGCACCATTCTACTCTACTTGAAGTAACAATCTGAAACGACATATTTTGTTTCACGAAAACATCAAGTATATGTTATTTAATAAATTAATAATGCCCTATGTAAAAGGAATTTGATTTATAGTTGTAGATTTAATACAATATATGAAAAAACACCGATTAAATAACATTTTAAACTCAATGCGATTTCTCCAGAAGATAATTATAAAAAAATCTTTCAAATGATGGTTTTGAGCAGTTAGGCGGCTCACATTTGTAATCTTTAAATGATTTTCTTGCATATCAGATCGGCATTTCCGGTGATTTTGCCCATGCCTGAAAAACCGGTCTGGCTACCTTCCTATGCCAGACAACTCCCGTGAATAACTTTTGACGTAACGTTATAAACAATGTGACGTAACTTTCCTAAACACAACGTCGAAATATCGTTTGTTTTTTATGATAAGTCATCATTTTGATAAGTTTGCATTAAGAAATCTACTTTAAAGTGCAAGACAGTATGCAAGAAAAAGTTTCCATCATGAAACACTTGACTCAGAAGGAAATATCCGTCACCTCGGATAACTGTTTTGCGGGAACTCGGCAGAGCCTCGTTCCCGCCCAAACAGTTACCCTCGGTGACGGATATTTCGATCTGAACCTCGTGCTCATGACAGAAACTATTAATCAACTTCTTTCACCCTTTTCACTTTCTTGCGTTCAACGGTAATGTACGTAAGCACCGATTAAGTGTATCATACTCTTTGAACAGAAAGTGTTCTGCTGATGCAATTTCAGTTAATTTAAAAGTTCATTTGATGTTGCCTACTTAATATACAAATTGTGACATTTCTTTTGACATCTTCTATCAAAGATATTAACAGGGAAGATCATAGTAGTTTCACACAGCATACTATTTGCCTTTGGATTAAATAGTATTGTTATGTGATTTGCATGTTTACACGTGATATGTCAAGTTACAACAGTAAGAATTATACAAGTAGCAGCACAAGGGACCTAATAGAAAGCTCTGAGCTTATCCTTGTTCTTATATAATGTTATAGTGTTTGAAAACACGTACTGCGCAGTACAATATGCATAACATTATCGATTTTTTATGTTTGCTTGGCATACATTTCAAACGCTGACATTAAATATTGGTTGTCTAATAAAATATGTTTTCCTTAACATTCTTATTGTATCAAGTTTAGCTTTTTTAAACCCCTCGTTGCGTGTGAATATTCAGCTGTTAAACCAGTGACGTGTGCTGTTGCATTGTTAGTAACGCTGCAGAACGTCAAGTAGTTATCAAGTAGTTAACATTTTGACAAAGATTGTTTCTTTGAGGAAAAGTGTTTTACTCAATACCTTATTTCAGACCGTAGCATAAATAACGTATAAATATTTAGATGTCACTGTTAAATTTCTCTATTGTCTCTCTAATTTAACTGACAAAATTTCATTGTGTCTATGAAGCAAATAACTTTCACGTGCCAATTTCTATAAATCCATCATGATTTAGTTCTTGATGCATTTTATGTTTTGCAATAAACCTCAGCTTAGGAGACTTTGTTTTGCCTGTAATGATAAATGTTGTCGGGAATTCTCTAAGTTTCACAGTTTTGCGTTTGTGTGATATTATCGGTTAGATTAAAACACGTTTATTTTCGGTTGAAATATTATTTTATCTGTATTTTTCTGCAAACACGATCAATCTTTATTTTTCTAAATGACATATATTTATCATTTCATGATAGTTATGAATAGCTGAATGTTATTTTGCTGCATAATATGAAGACGAATATATCATATTTATGACAGGCAAGAAAAATCGTTAGTAAAATATGGCTCAATAACAATAGCTTACATTTCATTTTATAATTTTTTCAAGCCAAAATCGTCAAGTTGTATGTTTGTTTTGGAATGGGCAACGTCTTTTCTGATCTAACAAGCATGAAATAACACCACGTTTTAGTCATTCTCTAACAGATATCAGAGGAGAGCCTATCATGATATGGAAAGGATTCGATAACGATGTGCTAAATTTAATAAAACAAAATGCTCACACAACTACTTCTTGAGCACCCAATACAAAGATTTCTTAGAACAGTATATGTTACATGACTAGAGGCACCAGTCTATCATTTAAGCGCTGAATATAGTTGTAGTCATGCACATCCCTTTAGTGGTTGCCTAAATATTCATTTAATCCTTTTTGTTTCTCAATACTTCTTGGAAAGTCCTCTCGTACTGGAAAGTTAATGATTGCTCCAACGTTGATCAATGTGTATAATGAACATTTAAATAAATAGAGGATATTTGTATGCTTTGAGTGGATATAGAATATATCTCATCGAGAAGCGATATAATTGTAATATTTTCACGAGCGTGAAGCTCGAGTTAAAATGTGGTAATTGTTTCACTTCTCGACGAGATATATTCCATATCAACTCAAAACAAATTTTCTTTTTATTTTATGATTACTTTTAAAATAAAAGCTAAATTATATCTATGCGCCGCCGAAAAAAAGAAGTTGCAGCAGACCTATATCACCCACACTGTGACTGATATGATATCTATATCGTCACTCTATATTTCACTGATATAGTTAGCATGAAATAAAAGGCTTTATTGGCTAATGGAATTGAGCAAACTCTTAATTTCTGTCTTACTGCAGGTGTTCTATGCTTTCAGTAGCTAAATTAACTGTTATCGATTGGCAGTTGAAGTGTATTGATCGAAAGAGTTGTAGGACTAATGGCTCCCAGACGTGGTAGACATCTTTTCCCCGAAAGTGAAGAGATAAAAGATTGATATTACTCAACAACAATCAAGTCACATCTTCAATTCTGAAACGTAATTTAGCTTACCTGGCAAAAAGTGCTAGATTGGGCTATCGTGACCGTCCGTCGTCATCAACAATTGCTTCAAATAACATCTCCCGTGAAACCCCTAGACCCATATTAATGAAACTTGACAGAGATGCTACTTGTATGAACCTCTACCAAATTTCTGATCAATGCAGAACTCTGGTTGTTACGGCAAACAAAAGGGAAACAATCTTAAAAATTGATAAATACGATAAACTTTATGACTCTCTACCACTTGTTAAAATGAGTTAGATGCCTTAAAAAATGAGGCCCCCAGTGGGTGGGCTGTGTCCTATTTATATTATGTGTAGAAACTTTAAAAATATTTTACGCTGAAACAATTCGTCAGAATATCACTTTATTTGACTAGGATTATCATCTCCTGGCCGTCTATCAAATTTGCCTAAATGAAGATGATTCCTTAAACCGTGAGCTCCATTAGGGCGGGACTATTTCCCCTATATGATATATATATTGCAATTTAAAATCTTGAAATTTGTTTTTAGAACTTAATATTATTTTAGAATATATATATAACCTGTCTTGCAAAGAGTGTTCGTTTTATACCACAGTTAGATCTTTATACACTACGAAAGACGTGAAGATATAATATATATTGCAGAACTATGTTTCCTGCTGACTTAGATGAGTGATATAGGGCTAATTACCCTCTTGTTTCTTTTTTATGCTTCATTTTACATTTACTTATATAAATAAGTACATTAAATTGGTGTTGACAAGATCGAAGCTTTGCTTTCGGTTGTTTCTATTATAATGATGACTTCGCCTCTTTTGTCTGAAAACAAAATATTATGCTGCATCCCCACTCATCTGGTGAAGAATTTGAGAAATGAAGGTATTTAGCCATGATAAAGTTACTTGTTTAAAGGGCAAAAGCAACCAAAGCAAAGCCGCTGTATTTTATTGTAATACAATACACGTAGCGGAAATGGCAGAATAAAGTTGTATACTTAGATAAATGCAACTTCAATTTTTAGGTATATCTGGAAGAAGCAATAATTTGATTTCTCACAGACGGTAGAATAATCATACAAAATGACGTTGCTTTTGTTGGAAATCCCTACACATTCGCACAACATAAACAAAATAAAACTATAAAAATGCAATACAGTGTTTCACCTGTTTGCTATCTGATGGTACCTACCACAGAATGCAAAAGAAGCATTCCATAAAATAGGCATTTCGTATATAAAAGATATAAGATAAAATTGCAAAAGATAAGATTAAAGATAATCCCTGAATTCATATTAATATTACATTTGTCTGACACATTGATCATTTTTGATTATATCAATAGTAAATTGTGTGTATATGAATTACAAAATTTGTATGAAATGCTTTTTCAAAAGTATAAATTTCTGACGGTAGTTCCTTATAATTTTTAATTTGTTTATTCATTGTTAAAATAAGCATTAATCACAAATAAAACTTGTTGTTTTCGAAAACAGGTTTCTCTGAGACTCCAACAATATCTCATGGCACAAATTACCCGGTAGTGACGAATTTATAGCAATTGTGTTTGTTATAATTTTACATTATTACATTGTGGTTGTTCCAAACTTGACTCAAAACCATGATATACTACATTTCTAACCATGGTTTGTAACTATGTACAGTCAAACCTGTGCTAAAGACTACCTCCGATTTAAGACCACAACTAAAACACCTGTTTCAAAAGGCCACCGTTTTCTCTTCCCGTTTGACAATAAACAGTGCAAATTTACCTGTGTTAAGAGACCATCTGTCAATAAAGACCACTTTTTCATTTCTCAATGGTGGTCTTTATAGACAGGTTTGACTGTTTTGTTTCAATGACTGTACTGCTTCAGCAGTGTAACGCGTAGCATTATTTATGCAATACGGCTCAACAAAAGTTCCAATGTATTTGAAGCTTTACCATTTCACCACAATATTTAGATTATCTCTCGCCAGACATGACAGATATCATATCAACATAAATGCCTGGAGTGAAACAGAAAAAATATATTCTCAATGTCATATTTTGACAACATGCCTATTGTTTTACTACATAGTTTGCGTTATTATTTGAAATGGTGTTCCTTCCTTAAATTTGCAGACAAAAGTCTTTTATTTTCATAATAATGTTTAAAGAATGTATATTGTTTAGAACACATTGTTTCTAAATATAAGTTGTTAATCTAAGTAAGTCTGGATCAAAAATAGCTGGATCTCTTTTAAATTGTTATAAGAAATAGAAATACATGTACGTTTATTTTTTAAATGAGACCTCTCCTGATCTGATAATGTGAGAAAACGATTTGATGTGAAAATGAATTATTGTATGAATGTCATTCATGATCACGACTGAAAATGGGTGTGTGAATAATTTTCATTTCTATCTCGTTTTGAATATTCAATGCATAATTATACAAAATAACTTTATAACAGATAAGTAATAGCAAAACGTTAATTCAGTTTAAATTATTGTTAGCTAACAGTAAACCAATATTTCAAAGCGGTTAATTAAAAACACTTTATTATACAATAACGTTAACATCGCTTTTTAATAGATTTCTCAACATATGACATGTGTAGATACAAGTATATATTCATACAAGTGCCAGAATGTAAAAACATATCAATAAACATTATCAAGGCAGTGATAATATCACAATATAACATACAGGCAAGTTTTTATCTTGTATACCTTCCTTAAAACGTTCATATGCGTAGAGAAGATGAGTTTGTCTGAGCAAAATAACAGTTCGTGTATTGTACATGTATATGCGACTGAAGACTTCGATTCAAAGAAGAAATTCAAAATTCAAGGTTAACTTGATGTTGAAAATACAATACAATATCGAATGTTGATAGCCTTGTTTTTTCCAAACCTTTTACTATAGAGCAAAGAATGTGGAAAAACCAGAGTGACACCAAGTGCGAACCCGTTTATTCTGAAAATGTTACTCAAAGTTAATGCGATATAGAGGAATGAGCTATACGTTATAGTCTGTAAAAATATCACTTCTGTAATAATTCAATTACTTCACATATTACGAATATTTGTATTTATAACGCAGGACTGTAGACATTATCATTCTGCTTTTTTGTAGATTTACATAGAGTACATCTATTAGCGAAATGAATTTCACGTATGCAGTAAAAGACTTAATTAAGCAGACAGAAAATATGTCTTTATGATCCAATCAAACTGACATTACCAATACTGTCTTTCCTTTCATGTTACGCCGTCTTTAAATTCCTCTCATAAAATCATGAAACCTATAACTCAATAATTAGCATATTACAGGAAGTAAACTTGAACTCTCATCAGTCACAATCATTCACATGCACTTGCTTCTTGTAAACATATTAATATTAAAGACATGCATTCACATAACTTAGCAGACAGGTATTAAAGCCTGCATCATGAGCCAGACAGTGCTAATCATTTTATCAGAGTGTCCAGAGAAAAGTTTGTATTCAACTGATATAAATACCCACTGACACCGAAGCTTAATGTCATATTATTGGGTTAACTGTTTTGAATTTTTGTTTCGAGTATTGTACGTGAGAAAATGGTTCAGTTCAATGATTTTGCCATTTTCGACAGTATATACGTGTTTCTAATGGTCGGAAACATTTTAAACGGCGTTAACGCCGTCGCTATTAAAATATTTGCGACAATTAAAAATCAAAGATACAGTCACAAATATCAAAGTTATAAAACAGTTAAACCTACATTTAATAGCCGCAAATCAAAATCATGTAACCATTCAGAATCGACATTATAGCGTTAGTGCTTTGGAATTATGATTCTCATAGTAATTATTTCAGATATGACAACGATCTTTTTTTTTTTCTTATTGCAATATGTCAATATCTTTTCTTTTCATTATTTCTTTTAGAATGACCTGTGTCGTGACTTGCTCACAACTACACGTATATTAAATCATCTTATTACATGACGCCATATGCATTCTCATTTCATTTCAACAATTTTCATTACGTTTTTCAATATATTTTTTTCATTACATCCATGTATCACAACTATCAATCCTTTACATCAAATATCATCCACAATAGAACAAGTGGTGAATACCTGGAATGAAGTTCCATCGGTATTGACTTATATTTCTTAATTTATGCAGCAGCATAACAAGTAATATCAATGTGATTGTCTTAAAATATCGAAACACGCCTAGTTGGCGATACTTTCTGTTGTCTTTTATGTTTGGTTTAAAATATTCTTTGCTAAGAAGATGGAAAATATATATACATTTCTTAGGTTATATTTTGTATTCCTTTTCTAAACGATTGATTGACGACATTTGGACAAGTGGAATCCGTAATGTTTTGTTTCGTAAATAATGAAGTGTTTTGCTAGCGGCTGCTTTCTTGGAATTTGAATCGTTACGGATTTCCAAATGACCCATTTAGTTTCAAAACTATTGTGTTTATAATGTTTGGAAAGGTGTTTTTTGTCCAGTTACTACTGTTTTGTACATATATCATGTTTTCAGTGTTATGTATTGATGGATAAATTTTTTTTTCTCGCCTGTTTTAAAACGGTTTTTCTTTGCAACCCAGAAGGATGTTGCAAGGTTTCGCGGCTGTTCGACAATGGACACTACCGTTTGATTTTCCCATTATCTCTAATTTATGTTCTGTGAATATGGCTTATGTAAAATTTATATTGAAAGTTTCCCTTTAACTGAGAAAGAATCAAATTTCCAGGTTTTGTCCGTCTTGTCATGCTTTTCTTGCCTTTATTTCTGTTTGAAGGCGCTTCATGTTTGTTTTGGTCGGGTGGATGTAATCATCGATTTTCAGTTGTTTGGCTTGAAAAGGCCGTTTCAGCAGAACACTTTGATCACTGACTGGTTGCGTGCTTTTTGCCAAGCTTGACGTTTGCACTAATGAAAGATTAGGTCTACTTTTGATCTTTCCTCAAACGGAGTTGTCGTCACTATGAGATATGACAACGATCATAATTAAATTCAGTAATTCATACACATATATCATAGCAAAAGCAATCACAAAAATTTGATCACAATTATGATCATTATTCCCTGTAATGTCCACAACTCATTAAAATTCTTTAGGTTCTTGTACATGTACTTGCTGCCTTTTGTAGATGTATTTAAAGTATATATTGACCATGAAAGTCGTCTTTTAGTAGTTCTGTGACGCCATAAAATGAAAAAATATTACTTCAAGACGTTATACTTTACAAAGAACTATTTGATTAAATAATAATGTAGAAGTCACCAAGTATAAACCATTAACAAAATTTGCTTGTTTCAAGCTCACTCACGTCTTTCTAGAATTTATATTTTCTTTCTGTCCTACTCAGGCTAATAGATAAATACGTAATTACTTCATTACGCTAGAATGCTACATCAATAGGCGACAATCCTCAAAATCGTTACATTAAATCATGACTTAAGTTTAATGCCTTTCCAGACAATTAAGATTTTCTGCTTCTTCAGCCTTTTCATATTCGTACGATCAATGGGATGGGGATGTACTTACACACCAATTAAGTGCTCGGTTTTCTTTGAATTAAGAAACGCTCTGCTAATACAATTTTCAATTATGTAACTATTTATAGACTGCCTGTGTTAAATACCATTGTCAAGTCTTGAATCAAAGGACTGGTGATCGTAGTTTCAGAAAGCAAAATAATTGCATTTAGGCGGAATAATAGAGGAGCGACGTTAGAAAACCTGGGTTGAATATAAAACTCGAAATTTCAGTTACTTGCAATAACGATTTAAATTTGAAAGTGTGATAGAACGGCTGCAACAAACACTAGACAGCATGACAAGTCACGATATAAATGCTGGCGAAACGCTACATAAACTATAAAAAACATTATGCAAACTTAACTATACTTTTCTTTTGCATTGGCATCAAGCAGAACAATTTCTTTCTTAAATTTCATGTATTAGGTGTTCTTATTATTAAGTGTGCTGATATTTAAATTATCTTTTCGTCTAAATGAGTGTGTTCTGTCAATGATTTGTTTTGCAACTTTTGCATTGTATCGAAAGAGAACTGGAAAGATAAACGCACACCATGAAGCATTCAACACACACGGGCATTTTAAGTCGTTGGTTCAGTTATGAATGTCAGAATGTTTTGCTTGCAACACTACCGTTTGACAGTGTACATTTTGAATCTAACAAATGATTCCTGTAAAAAGAAATATGTTTTCAATGAATAAATAAATCCAGACTGTGAGACATAGAATATAAGATTAATGATTAATTTTCTGCTGGTTTTCTCTATAGGCATGAACAACTGCTCGATGTGATTTTATTATCAAAGTTTCATTGCCTTTATCAAAACAATCAGTTTTCACTGCTGCATACCTATTACTTTTACATATTTATCAATCCATCGTATATATTTCTGTAATACAAAAAGTCTAAGATTATGAGAAAGTGATTTTTGATTACAGATAAATACACTCAGGAGAATCTCTCTAAGCTTCCCAGACCCTAATATTATAGTGTATGGTGCTATGATTAAAAGTACGTTTATTCTTAGTTTAAGTTGCAAAATATCTGGGATTTCTTTGTTCGAATACAACCAATTCTTATAAGTTGTAATGACAGGAATTTAACCTTCAAAGTCCCACTATCACTTTGAATACTCATACATGTATATAGAATGATTAATTTTAACAGAATAATTATAAAACATAGCATTATGCTGTTTTTATTCTAAAACACTTTTGACGAATATGTTTTTTTTCATGTGTTTATCATTTCTGTACTTAAAGCGTTGCTACAGGACATTTCTTACTTTTTGCAATATCATTGAACAAATATTGCGCTATATATATTTAGTATGCAAGCAGCGTTTGAAATTTTCGTGCAAATAACTGTCAATTTCGCAGGTAAAACGTCGTTCTTGATAATATAAGAATTACAAGTTGTCGCATATCTAAAGTGCTCCTGGGACTTTAACGATATCTAAAAACAGTTGGTTGGAAGTTTGTATTAAATACCTCTGGTGTTTTGCTAAAGAGCGCGAAGAAGAACATGTCATAGTCATACTATGCTAAAATGACGAGTAAACATTGTGCTAGTCTGACAAAAGGTATAAACGTCATACGGGTTAAGAAAAATGTAGCGATCATAAACGACAGTCTAAATTTCTTAATTTTACATCAAGTATATTAAGAACATGTTTGCCATATTTGAAAATGTTTTCTTCCAGTAAAAACGTAAAACCTTCGTCGTGCAAAAATTACCCGGTTTACAGTAAAACATAGCTCTATACATTTCATTTTTAAGTTTTTATTTTTAGAAGAACTCTCAAGTACATGACGTCTTGAACAATATACATGTATATATTTTACAAAACCTTGCATCTTAGACATCTTTATTACCATAATTTTATCTTTTTACATTATACTTCTATTTTAACATTTACTAGTCTTTAGCAAAAGTATAAACAATTAATTAAACTCTAATCAAACGTGTGTTACACCCAAATTATCTGTTTAACAAATTTCAGCGAAAGCTCGTTGCGATCATTTTGCGTTGTTGATTTAGGTAAGTTTCGAAATAGATTAAGTAGACGAAAGAAAAAGAAATATCTCTCTGAGTCGCCTTTCCGTTTTCGAATATAGCACGGAATTTTCTTTCCAATAGACAAAAATTCGGTCAATAGAATAAGTACATTTTAATAGCCCAAGGATGTTTCAAGTGAGTCGTTTGTCTGCAACTTTACACATTACTTTTGATTAGCACTTTCACAAATAAGATCAAACAAGACTTAATGAGTTTTACAAGTGTAGATTAGTTATCTAATGAGGTTATTATATGACCTAGGGATAACGACAAAGCAAGCAATCTGGCCATAGACGTGGAACAAAGTGGTCCACTATACAAATTTATTTAGCTTGAAAGAAAGTATGTTATTCTAATTACTTTTATTTAAAAGATATGATTGAAACAAACGGTAATTAGCTGTCCTTATTTTAAAATGCGTTGTACAAATAAATCAAGATGTTTTAGTTGCTTTTGTAATGTGGAAACTGTCATTCAAACTCATTCCTCTCGAAATGAGTAACGCACTATATTACAAAACTGTATGCCAACATAATTTCACAGTTGTTTTGTACAAAGAATGTAAGTGTGATTGCTTTGAATTTCTGCAAATACCGGTATTTAAAATTTGATTTGGTCAATTTAAACTAATAATTGACAGCAGCACTTTCATTAGCTCTTTAGTCCTTAGAGTATCTCTACAATGAAGAGTTACATAAATCAAATCAGTGAGGTTTACTGTCTAAAACAGTATATACATGTATACATGATATATAAATGTATTTCAATATAACTTTCCAATGTGAATTCGAACTATACGTGAGTACATTTGCTATTGATAAAACATATCTGATTCAGATCTTTTTCTGGAAAGCTGTTACATCGTTATATCAAATGTATTATCACTGCATAATAATTTTATTTTCAATCTTTTTTTCTCTTTCATTTACTTTTACAGTGCATCTACCTTTATCTAAAATTTAATGTTATATTACTAGTAAATGTAAAAAGCTTCTGCAGCGAAATCGGAAAAACGTCTTTTTAATTCGATTTCCGTTCCTAAAACCAAAATCAAGTGCAGAACTGTGAAATCACACCAAGAGCATCCAAAAACGAGTAATCGCATGTGTAAAACAACATGCACTGACTCAATTTGATAACATATCACATATTTAAGATAACTTTTCTCTACGAAATTTTGTTGCACTCATTTAATACGGGGATTTACCTGTTATTGTAGATGTATATCCTGTCTGCTTGGTGGTTAACTATATAACGATTAATTATCGGCGGCTCAAAAACACAATATACTGAATGACCAGTCACATTTCTTGAAATAGGAGGATGGGTTTTATTTTCAGGTAATACTCTTTTTATGGAGTTTATGGAGTTTTAACGGATAACAACCGTTCTTGTTTAGTTTTAAAAGCACTATACCTGACATATTAATGTGATGATTATCATAAACATCCGCTTTTCGGAAACATGAAGGACTGTACGAAGGAGATATTGAACTTCTATGCTTTGGCGGTTTTAAACTATTTTGCAATAGAAAAACTGTTGTGACATTGATATTTTAAACATAGAACGTAGGATCTTTGTTAAATCAAATTAACATGCACAAACTGCGCAGTTCATTTTTACAGTTTAAAGCTGTTTAGTAGACTGATAATACGAATGTAGAATTCAATCAAACTAAACTAATAAGCATTAAATTCTCTTTCATCGCTTAAGATAGCTACATAAATTTCATTAAAATAATAACATATAGTCGCATGATACTTGTAGTAATTGTCGGATACTTGAAACTGTCATCTGATGTTTTATCGGAAGCATATGCAAGTGATAAAGCACTTCTTAGAACTTGCTGAGTTACAACTTTCGTCAAGGCATTCATAAAACCTGCACGGAATTTAACATAATTATGTCAAACTAGTAAAAATATTACTAAAAGAACTTAAATGCAGGTCTAAGTACTGCCTTCTTGGATGACACAGGTACTTGCAAAAACAGAATGTATCCGATAAAATCATAAACCTTATCGTAAGCACTGCACGGTTCGCACATTCGTCCTCTTATTTTTGTCTCAACTCGTTTTTTACTTTCACGCCAACTTTTCAGAAAATATGTGGGATGAAATATCAGTTTAATTATGATAAAATATGTACAAATATCTTTGAAATGTTTAAAATATCTTTGCCAATAATAATTATCTTTTGAATGGTTGGTATATCTTTACAGATGCCAGCTCTAACATTATAAAGATTAAAAAATGTTTAAACAACCCATAGGTGTGTGTAAATAGATGTTATAGTACTAAGATAGAGTGTGTGCTAAAAATTGTCCTGACCCAGATGCGTTCAAGTATTTTCACATAGTTGAAAGAAAGCAGAATGAAAAAAGAAATGATAATAATAATTACAATGAAAATAATGGAAATAAAATAAAAATATATAATATTTAAAAAGAAGCAACTTATTAATAGTTGACAAATGTAGGACGATAACAAACATGTATATTACAAGTAAATTACAAATTAAAGCATTTAGGACAACACAAATATCAAACAGCGTATGAGAGAACAATTTTCAAATACTGACTGGTGCAAGTTTCGCTCGTTTAGCAGGCTTTTATAACCGTTACGGTGAATGTCTAGTAGACCAAAAGCTGATCAAGAACGAAACCAAAATGAGCAATCAGCTGATTATTATCATGTCTGTCGAAAGAGAAAACGTAAATATAAGACTCCACCCCCCCCCCCCACCGCCCCGCCCCGATCCCAAAATTTGTGCAATTGTATACTAATATTTTTTCGATACTAAGGAAATCTGTTGGTGTCTACTCTCAAAACTGAAACTCACACGTTGTTTATTTTTACAATTAAGTGTGCTGTGAAGTTTTCAGTTTGACAAACAACTAAATTTTCATTAGTTGTTAATGCAATATACCGTGAGTCATAGATTTTGAACAAGTTAATGAAAACTAACAGCTGCAGTTCATTGTAATATCAATACCATACCACTGAGTAAACATTTTTACCCGACGAAAAACTGCACTTGAATTTTATTTTGTCATTTTTTATAATGTATAAGGTGTGTTGCATAAGCTCAATTCTTTGAGATCCACACAGACATGATACAGTACTACAAAACTCAGAGTAAATACATGGCTATGAAACGCTTGGTGTTAAGGGACGTGCATGGTTTTCAAATTAATATGCATCACATCACATTCTAATTCAGAGACACTAAATTCATTTGAAACATTGTACAGATCAATATTATGCCTTTAATTTAGCCAAAGCTTGTTTTAGAATGAACATAAATTACGACGTAACATTCATCCAATTTGCAGTATTAAATCAATTACATTTTTTTGCAGTGAGCACATAATAACCATTTATCAGAAAGTTTGTTTCCGTGTTATTGGAAATATCGCAAAAATGATATTCTTAAAATCGTTTGTGTGTGTGTAAAACTCCTTCTTTCTAATTATTACTCAATCTCTTAGAAACTGTTAATGTTCTTAACTTCATGGTGGATGTAAAATCAAAAAAACACATTCCTATTGCGACCTATTTCTCTGCGATCTATGACTGATGTAGTTATCAAAGTTTTCAAGGACAGCCGTAGTTTCTTCCTCTTGGATTGAGTTTTGCCTGAAAACTTTAAAATTTGCCAAGCAGTATTGTATACATCAATATAATAGTTTTACACATGTCTTACGTACTAATATTCAGCTCCAAGATTACGAAGCGTATTACGGAGACATCGAATGTAGAAATGTTTCCTGATTGATGTTTTCGTTATGATATAAAAACCATCAACTTGCAAATTTGAAAACATAACTAATGAACGGTTAGTCTGTGACCATGCGGAGCAACATTCGTTTAATGAAAATATTTCAAAGCTGTTGTTATATTTATATGACACTCACTAGACTATCCTGTAACGCTTTGGTGGAAATATGTAATTATGACTAGTTCTCATCCTAACACAGGCAAGTAACTGTTTTAAAATCTTGTAAAAGATAGAGAATAACATAGGTTTCAAAACAGCAGAGTCAGAAAATGTTCTAAATGTATGGCACAGGAACGTATACTTTGCAATTTTAGGGAAGTTCACAGGCAGACTGGCAATATTTGAGAAATTTCTTCTTGTAAATATTTAACTTTCCTTTTTGACATAAAATACAAAAGCGTTTTTAAGGTGCCAATGTAGCAGTTTTGGTAAATAAAGAAAACAAAATTTCGATCTGCTATAATTTCGTGCATATATGTTAGAGGTAATATTTCGTTCATCGCGTTTCATACACCACCCAGTACAGTCTTGGCATACATCCAACTGAATGTGGTCTAGATCTGAAATATGTTCACAACTTGCATAATCTTTCAATTTTTGGCAAGTCAATTTGTAAATAGCTTTTTTTTGTCAAAAGCTTATATAAAAACACGCCAAAGCCAAAATGGTTAAACAATTCAGAATATATGAGCCTCGTCAATGCAACATTTAAGATCAGGTGTATATTGTAGTCACAGAACTTTGTGTGTGCATGTGTGTGCATTTGACTGATGTCACGTCATGAGCCATCCGTAATATTTTGACAAGGTCGGGAGAATGGCATAGTTCCTCCATTAAGTACAAAGCAAGCAAAAGTGTCAGACAAGTTTCTTTTGTTTCATTTTTTTCCAGTATTGAATACCACTCGTTTACAAATCTTGCACAGCCAGTGAATTCACCAAAGCGTATCACGCTATGTTCAGGCTTGAAATTTACATTAAATGTTCTGGCATGTTTCTATTGTATTCTTTTATCTGCGAGGTTGTTTAAGTTTGCTAAAGCTTATGCAAAACTTTTCGAAGTGATACTATACAACGAAAGTAATTATCAAAGATCGCATAATCACTGCACTTCAATACATACTTCATATCAAAAGAAATGGTTTTTTTCATAATTTACATAACCATAACGTACTTTCCAAAGTATTACTAACATTACATGTATATATACTAACATGATTTCCTAAAAATGTAAAGACCACATTATGTAACTGCAGATATTGAAATATGAGAACGAAACTGGAATAATTTAGTTTCATGGATAAAAGTTGTAAATATATCTTTATGAAGCCAAGAATCGATTTCACACAGATGTTGCTGATAACGTTGCAGTCTTTTACCTTAACATTCGTATAAAATAAACAAACAAAAAAATATAAAAAACAGTGTTTTACCTGCTTGTAATCTGATGGTACCTACCGCAAATGCAGAAATAAGCATTTCGTAAAATAAGCTACCATTTTATTAAACACTTCACGAGATAGATTTAAGATAATCTTATCATTTACTGCAAAGAATATATTTATAATATACATGTTTTTCTATTATATAAATAGGAAATTATGTGTATAACATTTTCAAAACCTACGCGCTGTTACCTTCTATATAAATATTTGACGGTGTTTTTTTCTATGTAAGTTTCAGTTATATTTTCTTGGCAAAATAAACATGAATATAAACAATCAATTGTTCTTTTCATAAATGTCATTTATAACATCTCAAATCACCCTGATTACTTAATTTCTACCCATTGTGCTTGTGAAAATGTTAAATGTGTCCCGTCATGGTTACAATGCATTATGTATTCTTCAGGGAGAGGAGCCGAATGAGATCAATTCTTTCGTTTCATCCTTTTTCAGTGTTTATATTGTTACTCTAATTGTATGATTGTTATTCACATTAAACTGAAATAAAACGTTTAAACTAAAATGTAAAAATGTTCATCGTTGTTACCTTGTAGCACATATTTATGTTCGCGTTTTCTTAAATTGACTTTACTTCGTACATTGCAGCTCTCCGAAGTTCCATTGCACGTTAAAATCAGCGGTTAACCACTAAGTAAAATGATCTATGATCAAACATGACGTATATTCTGTAAACACAATCGTGTTGAGCGCAACAGAAAAAAATACTTTTTCTAAGTTGCCTTTGTCGGCACTGTGTTTTGTCAACAGGTGTGGTATCAGATAATTTTTACTTATAACTAGTGAGCGTAATGATTTGAAATGATGTTTGCTTTCCTCAGACCTGCCAACAACATTATGTGCCTAATTAAGTTCGATGAATAATATACACATAATGTTAACAGAGTATTTCTAAATATAATGACTAACGTTAAGCATGTTTGTTTGAAGACTTTTTGACTTCTTTAACACTGAGATAAGCCGATTTTTAAATGAAAGTACATTTTTAATTCGAAGACAAGAGAAAGTGAATTTGATATAAAGATAAAATAATACCATTTATGATTACAGACTAAGGCTTGTGATAGTTGTTTGTTATTTCAAACAATTTTTGAAGCCCCAGTGCAAGCAGAAATATATAACATTTTATTGAAACTTAAGAAGTGAATGATTTGGAAATGGATACTGAGTAATTTATGTTTGTATATTTAAATTGGTTTTAGTTTACAGGACAACAATATTTCAAAGCGGTACAGTTTAAAATATTAAAAACATCAACAACACGTTTAAGAAGTATATGTCAACACAGAACAATGTCTTGTATATATGCATACAATTGCAATCAACAGTTGACAAGATAACATCCATCAATTAAGACACTAAAATGTTCAAACTGAATTTAAACTTTGAATCATGTGACTAATTTACGAATGCATATGATAAGAACAAAGATATTTGGAGGTGACATATCCTCACCAACATTTTGTTCAATATTGTATATGTACATTTATATATTTTTAATAATTCATTCAAAAATGGTTTTCAGTCCGAACGACACTGTTTGCTATTAGTATCTTTTGGTTTTATGTGTATCAGTTTAAAAGCAAATTTCATTAAGAAAACTGTGATGACAGGTACATGTAAAAGGAATAGTGTTTGTTTATTATAGTGTCAACCATTCTTAAAGGACCAGCCATTTCTGATGTATAAGACACCTTTCCTGAGCAAATTTACTTCCCAAATCCTATCCTTTTATTTCACGCACTATTTGTGTACACGTCATACGGTTACCATTATTTAACTAATTGGCGGCTGACCAACTTGCCATCATGTCAAACCTTCGATCTCCCGCTCCCAATGCAGATGCCTAAGCCAATAGAACACAAGAAGACGACCAAGAGTAGGTAAAAGCTTACGATAAAGTCGTTTTCGATTAATTCTAATGGGGCTTGTACTAAATATTTGAATTATATTTAGGCAATAGATTTTACTTTTGAGTGATATACCGGTTAGTTTATCACTGTGTGGAGTTAAGATGCGTACTAGTCTAATCACGAAGACCGAAGGCCTGAGTGATTAAATACGAAGCATCTAAACGACAAACAGTGATAAACAAACCGGTATATCACTCAAAAGTAGAATCTTTTTCCATTCTACCACATTTACTTAGAAAAAATTATGAATTATTTTATTACGCTAAGCTGAGTGACTTTCCAGGTGGCAAGACAACGCAAGAACATTTTTGCTGTTTCCCAGAACCTTTACTCCCAATTTCTTTTATTATACATTACTTGCATTAATTAGTTTTAAAGTAATCATTTTTATATTAAATTCTATTTCGTGGTTATCATGTACGTACCGTTATATAACGGCAGATTGTATAAATACCGGCTCAACTATTTTCAGTGAAGTAATCTGCATTTATCTGTATACCGTCTGACTTCAAGAAGCTCAGCGCTTACGGCGCCGGGTTTAACCTTTGATGATGTCATATATACAGTTTAAATAGTGGCTGTTGGAATCCTCCACTATTCGACACAAGCAGTATCATTTACTATATTACAAACTTATTTTAGTTTAATCTCTAATACAAAAATCTTTAAACAGGGGCCAAGAGGCCCTATATCCCTCACCTTGGTACAAGTCTACCCTGGTGGAGATCCTAGAATGTTATACCAAATTTTCCTATATACCCTTTGAAGCAAGCCCCCGGGCCCCCAGGGGCATAATTTGAACAAACTTTGAAGAGGTCTTCTAGAGAATGCTACATGCCAAATGTCTAAGCTCTAGGCCTTGTGGTTTCAGAGAAAAAGATTTTTAAAGTTTTCCCTATATAAGCCTATGTAAAACTAAGTGACACCCCGTGCGGGGTCAATTTTGACCCGGGGGTCATAATTTGAACAATATTGCTAGAGGTCCACTAGCCAATGCTACATGCCAAATATCTAAGCTCTAGGCCTTGTGGTTTCAAAGAAGAAGATTTTTAAAGTTTTTACTATATAAGCCTATGTAAAACTAAGTGACCCTACGTGCGGGGTCAATTTTGATCCGGGGTCATAATTTGAACAATCTTGGTAGAGGTCCACTAGCCAATGCTACATGCCAAATATCTAGCTCTAGGCCTTGTGGTTTCAGAGAAGAAGTTTTTAAAGTTTTTCCTACATAAGCCTATGTAAAACTAAGTGACCCCCGTGCGGGGTCGTTTTGATCTGGGGCTCTTTTTGAACAACTTGGTAGAGGTCCACTGCCAATGCTACATGCCAAATATCTAAGCTCTAGGCCTTGTGGTTTCAGAGAAGAAGATTTTGAAGTTTTCCTATATTCCTATGCAAAACTAAGTGCCCCCCCGTGCGGGGTCAATTTTGACCCTGGGGTCATAATTTGAACAATCTTGGTAGAGGTCTACTAGACAATGCTACATGCCAAATATCTTAGCTCTAGGCCTTGTGGTTTCAGCGAAGAAGATTTTTGAAGTTTTTCCTATATATTCCTATGCAAAAACTAAGTGCCCCCACCACCCCCGCGGGGTCAATTTTTGACCCTGGGGTCATAATTTGAACAATCTTGGTAGAGGTCCACTAGACAATGCTACATGCCAAATATCTAAGCTCTAGGCCTTGTGGTTTCAGAGAAGAAGATTTTTAAAGTTTTTCCTATTTGTTGCCATAGCAACCAGAGTTCTGCATGGAATGGAATTCTTTGAACAATTTTGGTAGAGCTTCATGCAAGGAACATTCCTGCATAGTTTTATCAACATTGGCCTAGAGGTTTCAGAGGAGATGTCATTTGAATCAAAATGTTGACGGACGACGGACGACGGACAATCATCGATCAGAAAAGCTCACCCTGGCGTAGCCAGGTGAGCTAAAAATACCTGACTGTGACAGTATGCAGAAGACGTCAGATTCTGAACCTAACAAAGCAGACAATCGATTTAAAAGCGTAACGTTAATCTGAACTGTAGAACGTCTTAACATGGAGTAGTGATGACGTAAACGTTTTCACTTATTGCATTGTCTCTCGGAATCAAAACATCGTATGACGTTAGTCCTGAATTTGTTTGGCAGTTTTTAAGGAAAACAAGGTGAAGGTACTCTAAGGCTAACTTGACGCAACCAAAAATAATATTTAGGTTCTTAAACACAACTATTTCATGCCACTGATGTATTTATACAGATATTGTTTCTATTTTTCATTTTCTACGCGGGAGTAAATTAGAAAAGTTGGAAGAAGCTACTTCCATGTCCGAAACTCCGACTACTTTTCCGAGTGCTTTAATCATATTAAAGCACTCGAATTCACTTTGGAAATATACCATAGGCATATAGTAAGAGAATAACTGTTAGGATTTGGCGAAGATTTAATGAATATTCAACATATGTTGCAGTTCGAACACAAAGACCGACAATGTAAACTTATTTGAAAATTTTAATGTTTAAAAACGCGGGGGTAATTTTCCAAAGCTGAACATAGTTCCGGCCATTCGCGTGATATACCGTATTGTATATCACTCTCAAATCCTTCTTTCCTTATATGAAACGAAATGGAGTTAGTGTTAGAATTTGTGATATACATTGTATATTATATGTTATAATGTTACCGTTACTTTGATTTAAGATTAAAATTTAAGAAAAATATCTAAAAGGCTTAAAATTACACAAATATAACCATTTTTATGTTTTTCCCTTAAGAAACTGCCTGTTCTGTTTTCTTAGATATGTGTAATTATAACTCACGGAAATCAGATATACATACAACATCTTCTTTTTAATTATTACTATGTATATAAATGAGGTCAGCATGATTGGCTATGATTGTACTAGGGTGAAATAATGAAAGCATGTTTAGCTAAGAACAAGATTGTCGTTCATATTGGTTGTTTTTCAATAACTGCTGATTAGCAGAGTAATAACATAAAAAGACCTGATTGACTGAAACAGTGTTGAAAATGAAAACATGAATTGCTGATTTGAACTGAACTAAATACTGTTTTACATAATATTTGATATAGGTTATAGTATGTAAAAATCAGTGCTAAAATAACTGAAGAATATCTGAATAAATTCAGTGTCTTTAAGTTCGTAGAACATAAGGCTATATCATTTATTATTTTGCATATTTAAATAGATTACATATCTATAAGTAAAACGTACTTTACGTCTGCAGCAAAAGAGGTAATTCAGCAGACAGGAAATATGTCTGTATGATACAATCATACTTACATTATAAGTATTTACGTTCCTTTCATGTTAAACCTTCTACAAGTATATGTCAAAAATTCAGGTCAAAAAATGCCTAATAATTGATATATTGCAGGAAATAAGCCGGAACTACTATCAGCGTCACTCCTACAGATGTACCGTTTAACATGCTTCTCATAAGCATATTCAAGTGAGACATTCGTATTACTTTGCAGAGGAGAATTAAAGTTACAATCATTAAGGTAACGACGAAACAATTTGAGACAATTCATTTGCGACTACTTTGTCACAAACTACTCAATAACTTACGATAAAAAGTAGCATATTGTTTCAGTTAGCTGATAAAGCGTAGGAAACTTACACGTAAAAAGAAATTTTGTATACCAGAAGGCAGTCCGAAAACAATTTGAAAGAACAATTTACACTAATGTAACATTTGCGCTAAGTGGGTACCTCATTTGTTGACCGATGGGCAAATGTACCATCGCTTAAAGTATGCAAGGGGACTTCTGTAAGTGAGTAAGAAATATGTTGAGTGATAGTAGATTTATTCCTAACTTTTTAACTAGTGCTGATGAAATCTTGACTTACATTTTGCTCCAGAGCTTGTAACGCACAATAAAAAGAAAGGGAACAGATACGCTCATGTATTACAAAATGAATGATCAGTACAATGAAAATGTAGTACGCTGTCTTCCTTGATTATCACGGACCAGTTGTCCAAGTGAAGTTTGTTCATCTTGCCCCTAGGATTACAGGAATAAAGTTCATAATTCTACGAAAATAATCGCCCTGTGTGTAAATCTAGAGAATGACCACGCTACATGCTTTTTGATGTCTGAAATGTTTAACGTGCATGTTGCAAATTATCCTCTGGGATATCCTCAGGGTCAATTTTGACCCGGGACTCGTAATTTTAACAATCTTGGTACATGTCTACTAGACAATGCTACATGCCAAATATCTAAGCTCTAGGCCTTGTGGTTTCAGAGAAGAAGCCATTTTTAAGTTTTTCCTATTGTTTGCCATAGAAACCAGAGTTCTGCCTGGAATGGAATTCTTTAAACAATTTTGATAGAGCGCCATGCAAGGAACATCCCTGCATTGTTTCATCAACATTGACCGAGTGGTTTAAGTAAAGATGTCGTTTGAATCAAAATGTTGACGGACGACGGTTAATCATCCATTAGAAAAGCTCAACCTGGCAAAGCCAGGTGAGCTAATAAAAGACAAATAACAGTGGTACACGTTTGAAGCGCTCGTGATTTGTCAGTATCGAGTTAATAGTTTCTTTCTGTTCTGTGAATTTCAAAGTTATTCGAAAAAAAATATGAATATACTTAACACCTTTAAAAACGCAACAGTTAAATAATTCACAGATTTTGATCAGTGAATTTATCACATTATAATAAAGATTGTTGAATTTTTCACCTTAAATCGTAAACGAGCAGCTTTAACAAATGATTACGACACGAGTGAAGTGTTCGACACACTGAGGAATTTGAGTTGTTTAGCCAGTAACGTATATTAATCTAGAAGTTGCGTTATTTGTTGCTCTACCTCTCGTTCGACAGTGTACACTTTGAAAAAAAGGATATTTATCTCAACATTAAAATTTTGCAATTTTTCATTTAAACTGTGAGATTTACAATATTACATTGTAGCTGTCATTATCAAAATACTATATCAGTTAACTTAATTGGCATGAAAAACAATTGATGTGGTTTTATTTACAAAGTTTCACTGCCAGTCACATAATTCATTGCTGTATTTTGTTACTTAACAATTTTCACAAAACCATCGCAAAATATGCTCTTAATGTAGTTTTATTTCACAAAATAAATGCACGATTAGCAATATTTGCTTTGTGTGTAAAGATAGATATGATCACTATTTCCAAGACGCGTCGCATGGATTAAAACGTTTTTATTTTCAGTTTAATAGCTGTCTATCTATCTATTAATACAGCCTAAACTCCCCTCTCAGGTATTACTGACAAGTGCGCGTCAGTGCAAGAAGCAGAGATAACAAGAGCTGTCCCTCAAAAGTGACGAATGCCCCCGAAAGAGGTGCCTCACAGTCTGTGTCCTCTCCATGTGCTCAATAAATGTGCTATGTAATTTTAAAATCCTTCCATGCATGACAGAGTAACCATGCATACAGTTTTCCATAACTTTAAACACTAAGTGTGACCTTGACCTTTGAGCTAGGGACTTGGGTCTTGCACGCGACACATCCGCTTGATGTGCTAGACATTTGTGCCAAGTTATTTTAAAATCCTTTAAAGCAGGATACAGTTATAGTCCGGACACAAATGTATGCATATATACAGGATTCCATTACCTATAAACTCTAAGTGTGACCTTGACCTTTGTGGTAGGGATGTGGGTCTTGCACGCGACACGTCATCTTGATGTGCTAGACATGTGTGCCAAATTATTTTAAAATCCTTCAATGCACGACAAAGTTTGAGTCCGGATACGAATGTGTACATATATGCATATATAGAGGAATCCATTTCCTTCAAACTCTAAGTGTGACCTTGACCTTTGAGCTAGGGACATGGGTCTTGCACGCGACACGTCGTCTTGATGTGCTAGACATTTGTGCCAAGTTATTTTAAAATCCTTCAATACATGACAAAGGTAAAGTCCGGACACGAATGTGTGCACATAAAGAGGATTCCATGACCTTCATACTCCAAGTGTGACCTTGACCTTTGAGGTAGGGATGTGGGTCTTGCACGCGACACGTCGTCTTGATGTGCTAGACATGTGTGCCAAGTTATTTTAAAATCCTTCAATGCATGACAGAGTTACAGTCCGGACACGAATTTGTAAGTGGGGACGCACAGACGGACGTACAGACGGACGGACGGACAGACGGACGGTGCGATTTTAATATGCCACCCTTCGGGGGGATAAAAATGTGAGAACGGAATAAAAGTACGACAGTGTTATTGTCAAATGTTATTGTCAAGTTGAAAACTATTTATAGTTTAAAGCGAGTAAAACATATGTTCTGCTGACTCCGGGGCGTTGTGATATCTGGGAGGGGTTTAGACTGTTTATAAATCACCCCGGGTATTCGACTACTTCGAACGCAGATGGGTACTACTGACGACAGATGTATATACATGAACGTCCTGACATGTAAGCTGGAAAATACCTAATATCTTCTCTTTTTTATTCATTTTCACAATGTTTTCGTTCAACATGAGTTTCAGTATGTTTGTACTAGGCAATGCTCAACTGTTTAGCTGAAAAATGACCGACGTGTTGTTACGATTGCGGAAATCCGACCAGAAATTGCAATTTTTCGGATTTTTAACAGAATTTTAAGAAATCTAATAATCGAAAGAGTCCAAAACTGAATAAATCGCAAAGCTTCACATTTTCTTTAGCAGAAAAACATATTTTCTTTTCGCTATGACTGATACAGCAGCTGCAGTTGACACTTAAACAAGCATGGGGTTCTCTTTGAGGGTACTTATGACGACAGATGAAAATATTATAGGGTACGTATGAACGCAGACGGTGGATACGTAAAACGCCATACAAACTGTAGATACGTAAAAGATGAAACCTCAGTCTAATGATGGGAAAACTGTTGATAACTTTTGTTTTTGTCTTAAACTGAAAAACTGTATAATAAAAGTATATTATAAGTCAAGGCTAAATAGAAAACTTCAGTATCATTGTGATTTTTGTAAAATTATCTTTTATGAATGAGGTACCGGACTTTTTAACTTTTTGTTACAAAATCGTAATACAAATAGAGGTATTACTCCGCAAAAATATATGTGACTTGCTGCATTTGTATGTATTACCATGAGAAACAAGTATGGCAAGTGTTAAGTCGATACGTTTGTCGGTTTTGAAGTTATTAATATTAATAATACGTCTTTGATCGACGCGAAAAGCTGGGGCGAGTACAACAGACCTCCTCGTTTTTCGAACAGTGGGGCTAAAAATGTAATTACAATACAAATGTATATAATATTTTTACATGAGCGTTAAATGAACATGTTTGTTTCCGTGGATTATTTGTAGTAACATTGTCTCTTACATGTTTCTATAACTTTCATTTAGCGGTCAAATACTCGAATACGTATACGATAGGTAATGAAATTGGTCATTGACTATAGTTACTAAAGTGTCACGGTAAACGTGACATCGATATTTTAAAGACTTTTTTGCAGGATACTTAGAGACCCTATTATAAATTCATTCTCTAGACTAGAGATTATCTTTCACGAAAACAAACCACATGTCTCCTATAATTCAGCATTATTCAGTAGAAAATGAAAATGCATACCACTAAACTGTAACAATCCGATGATAAACACAAGTTCAGGCTTCGTACTATTAACTTCTGTGTAGTTTTTGTAGTTTTCTGACCACTGATAAGGATTAGTTGCACAAGTATATTTGAATATGAGACATCAAAAGACATAAGAAACCATAGCATGCTGACGAAATGTACAACAACGCTTGACAATTATGACTCATGTGACTTTTGGTAAAATTCAACTCCAGCGTTTAGGAGAATTAGTATAGACATTATGGAAGATGACACATCATGGTTGCAACTTCCCTGGCAATCATTGAGTCGGAACATGCCGACGACAACTTGTGTTCTATTGGGTTTGGTGGAAATCTGGCCAATGGTAGAGAGGAAGTAGCAAAAACATCATTAAATTTGAAGAATCAATGGCCATACAATGTAAATGCCCTGAAAATCACTGAATCGTATATGCCGGCGATAAGCATTGTAACACCGGATACAGCTCCTTTCGAATACAGCTCCCCGGCGAGCTGATTCGGTGCACATTAACGAATACACTTCCTTTGGTATAGCGAAGCTGTTTTCGATGCAAAGCATATGCAAATTCGAATAAAGCTCCCTATGTTTGCTTTATTGGAAAATACTAAGAACCATGGTCCTTATGTTAAAAATGTACAGATAGAAATTAGGAACCTAAATTGCCTAACATATCTAACACATGTTCAATATACTGCATGTTACATCTATTCCGTCCGTCTATTTGTCCAAGCCTCTGTCTGTTGTCCTACCCTGTCTGTTGTCTTATCCGTCCGTCTGTCAGGCCGTGACGTGTACAATGATGTGTATGAGCTTCATTCCATCAACATTTTTTTGCCCGTAATGCTATCGTCATATGAAAACAATGAAAGTTTACTGAAAGAAAATAATTCTTCAATATCAGCAAAAAAGTAACTAAACTTCAAATTTTCATTCAACCGTCCAACACGTGCGGACAAAACGACATACATCCTAGGGCTAAGTTCTGTATCCTGAATAGCGGTATGGATCCTTGTTATACTATAATAAATACTTTGCCGCGTATTTGTATAAACAAATGATACGTCGTTGTTGCATCGGGTCACTGGGGCGCTCTATTCGAAAAAAAGGTACAAGAACCCCGAATACAGCTCCCATTTAATAAGGGGGCTGTATTCGTTGATGCGCACCGAATACAGCTCACTGGGGAGCTGTATTCGAAAGGAGCTGTATCCGGTTTTACAATGCATAACTAA